>OZ012674.1:17233234-17265734 GCA_963942505.1 Lordithon lunulatus | reverse complement strand
TGATATGACCAATAATTAAAAAAAAATCCGGTACGTTTTATGACTAAAATAGTCGAAATAAACCTGAGAAAACGTGAGAAAATGTGGGAAAGTTTGGGAAAATGTGTTAAAACGTGTTAAAACGTGTCAAATGTCGCAAAATGTGTCATAAAATGTTAAAATGGGTCAAAACCTGTCAATTGTCGCAAAACGTGTCTAACGTGTCAGAATGTGTATAAACGTGTATAAATGTGTATAAATGTGTATAAATGTGTATAAATTTGTATAAATGTGTATAAATTTGTATAAATGTGTATAAATGTGTATAAATGTGTATAAATGCGTATAAATGTGTATAAATGTGTATAAATGTGTATAAATGTGTATAAATGTGTATAAATGTATATAAATGTGTATAAATGTGCATAAATGTGTATAAATGTGTATAAATGTGTATAGATGTGTATAAATGTGTATAGATGAGTATAAATGTGTATAAATGTGTATAAATGTGTATAAATGTGTATAAATTTGTATAAATGTGTATAAATGTGTATAAATGTGTATAAATGTGTATAAATGTGTATAAATGTGTATAAATGTGTATAAATGTGTATAAATGTGTATAAATGTGTATAAATGTGTATAAATGTGTATAAATGTGTATAAATGTGTATAAATGTGTATAAATGTGAATAAATGTATATAAATGCGTATAAATGTGTAAAAATGTGTAAAAATGTGTAAATATTTGTATAAATGTGTCAAAACGTGTCAAATGTAGCAAAATGTGTCAAAACCTGCCAAAATCGGCCAAACCGTGTCAAAACGTGTAAAAATGTGTCAAAACCTGCCAAAATCTGCTAAACCGTGCCAAAACGTGTAAAAATTTGTCAAAACGTGTCAAAATATGTCAAAATGTGTTATAAAGTGAAGAATGTCATTGAAATTATAACCCCAAATATTTATGTTCCATTTACTAGGTGTAACACATTTTTCTAGGCATGCTTTGAATAATGCTTTAATTGAATGGAGTATGGAGTTAGCTATGCCATTGTCGCCTGGCGATTTGTTATTCTTCGCCCCTTGAGAGCATTTTCGATTTACTGATATACTTGGCATATCTTCTGACCCCTGATTTTATACCTGCGTGGCATTTATTTGTGGCTGTTCTTCTGTTTGTTGCGGTCGATCGTTTATACTATATCTAAATTTTAGATTCAGATATTTTTCGTTTAACCAATTAGCACATATGGATAACGGATACTTTTATAATGGTTACAAAAGGCTCCTTATTAACTATTTTTTAAACTTCTACCTTTAGAGGACTATCAGCCGTAAGGTTTTTCTGCTGACAAGGGAGATGCTTAGTGTATGAGTTAATTAACCCTATATTTTCTTTCACTTCAGAGAAAACCCACTATCTTCATTGTCGCTTCATTATCACAACAGTGTTTATCTCTTATGTAACCCATGAATCAAAGTGGGTACTACATTATTTTATATTGTAACTTACAAAACCCAAATTAATCAATTCTATTAGTTCAAA
This sequence comes from Lordithon lunulatus, assembly GCA_963942505.1. NCBI lineage: Eukaryota > Metazoa > Arthropoda > Insecta > Coleoptera > Staphylinidae > Lordithon > Lordithon lunulatus. The sequence goes on along the minus strand of OZ012674.1, from coordinate 17,264,206 downwards.
CATAATTTATTCTACATTTTTTTATTGATTGATATAGTTTTAAAAAATATAAAGATGTATGTTTTAAAAATGCTTATGCGATAAATCTTTATAAGGCTATCAGTAGTGAGGCTTTTCCGCCGGTCAAGGGAGAAGTTCAGAGGACAGCCGGTATTTAGCTTGACATAACTTCTGAAACCCCGTGAACGCTGATTCCCGGTGTTTAGCTTCCCAATGTTGAGTACGAGACGAATGGTACCGGAAATATAATACCGGATGTCCTCTGAACTTCTCCCTTGACCGGCGGAAAAGCCTCACTACTGATAGCCTTATAAAGATTTATCGCATAAGCATTTTTAGAACATACATCTTTATATTTTTTAAAACTATATGAATCAATAAAAAAAGAATATTAAATTATGTTTGAACTAATAGAATTGATTAATTTTCTAATCAATACATACCCTAATTCAACATGAACATGAATAGCAGGGTTGATTGCATTTTAGATATCAGTCACGTGGTATATTGCGATTAGTATCGACACGTTCTAGTTCAAATGATGTGTCTGCGCCAACAGGAAATGCAATGATACTCAATGGCGGTATTATCTGAGGATAATTAACTCCGCGCCATGTCCATCGATAAGGTATCAGTTCCAATATATTAGTAAATACACACTGTTGACGGGAATCTATTTAATCACGTTTAAACAGCAAAATAAGAATTTATTTATTAATACCAGCCTCTAATGATAATTATTTAGCAGCTGTTTTTATGTGGCTACTTGGTATTCTTTAGTTATTTATAACTCAGATGCAAAGGTTCATGGCCAACAATAAAATAAATACTACTACTACTTATGTTACATTATGATAAATCACAAGTGAACCGTTTTAATCACTCTTACATAAGCTGCAATCATAATAAGTCAAAGTATTAAATGAGTAATGATTATAGCACCGCAACATGTATATATAGATTGACATGTATAACAAGATGATTAATAGCTGGTAGTTAAAACAATGCAACCGCGAAATGATTACGCTTGTACGAGAAACTTGCTTCCTACAAGATTTTTTTTTGGGTGAGTTTACTACTTTTGTATAATAAAACAGAATTAGTTATTTAGTTTTTATAAAGGTAAATAAACGTTATTATAGCCGTAAATGTTGCAGTAATAACGACCATAATAATTATACAGTACCCTTTTCGGTTTGTATCGGGCTGTATTATGGGGGGGTCTGGATGTATTGAGTTGTAATATAAAACATAATAGCACCCCAACAGTCGGACGGCGGCGAGGAAAAAAGTATTGCAAAAATTGTGGATAAAACCGTGGGGTTTGAGACAGACAGGTATAAAATGGAGGCGCAGACAATGGGAGCCCGCCACGCCGGGAAATACTTCGCAAAAACTGCAAGCGTGCGGAATAAGTAAAAATAGAATCGATCGTTCTAATTTTACCCGATGTGACCTCAATGTGTTTATAAACAGAGCGAGCGATTTTCCGACGGTCAAATGCTGCATATCGTTATTGCACTCTACGCGCAACCGTATCCGAACAAATTCAAAAATAAATCATTCGGAAGAATCGCAGCGAAAATGGAAAGAAATAATGACGTAGAGGTGGTGACGCAGTGATGAGTGCGTAATACGTCACAAACCAGAAAGAGAAGAGAGGAACAGTTCAGAGCGAGATGGCGCACGCAACTCCTTATCCGCAAACAGAGTTCAATACACTTCTGACGTCAACGTTCACAGAGTATTTACTACGTAAACATAAGCGGACCTTTAAATTTACAACGCGCGAAATTTTTTAAAAAGCAATTTACCTTGATGCAGACCCGCATACAGCTAGAAACTACACCGCACTGATCGCAAATGCGATCGTCGGTACTACATAAATACCGCCGCGATGATTCAGCGCTACAATTAAACAGTTCCGGGTTCCTCCGAAATCAAAATGATTCACTTTTCGCGAGATGCGATTATTTGGCCGCAGAAAACCCGGCCGTGCTGTGCTGCAGGGCTTTATTTTGTCGTTTTTCAGCCGGGCAACTTGTCTAGGCGACCTTGGGGAGAGATGAGTGCACTGGCCACTGCACAGACTTCGTTGTGGACATCGCCAGGTAAACGACCTGCCACTGCGAAACTGTATTATGCATTTTTCGGGACAATAAAGCTTGGAATGGATGAAGAAATATTTCAAAACATCAAAATCAATGGGGATTGGAACAAAATGATTAGTTACGGAAGCTTGATTGAATTGATTGTTCACTATACATGGGAGCGCATGTGTACATGTAAATATGATTTCAAAATCAAACAGATGCAGTATGGTTGTTTGTATATTTATCGATTATGATATTTATATAAATACACAACACACACGAGTACGTCGGGAGTCTCGGGTCAATGGCATGGGTTGTATATTTGGAATGCCGTATCTTCATTGGGGCAATAGCGGCGGTGTGCACACAACTGCGAAAACTGTCTGTGGGCCCCGGTCGAATAATCAATACGTTTGTATATGGAATCTTTCCGATGCGGCTCTCTCCAAACACGCATTTTAAATCAATAGGGTCCGGCTCCATTCAAACAGTTGGCCAGCACGTGCCTAATGCGTATCGCGATACCGATTACAATATGAAAAGGGGTCTCCGACGATATATTACACATCTGCTACGCGAGGGCTTTGGAAAAAAAAACACACGCAACTTAAATAAAAAATAATCATCTGCAGTTGCAATCAGAGTAGCCACTTAAAGGTGTGGCACGTTTTACGACTCTACTCATCAAAATATACATATGTATGAATTTCCGAAATGCCCGCTAACGTTTAGTAGTTTTTCAAACATTAGACGTTATATGAACTACATTTTCGACTAGGATAGTAATGTTCATCCACTAGTATTCAATTAGGTCCGTTCCATAGTGTAATATTTATATATATATATATATATATATATATATATATATATATATATATATATATTACACTATGATCCGTTCTCATCATGTACGGTTAAATGTTAATCTATAGTGCTAACCGCTGGTTAAGGGCCAGTTCCTCAATAGTCAGTTAACATGTCCGCTCCCACGTATGTGACGAGGGTTGTTGCTATATATGTATTATGTATGAAGAATGAATAACAGACATAATGATTGGGGTGTAGAAACTTCTTTATTGTTTTTCAAAATACCTCTCCTTTTGAAAAAACTCGCTGAGAATTATATAACTACGGCACAGGGAAAGACACTCGCTGATGCGGAAGGCGAAATTTTGAGAGGACTACGTATTATGTATTAATAATGAATAACAAAAGAATGATTGAGGCATAAAAAGTTATTTATTGTTTTTTCTTAAAGATCTACATACTTTTGCATTCGATTAAACCAATTGGTATATCAGTTTTTCCACTCCAAAGTAGGTATCTCTAAAACATGTTGTTTTAATGCATAAAGCGGGCCATAGACGTTCCGGTATACCGGAGAGGTAAACCGGACGGGTTTCCTCTCCGGTTTGCCTGCACAGTCCCTGGAGCCAGCCATACGCGTTGCGCTATACAGGTAAACCAGAGCGTGTGTGTGGACAATTTTCGGTAAACCAGCACAAGCGTAGTGACCTGTACGGGCGACCGGAGAAGAATTAAAATTCGATTCTTTCTACCCGAAGGCGAGTGCTTCATCGGCTTTACCGCCAAAACAGTGCACTTTTTATAACAATATTTTTTCGGAATTTTCTTTGGAATTAAAACACCTACAAAATGAGGCCAAACACGACTTTTTAGCATGAAATAAATGTATCCAAATTTAATTTTTTTTATTTCAAATTTTATTTCAATTCCTGTAATTTTTCCGGTTTAACTTGAAATAATCTCGACATTATTCCCGAAACTACTATATACTATATTTTTATTACAAAACGATAAATATGTAGCCCAGTACTGTTAACCCTACTGTGTGTGTGTGCAAGGCAGTGTGCAGATATACCGGAGAGGAAAACCGACAGGTTTATCTCCCCGGTTTACCGGAACGTGTATGGCCGGCTGATTCTTCTCCGGTCGCCCGTACAGGTCACTAAGCCTGTGCAGTTTTACCCAACTTGTCCACACACACGCTCCGGTTTACCTGTACAGGTCTTTGCGCAGGTAAACCTCTCCGGTATACCGGAACGTGTATGGCCCGCTTTAGCAGCTTCTTGTGATTCTGATGCAACTGAAGCTGTCCCTTTCATGTATCCATTTACTGGAATAAGTGGCTTACAGAAAAATATACCGCCAGACATAGATTATGTATTTCTGCAAAATATTCGATATTCTCAATTTTATTGATAATTTAATTATCAATAAAATTGAAAGAATTGAACAAACGAAAGGGCCAATATATTGAAACGACAATGCAGTTATAGGAAATCCTATTTGCACAAATGTTGTTACCGAAATGAAGGTGTTTTTCGCTTTATGTCTCTTGATGGGCAACACTCATCAAATCATCATTTCGGTGTCAGAAAGCCAATCTACAATCATACAATGATTGGTCAAAAATGGGTAGGGTTTGAAATCCTAATGAGATTTTATGGTTCTGCGGATAATAATACCTTACAGATTGCACAAAATTGACATTTACGTCTGAACTTAAAAGAGATATATGCTCTACTACAAAGCGTGGCTCTTGGTGAAGCTCTCGTTCTTTGGCGTTCAGCCAATATATCCCGAATAAATCGGCAAAGTATGAAATCAAATTTTATGAGCTCTGTACACCAGACGGTTTTGTTTTGAATATACTGATCTCGTCCTATGGCGTTCAGCCAATATATCCCGAATAAATCGGCAAAGTATGAAATCAAATTTTATGAGCTCTGTACACCAGACGGTTTTGTTTTGAATATACTGATATATTATGGATAGGGTATAGTAGACGGTGTCGCTGGCCATGCCTTAGATGTTATGAGTAACTTCATGGAAGATTAACTTTCTTTTTGTTGATGGCATTCCATTATGTGCCTGTTTATTGGAGAATAGAACACACGTATTGGGAACTTTCAGAGCTAACCGCAAAAATCTACCACTCAAAGTAGTCAAAACGAATCTGAAACATGGACAAGGGGCATGGGCAAAGACTTGGAAACATCGTGGTAATGAAATGGAAAGACAAGCATCGTGGTAATGAAATGGAAAGACAAGCATCGTGGTAATGAAATGGAAAGACAAGCATCGTGGTAATTAAATGGAAATACAGGCAAAATGTATTGACAATATTGAAACGACATAAGCCTCGAATGATCACAATATCGAATAAACATGAACGAGAAAGGGAAAAGGCAAAGATTATTGTGGACTATAACAAGAATATGTCTGGTATCGACAGGGCAGACCAAATGGTTTCATACTACGTGACTACCCGAAAGTCCATACGATCTAAAATGAAAGTGTTTTCCCTCTACTTCATATCTCAGTTTGGAACGCTTGTTGGATGTACAATAACCACTCAAAAGCAGCAAATACGACAAAAAATACTTACTTGTAAACAAGAGAGAGAATAATAGCCTGAACGATATACTAAATAAACCTTTAAGGAGAAAACCTGACCCGCATTTTCCAAAAAAGTTATGAAAAGAAAGCGGTTTAGACTATGCTACTAAAACAATAAAAGTCTAAAAAAGTCGTGAGGCGTCATACCCGCAAAACGCCCTACTAAGACACTTAGTGGGGACTAGGATGGCGTCGCATTGCTAAGACTTTCCAAGGATCATTACAACTCCTTGCGTGACAGAGTCATTTCACACAACTGTCCGCCTCCCTTGGCCAAACTTTTTAGTCCCTCTTGGCTTTTTTGGACACTGATGCTATTAGATATCGAGATCTAGGGGTCAAACTACTTCACTTCTGCTATGATCAAATAATCTATGGAAGTCTCGCACGGACCTTGGCCTCCCACCGGCTTTACTACGACCGTGCCGCACGACTAGTGGCATATTGGGGAAGTCGTCAATCCGGGTGGCGAGAAGTTCCCAGGATGGAAAAATTCCTCCCCAACTCGGGCCTTGCTAGGACAGTGGCTCCTCGCTCCCTCGGAACATCAGGTACCACCACCATTCCGGCGAGCGAGGGATCCGCTGATGCCGGGGGTAAAGGCGAAACATGTAGTGCAATAAGTGTTGTCCAGATTGATCTACCATGACGAACCATAGTCGATTAAGGACCGTACAATTCATTATAGCAGACAAGACCAAAGCAGAGAAGTTTACCGATCCGATGCCGAGGTGCCAGTCTGGGCGGGAATCAGAGTGGTTGCTCCTGATCGTCACCTGGCGACCACCGACCCCAGCAGCAAGCAACAGCGGGACAGACAGATCCGATCGAGGGAAGTAATATGACACCCAACGCCCCCATTGAAGCGGGGATGAATAGAAAAACAATAAGGAGTGTATACTTAAGTGGTTCCTTAACCAAAACGAGAAAGAGACAAGCTAGAGAAAGGCCACCTCACACCCTCGGGACAGCAGGTACCACCACTATTCCGACGAGCGAGGGATCCGCTGATGCCGGGGGTAAAGGCGAAACACGTAGTGCGATTAGTGTTGTCCAGATTGATCTACCATGACGAACCATGCACGATTAAGGATCCTACAATTCAATATGACAGACAAGACCAACGCAGAGAAGTTTACCGATCCGATGCCCGAGGTGCCAGTCTGGGTGGGAATCAGATTGGTTGCCTCCTGATCGTCATCCGGCGACCACCAACCCCGGCAGCAAGCAACAGCGAAACAGACAGATCCGATCCAGGGAAGTAATATGACGCCCAACGCTCCCATTGAAGCGAAAATGAATAGAAAAACAGTAAGGAGTATATACTTGAGTGGTTTCTAAACCAAAGCGAGGAAGAGACAAGCAAGAGAAAAGCCACCTCACCACCAGATAGTTGGCACACGCCGAACACTAACTAAGAGGGTATGGAAAACTCAGAGCAACGGAGATACCCGCCGAAACTGCCCTTCGCGAATTGGAGACAGCAAGGGCTACGGTACACCGCCTGACAAATACTGCAGGGAAAACGAGAAACATCTCACATAACGCGAAGGTCGATGCAAGGCGAGTGCGTGACCTCTATGAGAGGATGTGGGGCAGCTACGACGTCGAGCCTGAGACAGGTGAAGTCCCACTAGATAACTGCGAAACCACCGATCTGATAGCACACATCGAGGCTCAAGGGAAGAGAAGAGACGGGCGGACCCTAGAAATCGGCACCATAGCAAAGACAATTGAATCCTCAACTATACTGGTCCACCCACCAGTGAAAACGTGGGTCACCTACTTTATAAAGTGCGGTACGACAACCGAAGAGAGCACTAGGAAGTCCTTCTCCAACGGCACACGCCATATCAGAGGACTGCTGGAAGCCTCAGAAACCAGAGAGGTCATAGCCGAATGGGCGACCCAGGTAGCGAGACAAATACTGGAGCCCCATTTTCGGAGACGGACATGCGAGTGCTCCTCAAAGAGCAGGCCCAGAACGCACAGACGGCCCCAAAGGCAGGATACCAAACCGCAGCTGTCACCCCGAAGGCACCTAGGATCCTGGTCCCTCCAGACGAGGTTCAATGCTACGCCGACCTGTCGCGGAGTGCCCGGGAGGTCAACCATCCAACATGTGGTGAGAAAGGACTGCATGGACAACGGACACTTCCGTATCCGAGTCAAAGGCAGTGAAGGAAAGCTGGACGCGCTGTGCGCCGCCATCACCAATAAGACCACAGGAGCGCAGGCGCTAGTAAGAAGATGCTCCATATTCGGAGCCTGGACGTGCTAAGCACCAAGGAAGAAGTGAATAAGGCCATAAAAGTCGCGTTATTAGCAATCAAGGGGTTCTACAGGGTAGGCCCACTTCGTCTGACCAGGTATATCAATCAAGTCGTCACAACCGAATGCCCGTCGGCTAAGAAGATCAGAGTGGGCCTAGTCAAGTGCAGGGATACAAGGAGAGAGGAAATGCCTAGTGACTGTGGCAGATGCTTGCAGGACGGTCACCGCACAAACACCTGCACGGGTCCCGATCGCCGCAAGCTCTGCCTCAAGAGAAGAGGCATCAGAGCCTGACACCCCACTGCGTGCTCTGTCAAGAGCACGTGGCAGATAGCCTCTCCCGCCCAACACACAGTGATTGAATTTCAGCTTAGTAGAATGTTTTAAAATGAAAGCATGCACAAAATGTGCTGATTGCCTCCTCCGCCCAACAAACAAGAAGGCGCTGGAAGCGGCCCGGAGACAAAGGACTGACAGGGAGGCCCATCCTCATCACAATAACGGACATAGCCATATTATAAGCTAAGGTTGGCAGGGTCACAACTGATGCAGACATTATGATAAGACGGACGACGCCAGTCACACTCTCTACGACTACCCCAGATGGCACAGGGAAAGAACTGCCATGCGGTTAAGCCTTGGCGTACACCACCCGAGACCAGAGGAAATCGGCGCATCAATGCCACCAAGGAAAACTGGGAAGCGGTGGCCCGCTTCTCAGAAACCGTTATGCGACAGGTATTCAATTTCGACTTGCTAAACCACCAAGCATAAGATGTGGCGAGTAGGGGCATCAGGCCCGCGGGTGTAAGAGCCTACTGCGTCCTCTGTGAAGAGGATGGGCACGCGACATACAGCCTCGGCCACCCAACAAACTGGAAGGGCTGGAAGCGGCCCAGAGACGCGGGGCCAGGCCCATCCCCCTCACAATAACGGACATCGCCATACTACAAGCTAAGGTTGGCAGGAGCCACAACTGACCGATGCAGTAGTATGTTTTAAAATGAAACCATGCACACAATGTGCAGATAATCTCCGCCCCCTAACACACAGGAAGGGGCTGGAAGCGGCCGGGAGGAGGAAGACCATCACCCTCACAATAACGGACACCACCATACTACAAGCTAAGGTTGGCAGTAGCTACAACTACGGATTGTGACATTGTGACAAGACGGACGACGCCATTCACACTCTCTACGACTGTCCCAGATGGTACGGAAAAAGAACTGCCATGTGGTTAATCCAACACGAGACCAGAGAAAATCGGCGCATCAAGGATAGCCACCAAGGAAAACTGCGAAGCAGTCCGCCGCTTCTCAGAAACCATTATGCGACAGAAAACCACCAAGCATAAGAAAACCTAAACTGAACAGGAGACATGAATGATAAACTGACACCAGCCAGAATTAGGGAGCTTAATATGCCTTGAGGCGTGCAAGCCTCTACGGACAAAACCTGAAGTTGTAGCCTGTATGCGTCCCGTGTAAAATTTTCGCGGGGTGAATCCGGCACTACCCGTGCCTTTAAAACCAGGAGGTGATAGCGAGGCATGGGTGTCTTTCGAAAATTTCTCGCTCACAGGGCAAAAAAGATTATAATTGCCGAGTTAAACACCATTTACAGCACTAACCGGCGCCGGTGACCAATTTGTCAAACTCGACCGTAAACCATATGTAGAGTAGATACATTTTGAAGTGGCGGTTACGCCTCCTGTGCGCAGAACGTGAAAAGCGCCACGTTTGTATATTACTGTTCAACACAGCCACAACACAGCGCAGAAATGTACGCGTGAACATAAAGTTGAAGTTTGAAGAACGCGCCACATCAAATTGTATCTACTCTACCGACTAACCAGACATTGAACGTTTAACAACGCATGCCGGTTTAAACTGAGTTTAGCTTTTTAAACAACTTGGGCAGTTGACCCTAGTACTCTTTTTAACCAGCTATTAGAACTTTAACCGTAGATTAACGCTTAACCGAATCTAGTGGGTACGGGCGTTAGTTATGGAAACGGCATGAAGATAATTTTGTTGATACATTACATTATTTAACTACATGATATCGTCATGGTAATTTCAATCCTAGTTCTATCCTGTACTAAACTAACATTGGAATCTTCATGAAGATTATTTTTCATTTCACATTACATTATTTTACTAGAAGTTATTTTCATAACGATATGCTCTAGTAAAGCAAATTTGTATGTATATTCGTTATTTCACAACCCTAAATGAACAGTACAATACCAGTGGGGTGGAAGTTTTATTTTTTACTTTCCCATGACCATTTGTACCGCGCGCATCAGGTTGTCCACGTGCATCCTCCCCCTTTAACGCCATAATTCTTTCCGTACTCTAATTGCGCGCACGGCATCCCCCATTTGCCGCACACGTCCATAGTCGTAATCATAATGCTAACCCTCGCTTGTACACATTTTCGCGCCACCTGCACTGGCGTAAATCAATCGTAGGGCCGGAAACGATCGCGACGGCCGCAGTAAAATGTATCTACCTCGCGGAGAAAATAGATCTGAATCGGTGCATCGCGCACCGATTTAAATCTATCCCTGGGCGCACAAAGGGAGGCATTCGCTGCCTTTGATGTCCCCGCTGAATGCTGGCTTATTTATAAAGTCGTTTTAGAAATGTACGGATTCAAAGAACGGCTGCAGATGTAATGAACATTACGTTATTTAATTTCTTACTGCAGTTTTATGTAACATATCTCTGATTAACTGGAGATTGGAGTATTCAATTAGGACTGGAGAGATTCATAAGTTGAAGTTTCATTACGTTGGTTGATATTAAATTTCTGAATTAAATTAAGAAAAAATATATGGATTTCCTAATGAATTAATTTATATTAATCAAAGGAAACGAAAAATTGGAATTGCTAATGTTCTTTACGTTTCATGACTATATTACTGCTTTCCATTACTATGTCAGCGCTCTGAGTACAATTTTAAATAGTTGTAATTATATTCAAATATAGAATTATAATCGACTAGGATTAATCAAAATGCGGCTGACGCCCAAAGACGGGCTTACATAGCTTCCATCGTCTTTTACAATTACGATGATGCCTGAAGAAAATTACTTAAATCACAATAAATAAGTATCGTCAGCTGTTTAGTAAATATTGTTTTACTGGCGTTTTATATTGTAATAATATAGTTATTGATGTGATATATAGTACCTGATGTGCGATTCCTGACACTAGTTCTTTCGAACGTGTACAGGTTCCTATAAAAGACTCTCCACGAATTACGGACAATTCACGATTTGAATTCGATCAATGATGAATTTCTCATAATTGGTACCTGGGGTGCGATTCCTGACACTACTCCTTCCGAACGTGTACAGGTTTCTATAAAAGTCTCTTCACAAAGTACAGACAATTCAAGATTTGAGTTCGTACAATGAATAATTTCTCATCATTGGTACCTGGGGTGCGATTCCTGACAGTACTCCTTCCGAACGTGTACAGGTTCCTATAAAAGTCTCTTCACAAATTACGGACAATTCGCGATTTGAAATCGTACAATGATTAAATTTCAGCTTAGTAGTATTTTTTAAAATGAAAGCATGCACAATCATCACGATTTGGTCCAGTATTCGGGTGAGACTTTGAAGTATGAGTAAACGGTCGAAACAAGTGATCCCTGTGTCGGCCAAATATGTTGAATGGAATATTGGGCGATTATGATTTTTAAATTTAAAATTATTCGGTCTGTTACATGTATTTCTTCTCTTCCCTACGCTATCAACAACTTTAATTAATTCCAGTCTTCAAGAGAAGATTATATCTCTCTCACAATGGGCTGTTACAATTATAATAATGCCCGATTTTATAGAGATTCAATTTGGATGCATTCCGTACACTCCACTACTGTGAATAGCAAAAGTCTATAGAAATTATCATACAAACTGCACCCCCTTTTGTTCTATCTCTTGCCAAGACGGTCGAGCATTTGTTTGGCAAGTCTTTTGATGTATTTTCCGCGGTGATTTCAATTAAGTTTCGAATAATGCCACCTGCATAGCGCACAGACTATATTTACCGTACCTAAATGCGATGTGGGTCTTTAATCAATAAGTTCGACGGGCGATAAGTAATGTAATCACGCTCGGTAATATGCGAATCGCGCGTGGAGCATTTCCCGTGACCACAATTTCGAAATTAATAATGGCCCTATATTCCACAAACCCATGGGGATTTTTCCATCCCAGCACCGATTGATATTAGTCATCATGTCGATTCTAATCTGAATGTAATTATCGGAATTGATTTACCGTGCCAATTACGTGGTAATTATGCATATAACGCTAATTACTGCAAATGACCTTATATGTGCTATCTGTTTGTACGCATTGAGGTCTAAACTAGTAGGGGGAGAACGCTTGCTCGGCTTGTATTTTCCGCAATCGCGACGTCCATTTAAGTGACATTAGCTGTCACGGGGCTAGGTATTTGCGTTTGCTTGAATGCACGCTTGCAAGTACATCGCAAATGGAGCAAGGCAGATGAATGAGCAATTATAGAGGAGCATTAGGACGAATTGTTAAGCCCTAATTTGGAACGTTTGATATTCCACATATGTTTTAACGTCCTCTCTGATTATAGCGAGCGTTTTTTCATTACGATGCAAATTTATGTTGAAGTCAACACATTTTTTATCGCATTTTCGAAAATGTAAATAATTATTCGGCTTTAATCAACCAACAAACCAATGGCTTGCCGATATATTAGCTCTACGAGCCTAGAAGGAACATGGCGTGTTGGATCAAATTTCTCCACTACTGGTTTACTCTCACCATGTTCTCAGTTCTTTGTAGTGTTAGTTTTACCATCCTTATTAGCTTCATTTATATTCAGACTCTTCAGGAATTTGTATAGCTCGTTGCATCTTTATTTTGTCATACGGCGATCAATATTCCAAAGATCCCTATTTTTGTACCTCTCCGCTTGTGCTTCCCGTAGTATGAAGATTTTCTATCCTTTCTAAATCCACATTGGTATTCACAATCACGTTCGTTTATTCTCGGCGAAGGTTCTTCTTATGTACCATATGCTTCCAGAACGTTGGTGACCAACAAAGCTAGTCGCACATTAACGACGGCAACTCTAAAAAGTGTGCATGGGTTGAGATTATACCAGTCGCATAGATTCTTCTGCCACGACGTTTTTCACCGGCCTGGTCCCCGGCTGCCTTCTATTTTGCCGTGAATGATGTTTTGTAACGCCGGTATTTGTTTGCTCTTATCATATGACCTTTTTTATTGTGTAGAGGATCAGTTATTTTCTTTAATAATTGTAATATTGCCGCGTTGGTGATTCTTTCAGCCCATGTAAGTCTTAGCAAAAATCTTCTATAGGCTATGGTTTAGTTCCAAGCCAGTCTTGCACTTTATTTAAACAATATATATATATATATATATATATATATATATATATATATATATATATATATATATATATATATTATAGATTCTCCGGATTAGAGGCTAACAAGATATCGGGTCGTCAGCGTACCGTAGGTTATTAATCGATTCGCCATTAATGACAATGCCTACTAGTATTTAATATGCTATATTAAGAAGTGCTATGCCCAATCGCTTTTATCTCGTTTCTTATAGCTGTATTGCCTCTGTCCAATCCACTGGGATTTTTCCTGTTCCCATATTTCTTTTACCAAGGGCTGCAGGTGTTCTATTAGTGCTTTTCCGCCGTACTCAGTTCTGATATTGTTGCTGCTCTGGAGCAGTGGAGCACATAGTTGAGCAGTAAACCGCTGACCTTGTAAACAGCAGGACCCGAGTTCAAATCTCGGTGTTTGCATGCATCCTAGTTAGAACAGCTGCGCTCCACGGTGGTTCGAAAGACACCTCAAGCCGTTAGTCGCATGGGTAGCGTAGCACTTGCCCTGTTGCTTACACAAAAAACGACGTAAAAATCAGGCCAAAGAACCTCATGGTAATAGTATACTAGGAAGCGATCTGGACAGCCAAAAACCCACCTAGGGTTGTGTAGTGCTCAAGGTTAACGTATTGTTGCTGTTCGGCGTGTTGTTATTCTTAAGATTTTAAATAATTGTCTCCTCCTCCTTGATGGTTGTTCGTCTGTTTCTCTTCATCATTCTAGCACCTTGTCTTCAGCTAGTATTTTGCCCTTTCTGTCTTTGTAGTTGCTCTGTTTGTTATGGTAGCCTCTTTGTTGTATTCTTATGCCTTGGTATAAATTCGTAAAAAACATATATAAGTGTGAACCCACCTCTTAGCAATCTACATATCTAGATTTCGATCTTATTAGATCTCGTCAGTGTAGCTCAGCTAGTGAGGATGGATTCACACAATATCTCGAGTGGTTATATACAAAAATAGTACAACTAACCCCCTAGGAGGAAAGTTAAACGGTGGTGCCGCCAGATGGCGTTTAACTTCCCTCTTCGAGGGTAAGTTGTTCTATAAATTCGTAAGTTCAATATTTTTATAGCTTGTTTCTATTTCGTCCAATAACTGTTTGTTGCATTTCCGCTTTTCTCTCTTAATAATTTGTTGGTCCTCTTCCGTTGTTCTAGGTGTCACATCTTCACTCGTAATTTGTCTCGTTTCATAAACTCACACGTTGTCGAACCAAGATGCAGTCCTTTCTGTTAAGTTATTATTTTTAGCTGCTTTTTTCCAATATTGTTCTTATTGGCTTCCACGTTTCTTCTATGTTTTTATTTTCTTCAGTATTGTCTTAAGCATAATTCACATAGAGGTTAGTGCAGTGGTACAGCAGTTGGCAGTGTAGTTGGTATTATCGTTATAATTTGATGTGTCCAAATAGAATTAATATTTTGAAAGCCTGGTGTAAAATTTAATCTCAAAAGTGAGTCATATATTTCAAACGATGAATGTGCTTCGGAGGCATCGGTCGAAGGTCAGTCGGAGACATATAGAGAGGCACAGGCAGTGAAGGAAGGAAATTCAGCGGAGCCAAAGGAGATCCTGGAAGAAGCTGTGACACCGTAGGTTTATCGACAGCGATTCAAGTCCTTGTGGCCGACGAAATACGAAGATGGGAAGAGGTGGCCGCAGTCCTCCTCAAGATACCGGCCAACAAAGCGCTAGTATGGGTCCCCAACGAGATCCTGAGGGCTGCGGCGCCAATTCTGCCGGGATATGCGCAATCTCATCGAATGAATACTCGAGGTAACAGGTACTTTCCTCCGGCGTTGGAAATCTGCTCGGCTAGTACTACTTCCAAAGCCGGGAAAACCTGCTACAGAAGTAGAACGCCTACCGACCCCTAGAGCCTCTTAGGGTGGCCAAGACAGTGGAGCGACTAATTGCAGATAGGCTCCTGAAGGCATTGGAGGACGTAGGGGGCCTTCACGAACGTCAGTATGGCTTCCCCAAGGGAAGGTCCACCAGCGTCGCCATACTGGCGGTTCGGAAAGTGGTTAACCAAACCAACTGGAAGAACTGCCTCATGACCATACGGGATGTTACGAACGCCTTCAAGACGCGTGGTTATCATGGCAGCGTTGAGGGGCAAGGGCATCGCAGAAGGACTGGCGAGGTTGGTACCTCCAAGATAGAGGAGTTACCTCCGAGGGCACAGCCGGGGGCATTGCGTTCGGGGTGAACTGGGGGGGGGTCTGTCCTATCTGTCCGATAGTGGAGGCCAACGTGAAGCACATGGTCCAGGTCATGGCGGCAGCTCAGAAAGCAGCGAGAACGGAGGCTGTTCCTTAACATCGATGGCCCGGGTGAGAAGAAGAGGAGGTTGCCCTGACGGTTTCGTGTGCCAAGCGCCTCTACGCAGCTCCTGCCTGGGTCGGACCTACGAAATCCCAGAAGATAGGCTGCGCACCAGCACTTTTCGGATCATCCGGGCGTACCACACGATGCGGTGGAGGTGCTTGCAGGGACAGCTCCAGGGTATCTCATGATAGAGGAAAGGGCCAAAAGATATTCTCGGACATAAAGAGCGGAGCCGACCCAAAGACAGTGAAACAGGAAGCCATCGAAAGGTGGCAGCTGAGTTGGGACTGAACGGAGCTGGTTGGACGAGGAGGTTCGTCCCCTGCATAGAACCATGGCTGGAACGGGACCACGGGGAATTGGATCATTGGACCACGCAGCTACAATCCGGACATGGCGTGTTCAAACTTACTTGTACCGGATAATAAAGGCTACCACGGCTAGATGCCGCTTCTGCGTGGGAACCGATTATCCAACCCATATACTACTACATTGCTCGAGATGGTATGGAGAACGTACCATCCTCTGGACTGAACTTAAGGGAACCGCCACCCCGGGGGAGATCGGGGCACTGATGATCGAGAATACACAGATGTGAGAAGCAGTCACGAGGTTCGCCCAGAAAGTGATGAGACAGATGTATTTACATTAATGACAAGACGAGACGAGCAATGACCAAGAAGCAGACAGAACAAGAGGCCAGTGCAGTAATGTGACGAGAGCAGTGCAGTAAATTGGCGAGACGACAAGTGAAGAACCAAGGACCACCCGAAACATCGGCAAGGGCAAGACGAGTAAAGGACCACAGCTGAACAGAAAAAGAGACAAGACCAACTAGACGTGAGACAGCGCGAGGGGATTAAAACGCCTTGGAGGCGGGCCAGCCCTGAGCGTCCGAACGTGAGTTTTTGGTTTTCAGAACCCGTGGTGAATCCGGCACTTCCGTGTCTCTAACACCTAGTGGTGCTAGTGAGGCATGGGTGTCTTTCGAAGATGCCACCTCACAGAACAAAAAAAGGTTGCCTAGCGCAAACTTGTTGGTCCGCGACACCTTTTTGCACTTAAAAATTTCAAAGGACCCCCTGAATAATGGGTTTGCCTAGAAAAACATCCCGAATAATTTTTTTTCAGCGACCACCCAAATATTGTTTTCGCCTGGGGATCGCGATCCCCCATTTCGCGAACCACTGGTCTAGCGTACGACGTCAGATAAAAACGTGTTTACTTCAACATGAATCTGATGAATTTAATGAAAAAAATACTCGCTTTCAGTAGATTATATCAAACATTTTTCCATGTTACCATTTTTTATAACGCCCTTAG
The DNA here is from genome assembly GCA_963942505.1 of Lordithon lunulatus. Taxonomy (NCBI): domain Eukaryota; kingdom Metazoa; phylum Arthropoda; class Insecta; order Coleoptera; family Staphylinidae; genus Lordithon; species Lordithon lunulatus. The sequence goes on along the minus strand of OZ012674.1, from coordinate 17,247,339 downwards.
TTCATCATTATTTACCGGCCATCCATTGCTACTGAACATAAGGCCACTATCATCCATTGATACTGAAACTGAAAAGTTCGAAGGGGTCGACCTTTTCACACTTCACGGTGTTGCATTCAATTATTTCTGATACCTTTTTGACGCTTGATGCTGTTTAAGTTGTCTAGTGTACCGCGTCAGATAAACGTGTATTTACTTCGAAATAAATTTGATTCGTAATGACAAAAACACTCGCTTTCAGTAGATTCTATGAAAAAATCTTTCACGTCACGGTAATTTTCATAACGCCCTAGTTCATCATTATTTACCGGCCGCTATCGTCCATTGATACTGAATCCTTAAATCTTCCCACACTTCACGGTGTTGCATCCTATTATTTCTGATGCGTTTACTATCGTCAAGTTGGTGGTCGTTCTCTGCTGTTATAGGCCTTGTTACTGTCTTTAAGTGATTGTTATTCGTCTCCGCTTCTGCCAAATGGTTCGTTGTATGTCTTTTGCAGACCTAATAGTGTTAATCGTGTGCCCAATCGGTTTTCAGAGTCGCCTCTATGGCAAATGATCTGCACTACTTCGGTAGTATCGAAACAATTCATCAATCAGCTGAGATAGGGCCAGTTTCGTTTTTAACGTGTGGCAACGACGCGCGCAATATATCTCGAGTAGGGCGTATATGTCCTTACGTCGAATCGTCAGGACATAATGCCATCTTCACACGTACGACTTTGTAAGATGCGACCAAAGACGCATACACAACTTCCTGAGGAAGCCGCATGAACTCTCCGCCCGCAAATGAAACAAAAATTGTCTGTAGCTCCAAACCCGCATCGTCTGAACACACCATAGCCCTATATTTAATTTTTATTCCACAAACAACACGAGACAACCTTAATGATTTAACAATAATTGATCCGAGTATCCATTTTTAATTCACACGTTTGCAATGGCCCGCAAACCGCAAACAAAACAGGCGCATTATTTAAGCAATTTAAGTTTAAATTGCACTGCGGACAACTCGTAATTGCACGCCACGTGCAAATCGAAATACCAGAACTGAATTGCGGCGGGTTTGTTTTCAGTAAAATCCTTAAAATTCAATTACTCCGGTGCGGTGTTAATTGCACATTCGCATAATTAATGGCATCGTTACGCAATCAGCAATCGCGGAGAAAAATTAGTTACCCGCAAAGAAAATCGCTTCGTGCTGTAATGAAAGCGGTGCAGTGCTCTTTTGTACGAACGTTAATATTTAATTGCGTTCAATTAGTTTTGGTTAAAGGGCTATGGCCTCGCGAGGAATTCGAGGGGTGGGTGTGGATTTACATTTACGTGCCCGCGTCGACATGAAGAGGGCGATACCGTACAAAGGACTGTCCGCATAAAACAGTAAGCTGTTTGAATGCCCGCGTCAATAGTTGTTAGTTACAAATAATAGATGGCGTCTAAAATTAACGGATCGGTTCTTAGCCCGGCATAACACGCGTGTTGACACTTACCATTGATATGCGTTGTAGTAATAATAAACTAGTCCTAATCCATACAAAAACGTGGAATCCATCCAGTGTTTTTCGGCCTGTGCGGTGTAAAACATTTGATACGCGGATAATGCTAAAAATAGATTTCATGACAACTCTGGAGGGGGTTCAAAACAATAACAAACCTTTTCTGTGTTCTTCCAGTAGCAAATGAAAATGTCCTAATTTGACCCATGTTTTTGGATCAATGCAAATTTTTTTGGTCTGTTTTGGATTATCACTATCGCTCAGCGCTTTTTGCTGGCGCCGTGCTTGCACCACCATCAATTGGAGATACTTAACAGCCTAAAACCACCAACCAATTAGTGTCAACCAAAACACACTCAACCGCCACTGACCTTAACAACCAGCGTCTTCTTCTTCGCATTTTCCGGCAGATTCAACAGCAAATACCCGTACTGCCGGCTAAAATGAAACAAACGCTCATTTGGGGCCCAAAAACTAGCCAATTTGAGTACCTGTCAAGCTCCGAGAGGACGTGCAGCTCCTGGGCTGTCATCGTGATCTCGTCCAGGTCCTCCGCCTTGCCGTTCGTTTTAATCATTTTTACCGCACCGCCACACGAACGTTTTGCAACACAAACAAAAACCAACCCGCCCGCCGCGAATCCGCGTCAAAATTCTATAAATAATTCAGTTTAACCGCGACACGGCCGAAGAAGTGAGTACGAGACTGCCATTTCTAGTCACCACGTCCCCGGAGGCACTAACAGATGCCGCCGACGAGCATCCGACGCCAGCCCCTTCTTGGAACCCGACTAACGAAACAGGGAACTGCCCGTGTCATTGTGACATGTGACTTTACAGACCTCTGTCGGTGAATATCGAGTTACATCAAGAATTAAGACAAATTTAGGATTATTACATTAAAAAAAACGTTTGAGGGATTACAGTTAAGGCAGACAAATGTTTAATTTGAATCGGTCCGCCATTTTGACGCAATTTAGTGAGCAAGAAGGTGGTTTTATTACTTTATACAAGATCATCCTGAATGAAGGCAACTTTATTACATGTGTTATAAGTTGTCTAAATATTGCCTGTCATTATGTCTCAAATGGTACGATTTTTTCAATGGATAATTATATTTTTTATTATTATTAATATATATGATATATTATGATTCTGGCAGCTAATGATGATAGAAGAATTTTTTTATAAAAAGTATTGAAAGATGTATTTTTGATTGAAGTATATACAACTATAAATTAAAGATATACTCTAATTACATGAGAAAAAAATCTGTTGAAATGGTTGTGTTATTCCTAGAATCTCCCAGACTACCTGTCCCTAAAGAACGAGTTCCGGCGGTTTGGTTTTGCAAGTTATTTTAAGTTAATTGTTACTATTAAAAGGCAACAATTCTCATCTGGATTGTAATTTCTGCTTATAGTTCTCCTACCAAGCAAGAAATTTCCAATTAATCGGTTGCTATGTGTTGAATGGGTAATAAGGTATTTAACTGCGTGTATTGGAATGAATTGGGTAACCATGCTTCAACGCGCTAACTTCCCGCGATTCAGAGAATGCGTTATAGTTTACTACTCGTGTATTCTGTTCGCCTGGTACTTGAAACGCGTTTACTGCTACATTGTAGTCGCTCTGTTTATCGCCAAGCTGCAGGAACGTAGTTTGTTATTTAAAATAAATAAATATGCCAGCACTTTCTAGCTAATCGAATTATAAACATTATTTAAGATTTGTTTATACATATTTGTCATCATCACACCTACATTTTTCAAAACAAGGGTTGTTTGAATCAATTGTTTCTTATCTTCTAACATTAATTATTATTTTTAAAAATAATGAGGGTGCCTCTCAAACTCTCCTCAATGCGTGCAATTTAATTTAATAATTTATTTATTCTAACGGTAGAAAGAACCATGAATTAATGGGTCGATAGCCAAATAAAGATTGGATTATATCGTTGATTTAAGTAACATAAGCAACTATTATATGTATGTATTTATTTTAATGTAACAACAACAAAATATAACAAATACGCGAAATAGATTAATATGTAATTATATAAATAAATGTGTATTTCGTGGTAATAATAAGAAGTTATTTGGATAATGACATTTTCTGTAAGTTGTGATAGCTTGTTAAGAAAATACAACCATCATTATAAACTTAAAATCATTCGAAATTATATATAATATCTGTAGAAAACAAAGTTGATCATAATCTTCTAACAACTATAAAATCTAAATAATGAAAACGCCGGCTCTGATCATATTCTTATTATATAGAATATGATCAGAGCCGGCCCTGGCGGGTGTATAGACGGACGCCGCCCGTGGGCGGCCCTACTTGGGGGCGGCCGCAGTCGCAGGATTTGGGGTGGGTTATTTCCGTTTGCCACAGATTAGCGTTTATACAGGTATGAAAGTCTTGCATTTGCTTCATAAAATTTCCGGCGGATTCGCTATTTTGAAAAGTAATCAGTATCCGTGTCAAAGACGTGTCAGGTTTTATTTTCTTCCCTCATCGATGTATATTTAATCACGGAAATGTAGACACGTGATAGATAGTGCATCGTACTCAGGTCCGCGGCACCTAGGTGTGCAAGTTGTGCGTCGCACAAGGGCGCCATATCCCTGCAGAGTCGTCATTTGGCTCATTTGTATTGATATCATTATAAAATTATAACTTGTTTATTGTTATTGAACTATGGGGGAGGATACAATATATTTGAAGCTGATGTCAACGGGCATTTTTGCAGATTCAGAGTTTTCTATTATATATTACATATAGCGCGCTAAACTGAAAGTTACATCAGGGCGCCAGTTACCCAAGAGATTTTCCTAGGGATGTTTTCGATAGATATTTTTTAACTAATGATTACCTTCGCATAATTTCAAATGGAGAACAAGCAACAAGATTATGGTTACTATACTATATTTACAAAGACTCCGTAATCTGTTTATATTGTAAATATTCGGGGATGGTAAGACGCAAATAAACACAATGAAACAGTATGTAAAGATTGGCTTATATTTTAAGCAAGCGTGAGAAGCTCAGTCACATATTAAATGTAATACTGATGTTGCTTACCATCGAATAGCATTATCAACAAATAAAACAATTAATGCTCAAGAACAGAGACTGTTTGAAAATGAAGGCGGACGCCAATTTAACCGCACAAATGCTACTCCCCGTCCTCAATCAAAGATGGGAACAAGAAGAAAATACCAGCATAATGGAACACGGGCATAACAACTGATGAGGCATAATGATTTTTTGATTTTTGGTTTTTAATTTTGGATTTTTGATTTGGCAACCCTGTTTTTGACATGTGTGAGATGAGAAGACAAGATAAGATGATAACAGGTGATAACAGGTGATAAGATGATGATATGAGATAATAAAGATGACACCTTTACTGATAAGAAAAGTTCCCACCGTCCAGAGTTGGTTCCCAGGCCAAACCGCCCGATTACCTACCGGTAGGAGCATTGGTAATGCTCCTACCTAGTAAAATACTCCCGAGATACTACTCCTCCGCATACAGGAAGCCACGGAAATGATATTAAGATCTCAATAAATAGGATTCAGACCACCTAGATCCTGTGTATAACAAATCAACACACTGAGAATAATAATTGAACAATCAAATGAATGGAACTCTCCACTTTATACTTTACCTTCTGTTTATCGACTTACAAATAGCGTTCGACAGAGTGAATCACGAATTTCACTGAACCTCAGAGGCTTTCTGAGCAAACTATCTATCATCATACCATCACTTCAACTGCAAAGTTAAACATAAATATCTGGTTTGGGCACCAGATGACATTCCGAATTACATTTTCTAAATTTTTGACATTTTTAAATTGTTAATTTTTTTGATTTTTGACAATATTTGACGATATTTGATTATATTTGAAAATATTCGACAATATTTCACAATATTTCACAATATTTCACAATATTTCACAATATTTCACAATATTTCACAATATTTCACAATATTTCACAATATTTCACAATATTTCACAATATTTCACAATATTTCACAATATTTCACAATATTTCACAATATTTCACAATATGTCACAATATTTCACAATATTTCACAATATTTCACAATATTTCACAATATTTGACAATATTTGACAATATTTGACAATATTTCACAATATTTCACAATATTTCACAATATTTCACAATATTTTTCAATATTTGACGATATTTGAGTATATTTGAGTATATTTGAGTATATTTGAGTATATTTGAGTATATTTGAGTATATTTGACTATATTTGACTATATTTGACTATATTTGACTATATTTGACTATATTTGACTATATTTGACTATATTAATAATAATAATAATAACAATCGTTTATTAGATTATGACTTCAAGAAGTTTACACAAGTCAATACAATATGAGAATCAAAACAAAATGCACATTTACTCAATAAAAATACGTAAAAAGAGGAAAATATAGATATGTATAATATGTATGTATATGTATAATAAACGTTATAAAAATAAAAATAAAATAAATGTACAAATAAAAAAATAACCTAGCCAAAATTATAATCATTTACATGGTTGCGGATCAGCATTAGTGAGTTCTAATTCCTGGCCAATACAATTACGTACTCATCAGTAGAATAATATGATTTAGCATTCAGGTTTTTTTCTAAACAAGTTTGAATAGTTTTTTTGTTTAGCATTTTTATGCTGTCCGGTAGTGCATTCTAGAATATAGAACAGATATTTTGTGTTATATGTGCCACAGCAACTTCTCATCCAGGTGAATACCTAACATTGTGGTGAGGTGGTAGTAAAAACAAGATCATCACTGCTTCGAAGACTAAAAAGCATTTCTACGGACTTTTCTGTGTTAAGTTTTAATTAATTACTACTAAACCTGGCTACGTAGGGTGGCAAGTGCTTGGGAAACTACCGAGTTATTTAAACCAGGGGTGAGTGGAGCAGGGAGGACAAAGTATGCATGGCAAGAGCGAGGTGTGGGTCAGACGAGAGAGGGAGGAAAGTGTAGATGGGTCAGGGGTACACCGCGTGTGCGCTGTGTAGTAAGGGAAGCGACACGTGGTGGCACCTTAGCGAATAATGTGAGGGTGTGAAAGCAGAGTGGGTGGGAGACTGCAGAAAGATGAATGAATGGTTAAGCGAGGATGGGGAAGGCGAGAAAATCTGCAGAAGGCTGACGTGGGAGAGGAAAATGGCGAGGGCACAGGGAGCGGTAATAGATGAGGGTAATTTGTAATTTTTTGCGGAGTATTACTTTTATTTATATTTGTATTTTTATGTTTGTATATTTTTGTTGTGGTTTGTGATGTGGAAGGCAGTGAGGGAAATGCCAATAAAGGTTCTTTTTTTTTTACTAAAATATATTAAATACATATTTTCCGATATTGCTGGTAATGCTAGCCTCCTTATCTAGTTGAAATTTTGATTTGTGATTTTTATTTCAATCATAATTGGTGCCATTCTACCAGAACTCTACAATAAATATAATGGCGCATCATAATTCTCTATAAAATTTTTCTTTCTTTTTTCGTTTTAAAATTTCTTTAATCATTACTTTGTATGTCTTTCATCCTACAATTAGATGCAATATGACCTTTCCTATTACAAATATAACACGAACTATTTCTAAAATAACAATTTTCCACCTTGTGAATAGTATGCCCGCAAACTTCGCATTTAATCTTACCGAGCACTTTTTGTTGCTCCGGTTTATTCCAGATGGGCTGTCCACGTGATCTGCTTGGCATAAACCTCCCTCTGTTGGACGATATTTAATTTATATGTGGCTCCAGTTTGCAAGTCACGGAAATCTGCTGGGCCGCCATCTCAGATGTTGCTATATTTATCACTTCCGCTAATGTGACGTTGATACCTTCCTGCATTAAGCGATCCTGGACTGCTCCCTTATTGTACCCGACGATGAATTTGTCCCTTAGTACCATTTCGAGATTACCGCCGTCAAATTGACAAAAACTTCGTAGTCTTGCTGCCCACTCCCTGGAGGTTTCCATCGTATCTTTGTGTGCCGAATACAAACTGTAGCGAGCCGCAAAACAAGGTTTTTGTGGCTTGTAGTGCTCGCTCAGTGTTTGTATTAACTCTGCATATGATTTTAGCTCTGGGCATTTTGGCAGACACAAATTGAAAATTAATTTATATGCCTCCTCATTTAAAATGTTTAATAGAATTGCCCCTTTTTTAAGTTTCTGTAATACCGTTGGCCAAGAAATAATTTTCAAGTCTGAGCTTAAATAATGACCAATCGGATGTTTCCGGGTTGAATTCTCGCAAATGTCCCAAATTTTCCATGTTAAACACGTGTTTGATTTAAAAATTAGTTATCTGATTTTTTTAGTTTGAATGATTACACTTGTAATATTCACACTGAATTTCACTCAATTTAATTTAATTTAATTTTCTCGTCGCCAATGTGATAACCGAGTGGTTGTAATTTAATTTAACCAAATAACCGTCTAGGTAAAACATTTATTATTGACTGAATAAAAATACATACATACACGATAATACCTATATATAAGAATAAATTCTATAAAAAAAACTACATCCATAGGCAACTTAATATCATTCATAACAGTATGTAAAGATTGGCTTATATTTTAAGCAAGCGTGAGAAACTACATATTAAATGAATTACTGATGTTGCTTACCATCGAATAGCATTATCAACAAATAAAACGATTGATGCCGAAGAATATACTCTGCATGAAACCGTCGAGTGAAGAATCAAAGAAGTTGATTCTTGACTCAACGATGAAACTGAAGGCGGACGCCAATTTAAGCGCACAAATGCTACTCCCCATCCTCAATAAAATATGGGAACAAGAAGAAAATGCCAGCAGAATGGAACACGGGCATAATAGTAAAATTAAAGAACGGTGACAGCTGATGAGGCATAATGCTCCTACCAGTAAAATACAAAGTGTTCGCGAGAATACTACTCCTCCGCATACAGGAAGCCACGGAAATGATATTAAGATCTCAATAAATAGGATTCCGACCACGTAGATCCTATTTATAACAAATCAAATGACAATCGAATGGAACTAATCACAAATGAATCGAACTCTCCACTTTACCTTCTGTTCATCGACTTACAAATAGCGTTCGACAGAGTGAATCACGAATTTCACTGAAACTCAGAGGCTTTTTAGGCAAACTATCTATCATCATACCATCACTTCAACTGCAAAGTTAAATATAAATATCTGGTTTCGGCACCACACGACTTTCCGAATTACATTTTCTAAATTTTTGACATTATTTATTTTTTATTTGTTTGATTTTTGACAATATTTAAGAATTTTGACAATATTTGACGATATTTGATTATATTTGAAAATATTTTACAATATTTTACAATATTTTGACTAAGTCCTGGCCAATACAATTTACGTACTCATCAGTAGAATAATATGCTTTAGCATTCAGGGTTTTTTTCAAAACAAGTTTGAATAGTTTTTTGTTTAGCATTTATAGGCTGTCCGGTAGTGCCTTGTAGAATCTAGAACAGTGATAGCGGCTTTTACTGATTTACTGAATTTACTAGACGGCTGCTATGTCTGGCATCGTAATGATGCAATTTCGATGATGTCATATCTTGCATGGTACTAGTTTTAGCATGCATCAAACATGTAAGTATATATATATGATATTCATATTTATGCAATGTGGTTTTCAGTCATCTCTGTACCTGACGCCAGCTACTACCCTAACTGTACACCTTTGTATTGCAAATATTTTATGCAGGGAGTATGAATGACCCCATGCCAGTAAGACATATTGCAGGTGGGATTCAACTAGTGCGTAATATGCAGTACGTAAAAGCGTTGATACAGATGATGACAAATTTCGCAAAAGAAACATATTCCTGCTTATTTTACCCAAAATTCTCAATTTTTGGTTCAAGGGGCTTAGAATTTGTACCTCGCAACTGCATATAATGAATTTTGGATTCTTTCTTTTTTGTAAGCCGCTAGAAACAAACATTGAGAATTTTCCAGAATTACATGGATTAATATTTAAAATACATGGGTTATTATAATTCATATTTTTTTCAAGCTGCTTGAATTTTTCTTTCAAAAAAAATTATAAATTTGGTATAATAACCCATATATTTTTAGTTATTATTTTATTAATAAAATTTATAAAAGATTTAACAACAAAAAATTATGAATTTTGTATTTTTATATCAAGCCGCTTGAAAAACAAATGTATGACCAACATAAAATATCAAAATGAAAAGCACTCGTACAGGTTAACTATGTCCAAACTGCTAAACGTAACAGCTGATTTGATGCCGACTGCCTTCTTGCAGTTGGTATCGACTAAAGTGACGTACTGCGCATGTTTATATTGTAATTAAAACTTGAATATTGAGTAAAAATTGACGTCGGTCCTACTTTTTCTAGCATGAAAGTAAAAAACTTGATTTACACGGGTGAAGTTTCAGCAATCTAGCAAGAAACTTGCTGAACTTTCTTGACAAATCTAGTACAATGTAATTCACGCGTTACACGGGTAAAGTTCTAGCTAGAGCAATCTAGCATGAAATTGCAAAACTTTCTTGATGAATCTAGTACAATGTAATTCACATTTTAGACCGGTATCTTTAAACTGCGGCTTTAATTTGTTCGTGAACAGAACGATCTAAGTGTTCGTAGGGCTTACTGTCAGCTTATGTTCTGTACACCATTTGTCTACTATTCTTAGTGCACTCTGCATTATATTACCTTGTACACTATCGTAGTTCCCTGTTAGAATGATTGTGATATCATCCGCGTACCCCAGCATGTAGTTCTTGCTGAATTTAAATGCTCCGACGTTCTATAGTAATGGAGATAGAACTTCCCCTTGTGGACAGCCCCTAGTTACCATTCGTTTGACGGTAGTGCTTCCTACATTAACGCTAAAGGCTCTCCACATTGCCATGTTTCGTATCCATTCCACGACTATTGGACAGACATCATGCTTAAGTAGGGCGTCCTCGATGCTATTAAAAGTAGCCGAGAACTCCTTCCATGTCTTTGAATACTCCCAGTGCAGAAAGTACACGCCCCATAGATCTCTCGATTTGACTCACAACTTCGTAGAGGGCAGACTCTGTCGACATTCCTGGGAGATATGCATGTTGTATGACATGAAGGGGATACATAACTAGCGGTTCATCCCTTATATATCGGGGCCCCATAGATGTCTCGATCTGACTCACAACTTCGTGGAGGGCTCAGTCGACTTTCCTGTAAGATATATATATATATATATATATATATATATATATATATATATATATGTTGTTGGGCATGAAGGGGATATATAACTAGCGGTTCATCCCTTATACGTCCGGACCACATAGATCTCTCGATCTGACTCACAATTTCGTGGAGGGCCGACTCCGTCGACTTTCCTGGGAGAATGCATGTTGTTTGGCATGAAGGGGATACATAACTAATTCATAAATAAATAATAATTAGAATTATAATAATAATTTGATGTAAACGTGTTATAGTGATTGACAAAAAAATGGAATTAGGCTAAAGTGATAGTGTAGCCAACCACTATCAAATTGTTTAGCCATTCCATTCCATTTTTTTAACAATCACTATAACATGTTTACAACAGACAATAATTATTATTGTAATTATTATTTATTTTACTAGAATATATTTATTATTCTGTTTTATTTATTACATTGTGTCTTTTTTGTTGGTTTCTCTCTAAAGTAATGTTTTTAAGTAATTCATTGTCTAATTAAGGTCTATATTTCTACCTACGTTGCTGCGTCTGCACAATAAATATTTGATAAAATATTCAAGTGTGCAGACGCAGCAACGTAAGTAGAAATATAGATCTTAATTAGACAATGAATCACATCACTTTAGAGAGAAACCAATAAAAAAGGTTCTGATTTAAATTAATTTAATAACGATAACTGATAACCCGCTATACAAATTATGTATATCAACTTTAAGTCAAATGATATGATTAATTATTATTGCAATTGAAACGCATATCAATTTATATTATATTATTAAATCGTAATAATAATGAAGAGACTCATCGTGTGAGTCACCAGCGGCCGATAGATGACGGGTCCAGGTACGAATCGCGCTGTAGTTCACTGTAAGATGGCCGCCTGTTTTGTATAACTTTGAGCGCGCTGCATGTGTTTATAGTAATATTGTTGCATAAAAGTGAAGTGAGTTATGTTAATACAACGGGAGTTTTGTGGGGATTCTAGTGATGTGTGATTTGTGTTGTGGTCGTGCGTAACCAACCCGGGAGACGGAAAACAAATGCTGCGTGTATTATAGGTTGGAAATTGATTCTGAAAATATATAAATGACGCAAAATAGTGAGCTTCGGCATGGATTATACAACAACACAGCAATTGTAAAAAGGTCAGTGCAATATGCTAACTATTTATAAGTTTCATGCTCATTTAATTGGTATTTGGTTAATAATTTAATTATGTTATACTACTTATGCATGGTTAAAGTATTTGTACTCACAAGTTGCTAATGACTGCCCCCTAAACTCTATATTCCTGCCATAATATGATTAATTCTACTAAAAAATGGTGTAAGGGTTTTGTTGTGTTATGCTATTATTTTATGATTGTTTTCAATTATCTTCTATCTCATTACAGTTCTTGTGCTTCTTTTGAGTTTTTTCTGTTCCCTTCTAGTAATTCTGAGATTACTTCATCCCATGTTTCATCTTATTCCATATTATATTAGCTGGTGCTGTCTCTGTCATCCTAATAATGTGTCCCCATCATGCTCATTGCCTTCCCTCTATGACTTCTATTGTCTGCGTTGCTTTTAGTTCTTTTTCTATATCCTCATTCCTAATTTGTTTTGTTATTCCCGTAACTCTTCTCATATACTTTATTTCCACTGTCTGTGTTTTTTTTGTCTGTTATTTAATATCAAAGTCTTGCACCTGTATAGGTCTTAATATTGTCTTGTACATTATAATTTTTATCTCTTGATACTTCTTTTTTACTTATGAATTTGCTGTTCATTGCATAATACATCTTCTTTGTTTTTTCTGTTGTTGAACTCTATGTCTTGCAACACCTCGTTTCTATACCTACCCCCATGTTTAAATACCTCCACTAGTTCTCTCTCTCTCTCTCTCTCTCTCTCTATATATATATATATATATATATATATATATATATATATATATAAAAAATAATAATTACAAAATATAATTATTGTCTGGTGTAAACATGTTATAGTGATTGTCAAAAAATGGACTGTAGGCTAAACAATTTGATAGTGGCTGGCTACACTACTATACAATCGTCTATCTACACTATCTTTAAGTTAAAGAGATTGAATTTCTAGATTAAGTTTCTTAAAATGATCATATTCCTTGTCCTGTTGTATCATATATGCTACAAGAGCCTAAGAAAATGTTCTACAAGACTTTTTTCTTTGTTATGATTAATAAAATAGTATTATAATATATATTGGTAAATGAAATAGTATTTCGCATCGTTCACCATTTCTAATATATGTTTGTTAATTGCATCGGAGAGTAATATAATGATCTCATTTTGAACTTGATCTTGATCTTGATGGTAGCTCTCTTCTGTGTAGTTTTCGGCCTGCCTCTCGTTCCTTTCCCATGTGGATTCTAGTATAGCACCTCCTGACATTCTGGTCGGCGTAGAAAAAATTATATCCAGGTTTGCAACTAGACTGCTTCTTCATTTGCGCGTCCTCATAGTTCGTAGGTACTTTAAAGATGCGTCATAGACACTTGTTGATGAAGACTTGGATCTTGTTGCGGTCCCGTTCATGTAGCTTCCATTAAGCAGTATAGTTGGAGGTGATTATCCAAAGTTATGTGTTGGTGCTGTATGAGGTGTTGGTCCATATACTCTTTAGTTGTCCATAAGTCACTTTCGCGCTTCAAACTCGATGGTCTACGTCTTGGCTCACACCTCCATCGTATGTTATGTTTGTGTGCTTACGAGGTATTCGAATTAATATACCTGCGTCACTTGTTCTCCTCGCAAAAGTAGCTTCGCATGCTCTCTGGTTGTGCTGATGATCTCTTTTGTTTTGTTTGTATTGATATTTATGCCTGCTTTAGAGGCTTCTTCTATCAGTGTATCTATTTTAGTCACTTAGTTCCGGTGATAGGAATTCTAGGTCGTCTGCAAATTCGAGACCCTCTAGTATTTTATTGATTCCTCACGCTATTCCTCTCGGTGTGTTAAGATATTTTTTGAGTACTGTGTCAAGTACTATGATGAATAGCAACGGGGGCAGACTTCATACTTGTGTTACCTCCGTGCTCAGGTTGATCTGCTAGGACAGTTTATTTTTACTTTCCGAATACATTACTGATGTAAAGGAAGGTGTTGTTTTACCGAAAACGTCTTCACGTTTTCAAACAAAGATTGTAGAAATATGCAATAACTTTCCGGGAAAAACATTACACCAGAAGGAAGGTATTGTTGTCGCGAGCCAGTTAGAAACAAAGATTTAATTTTTCGTTACGCTTGTTCATTGGTTAATACATCTTCTTTG
>OZ012674.1:10980734-11293234 GCA_963942505.1 Lordithon lunulatus | reverse complement strand
GCACTGATGAACAAGGACACCAGAGACCCTAACCAGAAAAAAAGCTTCTATCTCTATAGGGGTATCAGCCGTGAGGCTTTTCCGCCGTTCAAAGGAGAAGCTCAGAGGAGTGCAATGACCCGATATTTATCTTAACTTCACAGAAAACCTCTGAAAAATTGTGAAAGGTGATTCGGGAAAATTTGTCCCGACATGATTCCAACTCAGACTCCACAATGCACAGTACGAGACAGGCGAGGCCTCTAACCACTCGGTCAATGAGCTGGGCCTAACCACAAATGTAGACAAATTCCAAAATGGAATCAGCAAAAGCTCGGAAATACAGAAAGACAGAAAATTGGGATAGACGAACTCTCTGAGAACATAAAAAAAACAGCATAAAAGTTGATATATGTAGGAAACAAAAAGGACAGACTGAAAAAATAATGGATAAAATTGTATACAAAACAGAATATAGTTAGGCCACGGCAGACATGGAATGGAGCAATGACAAAAGCACTGATGAACAAGGACACCTGAGATCCTAACCACAAAAAAAACTTCTTATCTTTATATGAGTATCAGCCGTGAGGCTTTTCCGCCGTTCAAAGCAGAAGCTCAGAGGAGTGTAATGACCCGATATTTATCTCCTACAAAAATAAATGGATACAATTGTATACAAAACTAGCAAAAATAATTGGATAAAATTGTATACGAAACAGAAAATAGTTAGGCCACGGCAGACATAGAATGGAGCAATCACAAAAGCACTGATGAACAAGGACACCAGAGACCCTAACCACAAAAAAAATTCTATCTTTATATGGGTATCAGTGGTGGGGCTTTTCCGCTATTCAAAGAAGAAGCTCAGAGGAGTGTCATGACCCGATATTTACCTTAACTTCACAGAAAACCTGTGAAAGGTGATACGCGAATATTCGTCTCGACATGATTCCAACTTAGGCTCCATAATGCAGAGTACGAGACAGATGAGGCCTCTAACCACTCTGTCACTGAGCTGGGCCTAACCACAAATGTAGACAAATTCCAACATAGAATCAACAAGAGCTCGGAAATACAGAAAGACAGATAATTGGGATAGACAAACTCACTGATAACATAAAAAGCAGCATAAAAGTTGATATGATATGCATGAAACCAAAAGAACAGACTTCAAAACTAAATGGATAAAATTGTATACAAAAGAGAAAATAGTTAGGCCACGGCAGACATGGAATGGAGCAATCCCAAAAGCACTGATGAACAAGGACACAGGTATCAGCGATGGGGATTTCCGCCATTCATAGGACAAGCTCAGAGGACTTAAATGACCCGATATTTACGTTAACTTCACAGAAAACCTCTGAAAAACTATGAAAGGTGATTCGCGAAAATTCGTACCGACAGGATTCAACTCAAGCTCCACAATGCACAGTACGAGACAGATGACGCCTCTAATTACTCGGTTACTGAGCTGATCCTAACCATAAATGTAGAGAAATTCCAAAATAAAATCAACAAGGAGCTTGGAAATACACAAAGACAAAAAATTGGGAAAGACGAACTCTCTGAAAACATAAAAAACAGCATAAAAGTTGATATGATATGCATGAAACTGCAAAAATAAATGGATAAAATGATATGCAAAACAGAAATTAGTTTACAAAGTATAAGCAAAAGCCTCGACTTCCCAAGGGTATAAGAAGAAATAATTAAGAAAGAAAGAATATTCTAACACAGAAGTTATTTTTTTTTTACAGTGAATCACGCGTGTAGCGTATCAAATATGAATGAAATATTTGACATACGGCTTAATTTGTGTAGTCGCCTGGCATGAATGGATGCGATTATGATTATAAATCCGTTCCGAACGGAGCCGCCGCACAGTGCATTAAATCCTGACTGAAGTGGTATAAATTAATTTGTCAAGATTTCAAAAGTACGACCGTACAAAACTGTTACAGAGTAATATGCAATAAGCCACGTGTAGAAGGTGCACTTATCGACATAATACTGTAATGGAAGTGCTCAGTTTCACGCTTGAAAGTACTTAGACTCTTGTAAATTAAATCTGCCTGCATTGTTAAGGCGCGCAAATTTGATCGCGCACACCGAATAATATTGTTTTGAGGTAGTCGGCGGCTGTTTTTTTTTCAAACTATATACATTCCACGATCCTGTGTGAATGTAAATATTGGCGCGCCGCAAATTTCCCTTGAAATCAATAACTACCAGATACGGGCGAGCTGTCTTATGAAAATTACGGGAACGCGCGCCAGAGTGCAATTTATTAAATTCGTTCCGCGGCGCAAAAAGGCAAGTTCGGCAGTACATCAAATGCGAAGTTGGCGGTAGCCGCAATCTCGCATCGACGAATCGCCGCGGATTGTAATTATGTATGCTAATATGTCAATTAGGTATGAAGTAAAATGCGCGTTTCTTGTTTATGCTGTTGTTGGCTAAGTGCAATTAGAGTGGATAATTACAAGAGGTGGATGTTCTGGAGCTGAGCTCTGCGTTATTGAATTAGAGCACGTCGCCTATTTGGGGTGACTAATCCCCCACTCCGTTTTCCACCCTTTATACCAAAAAATACAAACAATTAGTCTAATGCCCACATATATATATATATATATATATATATATATATATATATATATACAAGTATATTTCATATAACAATGTACGGTACAAATGTACTAACTAAAAGTCGTTTTAGGCAAGACAATTTCTTGACTCAAAAGTTAGTCAAGATGCGAGACAAATTATCTCGTGTCATGCAGCAAATTTTAAATATTGAATTGGATAGTAGATCGAATGGAAAATATAACGCGTTCTATCTATCAAGGACAAATTAAATGGGAGGAGGATATATGAATTCATTTCTTGAACAACTTTTGAGCTAAGAAATTGTCTTGTCTAAAACGATCTTAATATTTCACGTCAAACAAATTTTCATATTCAAATTATTTTATTTGAATTAAAACTAGTATTGCGATATATTCGTAATATATGTTGCTTTTTGTGCGAAAAAAATATGTTGTTCAAATCCGCATTCAAGAATCGCGTTGATAAAGATATTAAACAAACTCCACTACGCTAGTTCCAAGCCTGGGTTGTCATCGCGCATAAGATGATAACGGGGGAGGGATCGAGGAATAACACCTTGCTAAAAAACGAGGTTTATTTGGCCCGGATTAGGGTACAAGCGAAGAAAGGGAAGATTAGTTTCGAATATGTCTCGGATCAACTGAGGCACATAGGACCAAACTTAACCTGCATACTGCTCACAGAGTATACATGAAAATCTGATTCAGTGTCCTAAAATATGTAGCTAATAGATGCAGCTATTTGAAAATCAAGAGATCATGATTGCGTTTGGAAGATACAGTTCACGAAAGTAGATTGCTAAATGGTTGCGAGTTACTAGACAATTACGTTTCTGAAATACTAATACAGACGTTTTGCTGACTTTGGGAAGCAAGGCGCCTGTTTTGGGCTTTTACAATAATGGTATATTTTGACCCCCCTAGTTCATGGGTTAATTAATTCTGTTATATATTCCGTAATATTTTAAATACATCTATTTATTTAGTGCCGTAATCTTTATGAGTGAGTTATCTCACATGAAACATAAAATCGCATTGTAAATTTTAGTTATTGCTGTATTTATGAATAAATATCTAAGCGAATATTTAAGAAAACATTTTTTTAGCGATTATTTCTAAATAGTTGTTATAAAAAAGTAAGCGCTGATTCAAATCTGTAATAGCCAGATAAATATATTTTTTATAAAAGCGCAATTTGGCGTGCATTGTGCACACAGCCCGTGTTTTACGTATTACCCCCGGCAATCCTTTTAACGTTAAGAAGAAATAAAAACGCACCGAATCCTGGCACTTGCAGCAAACCAACGGATTAGGTTCCAATTATGGGATCGCTATCAGCGCGCCACGATCTTGCACCAATTATCCGCTCGCTTTCGCGAAGTGTCGCCAGCCGTTCGAAAACAAAACGGCACTTAAAAAAGGCAACGAGCAGTCGGTTTTATTTACAACAAGAGGCGACTTAAAACCGCAGAGCTTATTACCAGGCAAGTGGGGTGAAGCTAGAATAAATTATTTCGGACGTTTAGTAGCGCAGCGGCCGCGGGACTAATTTAAATAAGCGAGTTGTGTATTCGTGATCGGTTATGGTTTGATTCTCACGCATATCAAGGAAAATATGATGTTCGCACAAGTTTTAATAGGCGGCTCTCCCCCACGCGAATTCCTGCCATCCAACTTTGTGTGTCAAATAATTCAAGATCACGGCGAATGAGAAGTAAAGCATAAAAATGCAGCGCGCACCGCAGTCAGCCCACTTAATAATCGGTGTGTACGTTCGCGGGTAAAAGAATGCAACAAGTTGAACTGAATATATCTATAATATATCTAAAGCCAACCATATGGTTGGTTGGCTGGCGTAACCGCGAATATTTCTTCATTTATTTCACCTTACGTTGGTGTAATGTTGTGTAGGATCATTCCGCAACAAAGCATTAATATAAATCGCGCATTTTATATTCGCCAACACTAATCATCCCTGAGCTACACGCGTGATTCTAATTGAATGTTATTTACGCGAATACGCCCTAATATTAATAAGCCAGCATTGTTTTAAATTGTTTTGCCATCCAATTGATAATCGCTGCAAAAGGAAACAGCATATTGACAGTAAATTAAATAAACTCTCTCTCAAACACTTCCGCAATCTAAATAGAGTAGTTGTTAATTTATTTAGTTGATTTTAAAAAAGTGCGTTGCATTTGAATAGCAAAACACAACTGTAATCGCTCTAGCATATGGTCGCGGCGTTTTTACATACACGTACACAGTATCAAATCTTCGTCTGCTTTTTTTACGATTCCATTTAAACCGTGTGGGCGCGGTGAATATCATTAAATGTTCCCCGCATAAAGAACGACAAGCGCGGAGGTATTTAATAAATAATATTCGTGCCCCGTTCATTGTTTCGAATTCCGCGAATTGCCACCAAAAAAAGCTCAAAAAAAAAAACTTGTTTATTACCCGTGGTGGTTTTTTTTATGGCAGGATTAAGATCGTGAAGCGACGCAGCCATGATTTGTTTATGTGTATCATAACTTAATTTTCTGGATGGCGTTTTAGTTGGCCGCGCGAGCCGGATTAAGACCAATCGTTTTTCCACGCGCTTCAGCGCGCAGAATGAGATACCGTACGGCCTGGCCGGCCGTACAATGTTTTGCAAATAAAACGTCATAAATTTATATATGTGTGGGGCTGGATTTGAAAAATACAAATGGGCGAGCAGGACGTGCCTCGATGCAATTAACATAATCTGTAACACCGGTCAGTGCGATTAGCGATGGCACGACGTTTAATCGTTGCTTTATCGAGTACACGATGGAATTTTGCTTTATAGCTCTGCGCTATAGAGGTGTAAATTAAATGCTTCTACATGATGTACATGTTACTATTTCAAACAGATCGTATTTATAAATAATTGTTTTTGCACGGTTTTCTGTATCACATTCCCCATAACTTGTCGTTAAAAATATAGTCACATATGGAAGACAACCTTGACGAAATTGAGTCTGACTGTTTAAACTCAAATTGGAAAACAAAATATAAACTTAAATATTGCTTCTGTTGCTTTGCCATATCTTAGTCACTCTTGATCTCCTTTGATACTACAACAATTGAAATATCGTCAGTATCACCTTCTCCAGTCATTGTCGTTAAATATATACTCTTAAATAAAAGAAAATCAAAATTGGAAAACAAAATATAAACTTAAATATTGTTTCTGTAGCTTTGCCATCTCTTAGTCACTGTTGTATATCCTTTGATACTACAACAATTGATATATCGTCAGTATTACCTTCTGCAGTCATTATCATCAAATATACACTCTTAAATAAAGAAAATCATGGTGAAATTGAGCCTGACTGTTTAAAACTAAAATAAAAATAGAAAACAATGGTTTAATTTTCATTGAATTTGTACCATTGCGATTTCCTAGTCACTATAGTATATTCTTAACTACTACGGAACTAGAAATCACTTCTCTATCACTTTCCCGAGCTTACCCACGTTTTCAAATAGAAGAAAATCCTGATTAATCAGTCTGACTGTTTAGAATAGAATTCATATTATAAAACAAGGCTTAAATATTGAATTTGTATCACTTCCTAGTCACTTTAGTACTGTAATCACGGATTACCCCCGAAACTAGCCTCAAATACCTTGGTCTGGCCCTGCACAAACAATAAAACTTCTCCTCACACGCACAAACCACGGCAGCCAGGGCAGTCCAAGTGGCGACGGCCCTTGGCAGGATCATGCCAAACCTCCGTGGGCCAAGAACAACCTAGAAAAGGATACATGCAAATAGCACGGACAAGGACATTCCTGGCCAACACGTTGCGTTGCTTTATAGCACAGAGTTTACAGCACAGTCTCCAGAGAGGCAGTGCTTGTAGTAACCGGAATGCCACCAATTGAGCTTCTCGCCTGCGAACGGCAGGGTGTGTTAGGAGTACAGGAGGCTACTAAGGGGTGCAGAAAAGCTGCAAGGGTTGGTAACATATCAAAGTGACAGGAGGCCTGGGATGCCACCAAGTGGACAAAGAAGGTCAACCCAAATATAAGAAGCTGGGTGGGCAGAAAGCATGGACAGGTGAGCTTCCATATGGTGAATTGGCAAGTAACCAAGCCTGCTTTTAATGCGGCCACGAACCTGACTATACAGAGCACACGCCCAAGGTGGTACTCGGATAGAAACAGACTAGAAAACGAAGTTGGGGGTGGAACTAGGCACTGTAAATCTTACGCGGACAATCACATTCCTGGACAACACGTTACGATACGTGGCTTTACAGTACAGTCTCCAGAGAGGCAGTGCTTGTAGTAGCAGGGATGCCACCAATTGAGCTCCTGGTCTGCGAACCGCAGTTGGGGTGGAACAAGGCACTGTAAATCTTACGTGGACAATGACATAGGCTGAGGGGAAATTGTGGCCATTGCCACCTATATCAGCAACATTATGAGAGTGAAAGAGCAAGAGGAACTAGACAGGCACCACCCAGGAACTGAAAACTTAGATCTTGACCACAAGGTCCCAACTCGAATAAATACGAGAGTGTCATCGTGCAGAAGCGAGGGCGGAGGTGGGTGTTTATTCTGTAGGTCTTCGTGAAGGAATCTGATATTCCTCGGCAGAAGACAGGGCCCTATGAAGGTTCCGACCCTCAAAAAAAGTCATTATAGTACATCCCATACATCTTAACTGTTGTCTTTAAAAATACAATTTTAAATAGAAGAAAGAAAATCATGAGTAAACAGAGGCTAACTGTTTAAATTCAAATTCAAAGTAGAAAATAAGTCTGAAGGACTGAAGGGCTGAAGGGCTAAAGCGAGGGTGGATGTGGGTGTTTAGTCAGTAGGTCTTCGTGAAGGAATCTGATATTCTCCGGCAGAAGACCGGGCTTCTATGAAGGTTCCGATTCTCAAAAAAAGTCATTGTAGTACATCCCATACATCTCAACTGTTGTCTTTAAAAATACAATTTTAAATAGAAGAAAGAAAATCATGAGTAAACAGAGGCTAACTGTTTAAATTCAAATTCAAAGTAGAAAATAAGTCTGAAGGACTGAAGGGCTGAAGGGCTAAAGCGAGGGCGGATGTGGGTGTTTAGTCAGTAGGTCTTCGTGAAGGAATCTGATATTCTCCGGCAGAAGACCGGGCTTCTATGAAGGTTCCGATTCTCAAAAAAAGTCATTGTAGTACATCCCATACATCTCAACTGTTGTCTTTAAAAATACAATTTTAAATAGAAGAAAGAAAATTATGAGTAAACAGAGTCTAACTGTTTAAATTCAAATTCAAAGTAGAAAATAAGTCTGAAGGACTAAAGGGCTGAAGGGCTAAAGCGAGGGCGGATGTGGGTGTTTAGTCAGTAGATCTTCGTGAAGGAATCTGATACTCGCCGGCAGAGGGCCGGGCACCTATGAAGGTTCCGACCCTCAAAACAAGTCATTGTAGTACATCCCATACATCTCAAATGTTGTCTTTAAAAATACAATTTTAAATAGAAGAAAGAAAATCATGAGGAAACAGAGTCTAACTGTTTAAATTCAAATTCAAAGTAGAAAATAAGTCTGAAGGGCTGAAGGGCTAAAGCGAGGGCAGATGTGGGTGTTGAGTCAGTAGGTCATCGTGAAGGAATCTGATATTCTCTGGCAGAAGACCGGGCGCCTATGAAGGTTTCGACCCTCAAAAAAAGTCATTATAGTACATCCCGTTCATCCCAACTATTGTCTTTAAAAATACACTTTTAAATAAGAGAAAGAAAATCATGAGTAAACAGAGTCTAAATGTTTAAATTAAAATTGAAATTGAAAGTAGAAAATAAGTCTTGAACATTGAATCTCTATCTTTGCCATATCCTAGTTACAGTAGTACATATTTCAATAGTACAAAACTAGGAATATCTTCTCCATCACATTCTCGAGCCCTTGTCGTTAATAATACACTCTGTTGTATACATACACAGGCATAGAATTTACCATTATATAATAATATGAAAATAGATTTCGAAAAATCTAGCTGATTTTTGAGTTATAACGAATCAAAGTTGGTTATTAAAGGTATGTTGGTTATTTGTTTAATATAGCTCTGATACTCTTATCTACATCTAAATAATCAAATTGATCGATAATTATGGTATAGAATTCATCATTATATAATAATATGAAAACATATTTCAAAAAATCTAGCTGATTTTTGACTTATAATGAATCAAAGTCGGTTATTAAAAAAGGTATGTTGGTAATTTGTTTAATCCAGCTCTAATACTCTAATCTACATTTAAATAATCAAATTTATTTATGATTGTGGTGTAGAATTTATCATTATATAATAATATGAAAGCAGATTTCAATAAATCTAGCTGATTTTTGAGTTATATCGAATCAAAGTAGGTTATTAAAAAAGGTATGTTGGTTATTTGTTTAATATAGCTCTGATACTCTAATCTACATCTAAATAATCAAATTGATCGATAATTATGGTATAGAATTTATCATTATATAATAATATGTAAACAGATTTCAAAAAAACTAGCTGATTTTTGAGTTATAACGAATCAAAGTCGGTTATTAAGAAAGTTATGTTGGTTATTTGTTTAATACAGCTCTAATACTCTAATATACATCTAAATAATCATATTTATGGATGATTGTAGTATAGAATTTATCATTATATAATAATATGAAAGCAGATTTCAATAAATCTAGGTGATTTTTGAGTTATATCGAATCAAAGTAGGTTATTAAAAAAGGTATGTTGGTTATTTGTTTAATATAGCTCTGATACTCTAATCTACATCTAAATAATCAAATTGATCGATAATTATGGTATAGAATTTATCATTATATAATAATATGAAAACAGATTTCAATAAATCTAGCTGATTTTTGAGTTATAACGAAACAAAGTCGGTTATTAAGAAAGTTATGTTGGTTATTTGTTTAATACAGCTCTAATACTCTAATCTACATCTAAATAATCAAATTGATAGATAATTATAGTATAGAATGTATCATTGTATAATAATATGTAAACATATTTCAAAAAATCTAGCTGATTTTTGAGTTATAACGAATCAAATTCGGTTATTAGAAAAGTTATGTTGGTTATTTGTTTAATATAGCTCTAATACTCTAATCTACATCTAAATAATCAAATTTATAGATGATTGTAGTGTAGAATTTATCATTATATAATAATATGAAAGCAGATTTCAATAAATCTAGCTGATTTTTCAGTTATAACGAACCAAAGTTGGTTATTAAAATAGTTATGTTGGTTATTTATTTAATATAGCTCTAATACTCTAATCTACATCTAAATAATCAAATTTATAGATGATTGAGATAACGAACCAAAGCCGGTTATTAAGAAAGTTATGTTGGTTATTTGTTTAATACAGCTCTAATACTCTAATCTACATCTAAATAATCAAATTGATGGATAATTATGGTATAGAATGTATCATTGTATAATAATATGTAAACAGATTTCAAAAAATCTAGCTGATTTTTGAGTTATAACGAATCAAAGTCGGTTATTATAAAAGTTATGTTGGTTATTTGTTTAATACAGCTCTAATACTCTAATCTACATCTAATTAATCAAATTTATGGATGATTGTGGTGTAGAATTTATCATTATATAATATCTATCTATTTAATATAGCTCTAATACTCTAATCTAGATCTAAATAATCAAATTGATGGATAATTATAGTATAGAATGTATCATAGTATAATAATATGTAAACAGATTTCAAAAAATCTAGCTGATTTTTGAGTTATAACGAATCAAAGTCGGTTATTAAAAAAGTTATGTTGGTTATTTGTTTAATATAGCTCATTAAATTGATAGATAATTATGGTATAGAATGTATGATTACATAATAATATGATAACAGATTTCAAAAAATCTAGCTGATTTTTGAGTTATAACGAATCAAAGTCGGTTATTAGAAAAGTTATGTTGGTTATCTGTTTAATATAGCTCTAATACTCTAATCTACATCTAAATAATTAAATTGATGGATAATTATGGTATAGAATGTATCGTTTTATAATAATATGTAAACAGATTTCAAAAAATCTAGCTGATTTTTGAGTTATAACAAATCAAATTCGGTTATTGGAAAAGTTATGTTGGTTATCAGTTTAATATAGCTCTAATACTCTAATTTACATCTAAATAATCAAACTGATGGATAATTATGGTATAGAATGTATCATTATATAATAATATGAAAACATATTTCAAAAAATCTAGCTGATTTTTGATTTATAACGAATCAAAGTCGGTTATTAGAAAAGTTATGTTGGTTATTTGTTTAATATAGTTCTAATACTCTAATCTACATCTAAATAATTAAATTGATAGATAATTATGGTATAGAATGTATCATTGTATAATACTATGAAAACAGATTTCAAAAAATCTATTTAATTTTTGAGTTATAACGAATCAAAATCGGTTATTAAAAAAGTTATGTTGGTTATCTGTTTAATATAGCTCTAATACTCTAATTTACATCTAAATCATTAAATTGATGGATAATTATGGTATAGAATATATCATTACATAATAATATGAAAACATATTTCAAAAAATCTATCTGATTTTTGAGTTATAACGAATCAAAGTCGGTTATTCAAAAAGTTATATGCCATAATTGGCATCCGATTATGGATAATCGGTTGAAGTAACAACAAGCCGACTTAAGCTAATGATGCACCCTTGAAGAAGCTGGCGCATTTGCAACCCTATTAGCGGACGGGCATTACGTTGAAAACCCTATTAGAAGAGTTTTACCCGAACCCATTATCGCCCTTGAATAGGACTTATATTATAGGACACCATACTCGCAGATCAGGATATAATCATATTCATTCAACCTACAACATTCATTCCACACCGACTATCTGAAGACATCAGAATCAACCAACATCACCGAGCTACAGGAGCTAGCTCTCACTTTAAATAGTTGTAAACCATTATACATTAAACATTTTTAAACTTGTACGAGTTTTCCTCAATCCTGAGGTGGTGGCAGCGAAACCCCGGTGTTCTAAACATCAACTCTTAAATAGAAGATTCAACAGAATATGACTGTTTAAATTCGAATTCGAAAATAAGGCTAACTTATTGACTTAATACCTAGTCACTGTTGTACATTCTTCAATAGTTTTAAATTAGCTAAATTTTGAAATAACTGCTGTTCATACAATTTTGAGATTTGTGGTGTCAATAACCAATAAATCTAGCTATCAAAAGATATAATGGGCAATTTTGTGATGTAGCTAGTCAATTATCTACAGCATGCTAAACAAGATGTTTAATAATATTTATATAAATGTCCATATAGGGATTGCAGATTACTAAATTTTGAAATAAATACTGTTGATACAATTTTGAGTTTTACGGTGTTGATAACCAATATATGTGGCTATCAGAAGGTATAAAGGGCAATTATGTGCTGTAGCTAGTTAATTAGCTACGTCATGCTAAACAAGATATTTAATAATATTTGTATAAATGTCCATATAGGGATGTTGCAGTTTACTAAGTTTTGAAATAAATGCTGTTGATACAATTTTGAGTTTTGCGGTGTTGATAACATATATATGTGGCTATCAACAAATATAATGGGCAATTGTGTGATGTAGCTAATTAATTATTTACGGCATACTAAACAAGATACTTAATAATATTTGTATAAATATCCATATAGGGATGTTGCAGTTTACTAAATTTTGAAATAAATGC
This sequence comes from Lordithon lunulatus, assembly GCA_963942505.1. Taxonomy (NCBI): domain Eukaryota; kingdom Metazoa; phylum Arthropoda; class Insecta; order Coleoptera; family Staphylinidae; genus Lordithon; species Lordithon lunulatus. The sequence continues at coordinate 11,280,884 of OZ012674.1, read as the reverse complement.
TGTTGATACAATTTTGAGTTTTACGGTGTTGATAACCAATATATGTGGCTATCAGAAGGTATAAAGGGCAATTATGTGCTGTAGCTAGTTAATTAGCTACGTCATGCTAAACAAGATATTTAATAATATTTGTATAAATGTCCATATAGGAATGTTGCAGTTTACTAAATTTTGAGATAAATGCTGTTGATACAATATTGAGTTTTGCGGTGTTGATAACCAATATATGTGGCTATCAAAAGATATGATGGACAATTGTGTGATGTAGCTAGTTAATTATATACAGCATGTTAAACAAAATATTTAATAATATTTGTATAAATGTCCATATAGGGATGTTGCAGTTTACTAAATTTTGAAGTAAGTGCTGTCGATATATTTTTGAATTTTGCGGTATTGATAACCAATACAAGTGGCTATCAAAAAATATAATGGGCAATCTTCTGATGTAGCTAGATAATTAGTTATGGCATACTAAACAAGATATTTCATAATATTTCTGTATATTTTCATATTGCGCAAATTGATCAATTTCGAAACAAATGATGTTGATATAATTTAAAATTTTATAGAATTGATGTCCAACATTTATGGCTATCAAAAAATATAATGGATAAGTTTGTGCTGTAGCTAGTTAATTAGCTATGAAATGCTAAACTATATTTCATTTCAATCAAATTTGTAAGTAAAGTAAAGTTGTAATTTTATAAATTCTGTATGTTTTGTGTATAAAATTTACATTGCAACTTGAGTTTTAATTGCCTATATGGAAATTTAGTTATACATTTCATCCGTTTGTGGGTGAGTTATCTGAGAAATTGCGCGCGGCGAATTCAAGTGGCGAAAATGTAATGCTTACAACTCTCGCAAGGTGCTTGAAATGAACAAGGTTGCAAACAGATTTAATAAATAGGAAACGTTTACGTATTATATTGAATTCATAACATATACATACATTTTGTAGTAGAATTATGTATTAAGCTACGACTTCAAATGATGTTGCAGTATTATTTTTATTTTGTAAATACCAATCTTCTATCATTATAGGGCTATCAGCCGTGAGGCTTCTCCGCCGGTCGCGGGAGAAGCTCAGAGGAGTTTAATCACCCGGAATTTACCGCAGAAATGCTCTGAAAATCTGTGAAAGGTAATTCGCGAAAATTCGCCCCAGTTCAAATGATGTTACATTATTATTTTTATTTTGTAAATATCAAACGTCTATCATTATAGGGCTATCAACCGTGAGGCTTCTCCGCCGGTCGCGGGAGAAACTCAGAGGAGTTTAATCACCCGGAATTTACCACATAAATGCTCTGAAAAACTGTGAAAGGTAATTAGCGAATATTTGCCCCAATGGGATTCGAACTCGGTATCCCCAATGCACAGTACGAGACGGACGACGCGTCTAACCACTCAGCCACTGAGCTGGGTTAATGAGGAAAATAGAACTACCCGTATATTCTATTTTCCTCATTAACCAATTAACAATAAAATGGATTTGAGGCGCAGATCGGCTGGAAAATCAAGATTGGACCAAGTTCCCAATAAGACTATGTCCAATCTTGATATTCCAGCCAAAAAGTTTCAAATAAGACTAGAGAAAAGATATAATGTAAGTGGAAACTGATATAATCCACGAAAGAGACAGGAAGCAGCTGGAGCGGTACGGCCATGTCGAAAGGCGAGTGACTACCAAAACAAATTATTACTGGTCACTAATAGAAAACAGAAATAAAAGAAGGCCAAAAACAACATGGGTGCATGGAATTGGAAGGTATATGTCTGCTGTCAGCAAGAAACCTGAATCAAGGAGACTTTGACGAGAGATACGATTGGATACAAAGGACTATAAGACATATAACGCTATAACAATGGTAAATGATGATGATATTGAGGTGAAAGGAAGCAGCTAGAATTGAACGGCCATGTAGAAAGGATTAGTAAGCAGCAGCTATCAAAATTAATTACAAACTGGTCACTAATAGAAAACAGAATGAAAGGAAGGTCAAAAACAACGTGGATACATGGAATAAAAGGTACATGTCAGCAAGAAATCTGAATTAAGAAGACTGGTAGGAGAGAGATGACTGAATACAAAGGGCCAGAAGGCGTACATAGCGTTGTACAATGGTAAATGATGATAATATTGAGGTCATAGAATCGTATGTAGTAATCAATACATAATTTTAAACCTATACTTCGCACATTGAAAAAAATACACGTTATGTTACGTTGAGTACTCTTCTTAAAAGCTAAGCAAAACACGGTTAACACAGGGCAGCAGTATCTGCTTTCGCAACCTCTTTGTGCTTTGCTTTACCTATGTGTTATCTACACTGCATTTACTACAGTGTAATGGGGACAGTGCACGCAGTGATCACTCAATTGCTTCGTTGTGCGAAATATAGGTTTGTATGGAAAACTTTTGTGTTATACTCTAACGTAATGTAGTTTTTAACTGCTGATGTGAACTGCTTTGCTAGAACCGATAAAAAGAGACTTATGGGTAATATACGTTCTAAAACGCACTTTATTGATGACTACAACGGGCTGACGGATGACACATTGGCCGAACCCATGCGAGACGCGCTGAGTCTTGCCAAAGAACTAGTCAGCACAAAAAGTCGGTGATAAGCGATGAAATCTATTTCGGTCCGAATTTTATCTAAACTCTCCACACAAACAACCTTTAATCCATCGCATTTATTTTATGAAATCATTTATTTAAACACCAAGCAAACTTCTCATTACTAACTTTAGTACTTCCAGCTATAAAAACGTGTGAAATATTAATATTAGCTAGCGCGTTATTTTTTCCCGAACAGCGACAAAATTAGCGCGCCGCTAATTATAATTTACATTATGCACTAATTGGGATGGCAAACATTGGACACCCGAATTAGTCAAATTAGAGTTGCGGAAACTAATTTGCGCGCAATCATCGGGGGACGCGCGTCTTAATGCGCCCGCGCGTGTTTCTCGTAAACGAATCCGCGATTAATTGGGAAGGTGATAAAATATTCACAATACTTTAAAAGCAGTCCCTCAATTACATATAAATATGTAAAATAATAACTGTTATAATTGATGTGGTGGACGAAAAATCCCGTGAGATATCGCGATATCCCGAGCGGGACCTGTTGCCCTACAAATGACCCGCCGTTTAAGTTATTACATAATAAATTCCGCGGGAATAAAGAACCTATATGGTAATACAATGAATAAAATGGTGTGCTGTAAAGTATGAAAATATGCCCTCATGCGATATGTTCCCGCAGCATCGGCGATTGAATCGAACCGCGCTCCGGCTTCGTTATGTAAAGCATGTGGCGCCTGTGTAGGCATTTTATTTATTGCCATCATTTAATTGATAATTAATCGTTTGTAAGTAATTACAACCTTTATAAACTATATTTCTAACCCGAGGGCCCATAATAAACGAATTAATAGGCGGGTTTCTTTTTTTGTGCCCTGCACTTTATCAAAACGTTGTTTACAACTTTTGATGCATATTAATTACGCCCCGTATTCAAATTATATGCTAATTAGATGTAGCTCTTTTCTGCGCGCGATCGAAATTTCGCTCGGGACGCGAAGGTCGCGCACACATCAAATTACAAAGCCGGCCGAGGGGTAATTGAAAAAAATACTACATTCTTCCAAGGCTGCGACGGGCACACACATTTACCCAAAAAAAAAGGAAGCAAATAACAACAGTGCACGCCGCCGGCACGGCCTCGCATTAATTTTACTTATACGCATCTTACATCCACTAAACAAAATGAACATTCGTAAACATGATGAATTACTGCGGAATCCGTAATCAGGCAAATAGCTAACGTACTCACACGTTTATTGAAGCTGCACACATATTTTCTTGGTTAACACCGAAAACACTACACTGCACTGGCATACTTATTGCCGACTGACGGATGACTAAGCCGGGCCTAGCCCACAATAATCCAGCTAGTCCGGTCAGCGCAAAAAAAACCTGCGATAAGCAGATCTATTTCGGGCCGATTTTTATCGTACTGCGTACAATATTTAAACGGGAAATATTTGCATTTGTTTAGCAATGGAATAGAAATTTACTGGGTGCTCAAATAAAATCACAAATATTTGTTAAATACATTATTCATCAGGCCGATAATTGAATGATGATAAGTGCTTTACATAATAATTAATTTAAAAAATACTTCTTTTTTTATATAGATATCAGCCGGATGATCAGCTAAACTCCTCTTAATGTGGAAGGTACACAAAGCATGCGGCCCTTAGTCCCTGGTGAATTGCTAACTTCCAACCAAGGTAGCGGTTGGATCGAGCAGCGTTCGCAGGGTGCTAAGAATCACCCTCACCGGGAAAAATAGGGTACCAAAACAAACGATGAAAACTGAACATCTTGACATTTAACACGAGAACACTCAGCTCAGTGGCAGTGGTAGAACTGAGTATTGGGGAGCGTGAGATTGAATCCGATCGGGGCAAATTTTCACGTTTCATAGTTTTTTTTTAGCTATTCTGTGAATTTAAGGTCAATATCGGTAGAACTGAGTATTGGGGAGTCTGAGATCGAATCCGATCGGGGCGAATTTTAGCCTTTCAAAGTTTTTCTTAGGTTTTCTGTGAATTTAAGGTAAATATCGGGTGATTAAACTCCTGTGAGCTTCTTCCTTTCCGGCGGAAAAACCTCACGGCTGGTAGCCCTATAGAGATAGAATACATTTTAACACGAGAACGTTGTCCAATGAACAGAAATACTCCTACTAGAAGAAGAACTAAATCAAATCCATTGAGATATAATAGGCTTTGCTGAAGTACACCGAAGAGGAGAATCCTCAAATCAGGAAATACTTTATAGTTCAGAGGAAATGGCGAGGGCTCAGACGGAGAAGTTGGATTCATAATACACAAAAAACACATCTCACATATCCAGCACATTGAAGGCAAGTCCCAGAGTATGCTTCAGGATACTGAAGCTAAATCATAATACACACAAAAAACACACCAAAAATGTCCAGCACCTTGAAGGCAAGTTCCAGAGTATGCTTCATGATACTGAAGCTAAATCATAATACACAAAAAAACACACCAAAAATATCCAGCACCTTGAAGGCAAGTCCCAGAGTATGCTTCATGATACTGAAGCTAAATCATAATACACAAAAAAACACACCAAAAATATCCAGCACCTTGAAGGCAAGTCCCAGAGTATGCTTCATGATACTGAAGCTAAATCAAAAGTACAGTATAAACTTCATTCAAGTTTACGAGACAACATCCACACATACATATGAAGAAGTTGAGAGCTTCTATAAAGATGTCAATACCGCAATGTTCAAGCTTCAAGAGTCCAGCAGTGGACGAGACAGGCTACCATATGATGATGATCATGATTAGCTGGAGAGCAAGGGAGAAGCTCAGAGGAGTGTAATCACTCGGTACTTGCATTAACTTCACCTGAAAAACTGTGATTCGCCCACAACGGAGTTTGAACTCTCGCTCCCCAATGGCCAAAGACAGTCTCAACTTCAATATATCTGCACATACACATGGCTCAAAAATGTCTACAATTTCCGGCTAGAGAGTACACTCTAATAATAAAAAATACCAATATCTACCAAAACGGGTAGGTCTAGATAGTCCTGCAAAAGAAGGTGCTTGTAATTATCCGTAGTGCGGAAGAGCTCGTTGCCCGAAAAATCGAAACTACAAAAATATGTATCTACATGGGCAGCAAAGTAGCACTACAGGCACTAGAATTAGTAAATCTGAAATCTAGGCTATACTTATGCTACCACGCTTTGGAAAAATTTGCCATCATCCGCAGTAGGTTAACTCTCCAATGGGGCAAGGAGGCGCAAAGTGAAAATGGGGGTAATGCAATTTCCGATGAGCTCGTACGCGATGCTTCTGCTCGTGGCCACCTCGAGCCTGAACCATTCCCAACCAAACAATGCTCATACGCCATAAACGAATATAAACAGATGGTGAAGCCTTGTGACGTGTCAACATGCAATAAAATGCATACCAACCCCGAATACTGCACTGGTACATTCAGCCAAATAATGCTCATACCTCATAAACGAATATAAACAGATGGCGAAGCCTTGCGACGTGTCAATGTGTAAGAAAATGCATACCAGCACCGAATACTACACTGGTACATTTTGTAGACGTGCACAAATAGGTACCAGTGCAGTTATTTGGCTGGGAATGGTTCAGGCTCGAGGTGGCCACGAGCAAAAGCATCGCGTGCGAGTTAATCAGAAAATGCAGTTGCCCCATTTTCACTATGCACTTCCTTGACCCTCGAGAGAAGCCTTAAGAAAGCTTACAGGATTGTAACGGGTGATTGTCATCTAGAAAGCTACGTAGACTGAGGCTCGGCACCAGATTCTTGAGTCTCAATCATGGGCTACTAACAATTCTCAGGGGGGCTGTTTTTATTTATTTATATATTTATTAACTATCCATATCGGACACCAGTTTTATATTGTACGCTAAAAAGGCATCTCAACGGAATGGGATACGATGTCGATCCACTACGTAGAGGATGGTGCACTAGTACGTTTTTGTAGACGTGCAAGAAAAGGTACCAGTGCAGTTGTTTGCCTGATAATGGTATCATCGGTTCAGGCTCGAGGTGGCCACTAGCAGAAGTATCGCATGCCAGTTCATCAGAAAATGCAGTTGCTCCATTTTCACTATGCACCTCCTTGATACTCGAGAGAAGGCTTAAGAAAGCTTACAGGAATTATAACGGGTGATTGTCATCTGGAATGCTCCTTAAACTGAGGTATTAACTATTTAGCACTAGATTCTTGACTCTTAACCATGGGTTACTAACAATGCTCAGGGGGCTGATTTTATTTATTTATATATATATATATATATATATATATATATATATATATATATATATATATATATTGACTATCCATATCCATTTTTATATTGTACGCTAAAAAGGCATCTCAACAGAATGGGATACGCTGTCGATCCACTACGTAGAGGATGTAACCAACAGGAGGAGACATCGGTTCATGTACTTGACTAGATTCAGCTCTTTGGGCCAGGGGCCAGTCAGACTTCGGTGAAATGATGATACTCAGGCCCAGATGATACCCCGACCCCACTGATTCCTACCTGAACATTGTTGTTGTTGTTGTTTCATGTACTCTGTCAAAGTTCTAGTCACCTTCGAAAAGCTAGCTACGATTGGCACCTCCAGGCTAGACCTACACACGCTAAGCTTCATCTCCTTAAAGGCCATTCTGCAGCTTTTCATAACTGTGGGGTGGATGGAGAAGTAACAGCTAGAGTGCCAACTGAGGGATGCACAAAGGTCCCACACACGTATCTAGAGAATGCAATCAACAGGAGTGGACACCAGTTCATGTACTCTATCAAAGTCACCTCCGAAAAGCAAGCTACAGTTGGCACCTCCAGGCTAGACCTACGCACGCTAAGCTTCATCTCTCTAAAGGCCATTCTGCAGTTTTTCGCAACTGTCGGATGGATGAAGGAGTGACAGCTAGAATGCCAACTGGGGGATGCATAAAGGTCAGGCCAGAATGAGATACGCTGTCGATCCACTACGTAGATGATGCAACCAACAGGAGGAAACACCGGTTCATGTACTCTGTCCAAGCCCTAGTTACCTCCGAAAAGCTAGTGGATACCGGTTCATACAATCCTTTAAAGTCTCAGCAACCTCCAAAAACCTAGCTACAGTTAGCACCTCCATGCTAGACCTATGCACGCTAAGCTTTATCTCTCTAAAAGCCATTATGCAGTTTATCACAACTGTCGGATGGATGGAGGAGTGACAGCTAGAATGCCAACTGGGGGATGCATAAAGATCCCACACAAGTGCAGTCTGCAGAGTTTTCAGCAACATTCTTCTCTATTTTATATCAATAACCACTTGGTTGCTACGCTGAATACAAAAACATGTTGTTAGTATTTGATTATATCGCAATTTAGTTATCCTCCTTCTCCTCGATCCATCAGCCTACGAAAGGGTTTGGTGACATCATGATATGATTTTGTCTGATCATGCCCCCCGGTCTGCTGTTATATGGGATACTTCGTGCGGGCTTTGGCTGGTGGGAGTCTTCATCTGATTCTGCAGTTTTTCGCAACTGTCAAATGAATGGAGGAACCAACTGGGGGATGCATAAAGATCAGGCCAGAATGGGTTACGCTGTCGATCCACTACGTAGATGATGCAACCAACAGGAGGAAACACCGGTTTATGTACTCTGTCCAAGCCCTAGTCACCTCCGAAAAGCTAGCTACGATTGGCACGTCCAGGCTAGACCTACACACGCTAAGCTTCGTCTCCCTAAAGACCATTCTGCAGCTTTTCACAACTGTGGGGTGGATGGAGAAGTGACAGCTTGAGTGTCAACTGGGGGATGCATAAAGGTCCCACACAAGTGCAGTCTGTAGAGTTTTCAGCAACATTATTTTCTATTTTATATCAATAACCACTTGGCTGCTACGCTGAATACAAAAACATGTTGTTAGTATTTGTTTATATCACAATTTAGTTATCCTCCTCCTCCTCGATCCATTACCCTACGAAAGGATTTGGTAACATCATGATATGATTTTGTCTGACCATGCCCTCCGGTCTTCTGTAATATGGGATACTTTGTACGGGCTTTGGCTGGTGGGAGTCTTCATCTGATCCATCCATCAATTTTCTGCGAATTTAAGGTAAATATCGGATGATTAAACTCCTGTGAGCTTCTCCCTTTCCGGCGGAAAAGCCTCACATCTGGTAGCATTATAGAGATAGAATTTTTTTTTTACACGAGAACGTTGTCTAATGAACAGAAATACTCGCAACTAGAAGAAGAACTAAATCAAATCCATTGAGATATAATAGGCCTCGCTGAAGTACAGAATCCTCAAATCAGGCAACACTTTATACTTAAGAGGGAATGACGAGGGCTCAGACGGAGAAGTTGGATGAATCGGGTTACCCTAGGTCTGAGTCCCTCTCGATGTGGCCATCGTGGAAATAGGGCGCAAGACGAACTGAGGATCAGACTAAACATTAGCCTAGAGGGTCTGCGGTAGTGGCTGACCTACACATTCCTGGATGTTGTCGAGAAGTTGATAGGCAGATGTGTCAAGATCCGTTTTACCATTGGTGGAATAGAAGTGATTCCAAGGAAGGAAGTGAAGTACCTGGCGGTTGTCGCGGACCAGGGCACCTTCAGAAAACACGTAGAGGAGTCGAACGCTAGAGCTGCCAGATGCGCTACGACGCTGGCTGCCTAACTAAGACCAAAGGCCCGGGCCAGCACAAACAGGTGATGTTGGCTCGGGTTGCCGAAAGCATAATGCTCTATGAGGACAGCGCTTAAAATTTAAGAGTACCCGAGAAATTCTTGCAAGAGTTTAAAGGAAGAGTGCACTCAGGGGTTATCGGACGGTATCTATTGGTTGTCGCCCATATACCCCCGATCGAGCTACTTGTTCTTGAGTGCACGGAGAGGCACAAGGACAGCCTCTTAGTGTATCGTTTGGGAGCTGTTTTAAGCCAGCTAAAACCAGCCCAGAACAGCTCCCGAACGAAGGCATAAGTGCGAGGACCACACGAACACGAACCTAGACCAAAGTGCCTTTCGTTTAACCACTTAACCGTTCTATTTGCCGCTTCCGATGCGCATAATTCTACCTCGGCCCTTACAATCGGCGGCGCACGACTGCAAGACCTGAGCGATACTGCGCGCACGGGGGCGACTAGCAGTGATAAACCATGTTAAACGAAAGCGCCTCAAATGGCAGTCCAATAGGACGAGCTGGAGGATAAAGTCAGCTGGACCTATAAGCCTATCCCGCAAACTCCCGTGAGTTCGGGCACTGCTGTTTCAGGGCATACCTGAAATGTGTCGGCCTGGAGCAGTCCGATGAGTGCCCTCTGTGCAAGTCCCCAGTTGATACGGCCGAACATGCCATTTTCGATTGCCCTCGCTGGGCACTGCACGTGCGGAGTTGAAAGAACAGATAAGAACGGACCTTTTGTTGGAAAACAAGGATGGCATAATGATCGGAGGACTGGAGGCGTAGAATCAAGTGCATTCCTATGTAGCCACTTTTACGGATGAACTGGCCTGGGAAGAGCGGGGCAGACAAGAAGCCAGTGAAGAAATGCAGGTAGGTAGGAAGTTGACAGTCCTGCCTGTCTGCCGGATAACTTGAGTTGTAGGCATGGGCCATCTGGAATTGTCTGTAGACAGATGCAGTGCCTAGCACCGGATTCTCGAGTGTCAAGAATGTCGTGGGGCTGATTCTATTTATTTATATATTTATTATATGTACCTGAGTGGCCGAGTGGTTAGAGGTGTCGTCCTCAGTACGATAGCATTGGGGAGCCTGAGTGAGGGCGAATTTTTGCGAATCACCTTTAACAGTTTTTCAGAGGGTTTTTTTGCGAAGCTATGGTAAATACTGGGCTATTATACTCCTCTGAGCTTCTCCGTCGACTGGTGGAAAAGCCTCATGTATGATAGTCCTATAAATATAGAAGTTGTTTTATTTTTTACTTTCTGTCCACATCGGACACGATTCTAACTTTTTTTATTTAACATCTACCTATTTGCTATCTTATCCTGGGAGACGTTTTTCTAATTGCTACCCTAGGGCAGCAGCTCACTCAGAATGCTCTGAGGGTTGTTTTTACGTTGTTTTCTACTTATTAACTGCCTAAACAGGGCCTGTTCCTTTATTTGTTTATTTCTCTAGTAAGTACCAATCTGTTAATTTATTTTATGATAAGGTTTAACCTGTGGCGTACTAATCTAGTTAGATATTATATTATATATATATATATATATATATATATATATATATATATATATATATATATATGATGATGATACTGTTAACCGGGGTCTCCCCTAATCATGGCTACAAAGGTTTACATGTGATACAGTTTTACATTTGTGTATTATATAACAGCATGAAAACTACAGGACTACAGGTCTTTACTTTCCAGCCGAAATGCCAATTAAAGATCAATTCCGGGCTGGAGTCACAGTGCAAGGATTTAGGGTTTAGTGGGCATTCCTTCTACTGAATTATAAGGCGAGTCCCACACGACCCTGCGAGAAGCACTGGGTGTGCGTAAATCATCCCACTACCGTTTGTTCCACGACCAGTTTTTCCATGGAGTCTCTCGTTCTTGCAATATAGCCAAAGTATCCCATAAATGCTCAGCTAATGGTGATAGACAGTAGGTCTGTGATTTTTAGTTGCTCTAGAATGCTGGCAGCGATCATGCCTAACACCAAAGGTGCTTTCGTTTAGCATGGTTTATCATTGCTAGTCGCCCCCGTGGCGTGCAGTATCGCTCAGGTCTTGCGGTCGGGCGCCGCCGATTGTAAGGGCCGATGTAGAATTGTGCGCATCGGAAGCGGCATATAGAACAAGAAACAATAAGCCCGTACCAGTCCAGAGTGATAAACGAAAGGCCCGGACCAGCACAAACGGGTGATGTTGGCACGGATTGCCGAAAGCATAATGTTCTATCGAGCGGCTATTGGTGGTAGAGTAGGTCTGTGTTTTTAGTTGCTCTAGGATGAATACATTATACTAATGATAAGTCGTTAAGGGCTGCGCAGTATGCGTCTGCATACCCACGTTTGGAATGGGCCTATTCTGCGCTTGTCGGACTTCGGTATTTGCACATATATGGCAATGGGGAATATTAGGGCCTGTAAGAGTCTTAATTTGATGGCTGTATCTCGTACTTTGATATCGTGCCCCAGAATTCGTAATAAAACTCAATATCATATACACTTGGATTATCATATTACTATGAATTCCATTTGATACGTGTTTACATTATGTGATTTATTAATGTATTCTTCATATGAGAAACCTTCTCTTTTTTTTTGGTAAAACTCTCCGCGGCGTACACGTTACGCAATTTGTTTTTATTTTGTCCGCGCCAGAAGACGCCCACGGTCGGGTTGGGATGCGACGATTTTACGATATTTTTATGAAAATACTTTGTAGTCGCATACGGAATTTAAGTACTGTCTTCCCCGGTACAGTTAGAGTAAAAACTTTAGATTAAATTTCGAAATTGGTTTGTGCTCCCGTTTCAAATGCTCAAAAATATTATTTTCTCCTTTGTAGCCGCTTAAAAATATATATATTTAATAATACAAAGTTGGACTGTAATATATTTGTTTATAATTGTATATGCAGATGATTATATGGCAATTTTATTGCTTATTGACATGGCACACTTGTAACGGTATGTTTGTATGATGATGACACGCAGTCATAACTTTATCTAGTTAGATTATTAAGTAAAGAAATCAACTTTAACTAAAAGTGATCGCTAATATCTATTAGTGGACATTCTCGAATGACTTTGTTGATTTAACTTATAAGAATTATTCCATTAATATTTGGCCCAATGTTTCAAAACCCGAACAACTTCAAAAAAACCGCCCGGGCGTACGCTTTTAAGGCTAGGACAAATCCGGGGTAATCCGGACGGATGGCAACCCTAGGTAAATCAATATATGATTTTATACCTGCATTAAATGTGCATAGTAGAGTGAGAGTGTGTTAAAAAAACACATCCTTGCCGAACCTTATATATTATTAACACCACAGATCGTGCAGGTAGAAACTAAACCAACAAAACAATAATTCAATTGTAATTATGTATTTGATTTGAATATTTAGTTAAAATTAGTTACATCATTTGTTCACTCTATTAACTATTAATAGAGATGTATCATTCAGTGCCCGCCTCGTTTTGAGCCGCAGCCTTTTACGCGAATATTTAAAATGCAATCCATGAAACTCGTGCCACTGCGTCTTGTACTTTATGCCGCTCGACCAACCTGAATTATCTTCAATCTGCGTTGTTTTTGTTTGCAAAATAGCGCCCGGGAGTCATACTAAACGTGACTTTATCGTGGGTGCTATCTACCTCAAGCGAGCTAAGGGAAATGACTTGCCCAAGCTGAAAACGCACCGGCGAAGAAAAACGCGTATTGTTGCTGGAATTAGTTTCTGTTTGAACATTAATTTATAGTAAAGCATAAAATATATGTTAAATTAATTACAACAATTAATGTTAAATAATTAAATGTAAATTGTTAGTATGCGTGTAACAGGATGGCGCATGTTGAAACTGAAATGTGTCTAGTAATAAATTATCTATCAATAGTTGAAAGTTAAAGGCTTCAGCTATTAACGCAAAATTAAAATGCTATGAAATATATGTTGAATTATTTAATATTAAACAATTACATGTAAATTGTTAATATGTCAGTTACAGGATAAAACACTTTAGAACTTAAATGTGCCTAGTTATAAATTAAATTATATATCAATAGCTGCATAAAAGATTGCTGCCTATAGAAATTTTATTTAATATATTATTAGATTTCCACATTATGTTACGCTTCCGAGTTGTTATAAACATCCCCATTGAATTTTCCTGAATGCGTGTACTTCGAATCCTCCTTTGCTCGGTCGCCGCCTGCAAAGTCCATTGATTCCCCCTATTGATATTGTATTCACAAAAAAAAAGTTAATTAAACGGCGGAGGAACCGCGGCCGCAATCTTTTCAAAACGCGCTCTTTTTTAATTAACGCCCGCGGTTATTTTTTAGCGCAGAATTCGAAAACAGCGGACGACAGCGGGTCGTGAATAATTAACACGTCGCCCGGCGAGTTCGGACGTGTAAAGATCGGGGATGTTGTTTTGCGCTGCTTTGTTTTTCGTTCCGGTTCGTTTCGTTGTTGTTAATTTTATTTTCATTATTAAACGGATTCGCCAAGGTGGCGGGTTTTATGGGCGCGCGCGCGCTTTAATTGCGCCTTTATATTTCACCTCGCGTATGCGATGCGAGTTATTAAAATTTCAATTGTGCTTGTTTTATTCCCCCCGGCTAGGGCTACTGGGGGTTGACACAAGGACACACATCGAGATAAGGAATAAAACTACAGAATTTTTAAGAATATCCATATTCAATGAAGGAGATGAATCAAAGTACTATGCTTTTTACCACATAAAGTGCTAAAACGATTTAAATTTATTAACAATTTATTTGTTTTAAAATAATTGTTGAAAGTAACCTACGAATATCCACAGAAAGGAACAAAACTTATAAGTTTGAGGAAGTGACACACATCGAGCTAAGAAAAAAATTACAGAATTTTTAAGAACATCCATATTCAATGAGGGAGATGAATAAAACTACTATGTTTTTTACCACATAAAGTGCTAAAACGATTTAAATTTATTAATAATTTATTTGTTTTAAAATAATTGTTGAAAGTTACATACGAATATCAACAGAAAGGAACAAAACTTATAAGTTTGAGGAAGTGGAAAAAGTAATATATCTAGGGACCATACATACTTACACGGAAACCTTACATTACAGAGATTCAAGGGAGGATTATAATGGAGAACCGTTGCATATGGAGTATTAAAAAGTAAGGATATGGTGTAACGAGAAGAACTAATATAAGAGTAGTTATACGCCCAATAATTAACTACGCAAGTGTGGACGTTGAATAAATCTGAGTTAAACAATGATAGATGGTACCCTTATAATTCAAGAAGGGTAAGAAGAAATATCTCATTTTAAGTCTTAACATAAATAAATGATTAACATTTATATTTTTCGATTTCAAAATGCAGTATATGAGTATATAACTTATATACTGCATTTTGAAATCGAAAAATATAAATGTTAATCATTTATTTATTTTAAAATATTCACAGAAAATCAACTATTTTGAACTTTTTCCTAATTTCTACAATTATAAGTCAAGCATAGTAATAAATTATATCTCATTTTAAGGATAATCACATCATGTTATAAGCTTGTTAAATATTTTGATATCGAACGATATAAATGTTAAACAATTTAATTTTTTTTTAAAGATATTTGCAGAAATAAACAGTTTTGAACTTGTTTTGAACAATTGTTACCCTTATAAATTCGAGCAAAGTAACAAATTTTATGTCATTTTAGAGATAAATAATCACAGAATACAATAATTTCGACAAATATTATATAGCGAACTCAATATGATATTACACATATTATTAAACCCACAAAAATGTATATAAAACCATATTGCGACGTCCATCACAAGCATAGTAATAAATTATATCTCATTTTAAGGATAATCACATCATGTTATAAGCTCGTTAAATATTTTGATATCGAAGGATATAAATGTTAAACAATTTAATTGTTTTTTAAGATATTTGCAGAAAATCAACTGTTTTGAACTTTTATCAATTGTTACCCTTATAAATTCGAGTAAAGTAACAAATTTTATGTCATTTTAGAGATAAATAATCACAGAATACAATAATTTCGACAAATATTATATAGCGAACTCAATATGATATTACACGTATTATTAAACCAACAAAAATGTTTATGTATATAAAACCATATGGCGACGTCCATCACTTTTAAAATCCTTTATGTTCATGACCACATATAGCGAATTTTCCGAATAGGTCAGTAATCAATTTCCCAGTATCCTGTTTAATTTTGTAACACCGTCGACTGATTGTAAATATAGATATGTGAAAAATCTGGATACATTTTGTCTATAAATCGTATAAAATCATGAAATTTGATATGTAACTAAATAATTTTTATCTTTATTAAGATTATCATGAAAAGGCTGTTTTTTCATTTAAATGCAAATAAGAAAAAAATCTTGATACAGTATTTTTTTAAATCGAATTATATAAAAATCATGAACTTTGAAATGTAACTAAAAAGAGAAATTAATTATCTTTATTAAAAATAGCCTTTTTGTCATTTAAATGTAACTAAAAATATATATACAACCAAATTGTGAATATATTATTGGTTGCCCATGGCGACAATTTATAATCAAATCATTTATTAACGCATCAAATTTAATAAGTAATCAGTTTTCCGTGTATAGAAAATCTTTAATAATTTTATTTTAGTAACACCGTCGGCTGAGTTTTTATAAGATGTTATTTGTAATTTAAATTGCAAAGAAAAATATTCATACCGTTTTTTTTTTGTAACTCGTATAAAATGTAAATAGGAAGATATATGGGGAAAATCTTGATAAAGTACTTTAATCAAAATAAATATTAATAAATAATAATAAAAATCATGAAATTTGAAATGTAACTAAAGAGGGAGATTATTATTAAGAATATCATAATTTTTGTTATTTAAATGTAACTAAAAATATGTTGAATATATTATTAGTTGCCTGTAGCGACAATTTATATTGAAATCATTTATTAAAGCATAAAATTTAATAAGTAATCAGTTTTCCCGTGTATAGAAAATCTGATTTTTAATTTCCTAACACCGTCGGCTGAGTTTTAATAAGATGTTATTTGTAATTTAAATTGTAAATGTAGATACAAATAGAGTGTATCCGTTAAGTAGATTACAGGCCATCACGGCGCGAAGTGTATATTATTATTTACGAGGTGATTTCCTACCTTTGGTGGCGGCGTTAACCCGATCCAAGTTGGCGAGAGTTATGGACACAGGGCTGATGGTGAGCTGCACGTCTACAATTTCGTTTCCTTCCGGCTTCCGGCCGATGAAAATGGCCGTGTACCGGAATCGAACAACTTGTCGGCACTTAGTTCCTTCCCCGTCGCGCACCGTTTTTGACACCGCGACGTTTTTCTCGCGCTCGAGCGCGCCGGGATTTTTGAAAAACCGTTTGACGAACACGTTGAACGTCATGGTGGCGTTACCAGGACCATATGCAATATCACTGCTAACTTTCCCGGAAAACACGTAGTCCGCGTTTGCGATCACGGCCGCCAATTTTTCGTCGCTGCTGATAACGTCGGCGTCGTAGCGGCAGTAGGGCCAAAATTGAACCGGGGGGCGGCGGGTTGGTAACGTGTGGTTCCGCGACGCGCCCGCCGAAACCGCCAGCAAAAGCAGGACCCACCACATGATTACCCTATGTAAAGCACACACGTGACTTTGAAGTTAAGTTTCTTAAAGGACTTAAAAGCAACACGCACGACTACAGGCGCGGCATGACTGAGCCCCGTCGTCCACGCACAGTACCGCTCTTTCCTTCAGCTAGCTTAACACTAACATCTCGGATTAGTCTATCACACTCCTTCCTTTGGACAACGCCATCACCCATATGCATACTCTCTGTAATCGGGTATTTGTTATCCCTTATCCACACTACTTATTTAATTAGTACCATATGTTAATAACTAGTACCTTAATATTTTCCTGTTTTTTATTTTTATATTTGAATAACCCAAAAATTTTGTTTGCAATTAGTAATGTTAATGTTTTTAATATAAATAGTAATTTCATTTAATTTAAATCAAACATATATAATTTACTAATTTATTATCGTAGATGAAAGTCTGTTTATCCTAAAATAAAATAAGAAATAAAGCATACTATATTAGTGAAAATGTTTAAAATGAAAAACAGATTATTTTAGGCCGTTTATGTTTATAAATATATGCATTCACTATTATTTTTTGCAATTAACCACAAAATACACTTATCTCAAACCAACAGCCAGCACTATCCAAAAAATCTGTATTCCAGTCGTTGGATTACTGCTAGAATCCCAGTAATCCAACGGCCGTGCCAATTATTTTATTATGTAGGGCTTATCAAAAGTCCCGGGACGGAGATTTGAACGAGTGTACCAACAGCCAACACTATCTACAAAATTTGACTTCCAGTCGTTGGATTAGTGGTAATATCCCAGTAATCCAACGACCGTGGCAATTATTGTATTATGCAGGACTTCTCATTAGTCCCGGGAGGGAGATTTGAACGAGTGTACCAACAGCACTATCCACAAAATCTGACTTCCATTCGATGGATTATTGGTAGTATCCCAGTAATCCAACAACCGTGCCATTTATTTTTTTATACAGGGCTTCTCAAAAGCCCCAGGACGGACGGAAAAAGAAAAAAAAAATGAAAATTTGAGGATCACTAAAGAGTCATAAAAACTACATTCTTAGATAGTTTAGAAGTTCCAGTTCTTTTTGGGGATTACCACCCCAACATTTTTAAATAGCAATCCCTGTCACCTTATTTTAAAGGTAATGAAATAAGAAACAACTCCATAAATCAAAACACGATATCTTATTTTTTTTCAAGAATTATAAGGGGTTGACTACCAACTGGGAAAATAAAATATTGTAAAAATGTATATTTTCCATTCCATTTAAATTCCATTTACGAGCGTTTGGGTCATTGCGAGACCGAAGATGTCGATCTTCTTCGATCTCGCAATGACCCAAACGCTCGTAAATGGAATTTAAATGGAATGGAAAATAAACATTTTTACAATATTTTATTTTCCCAGTTGGTAGTCAACCCCTTATAATTCTTGAAAAATATATTTGTTATAAAAATCGTCTTAAACGTAATTACGATTTTTATAACAAATATTCAAATTGCCGACCTTCTTCGGTCTCGGCAATGACCCAAACGCTCGTAAATGGAATTTTGAACCATCAGGAGCGTCTCTTGGTCTCTTCAAGTATGCACTTTTCCAAATAATCTCTTGATTCTGGTTTTGTTGCATACACTGTACTTTTCAGAAACCTCCAAACGAAAAAATCGAGTGGTGATCGCGGTGGCCATATCTTAATTGTTCCAAGAATTACGAGGGGTTGACTACCAAATGGAAAAATTAAATATTAGAATGAGGTGAAATTGAACCTCATTCTAATATTTAATTTTTCCATTTGGTAGTCAACCCCTCGTAATTCTTGGTAGAATTAAGATATCGGATTTTGGTTTATGGAGATGTGTTTCTGTTTTCATTACCTTCATATATAAGGTAAAACTCATCAGGCGTTGCTATTTTAAAAATGTTGGGGTAATCATCCCCTAAAAAGCCCCACGTTGCATGGAAGACTTTGATAACCGGTGATCTATAACACGCATTCAAGGAGTCTAAGAAACGCTATTAAACAGAGTAAACGAAGATGTTGGTCTGAGCTTTACCATCGAGGTTGATGAAGATCCTTGGGGACTACCGTTTAAGATAGTTACCAAAAAGAGTAAGCAACATATTTCGGGACTGTCGAATCGCATGAGAAAGATTGCGGGGAAGCTCTTTCCGAAACACAAAAACATTGTTAGTCGCATAATACCACGTACATTAATGGACCAGACACGTACTTCAGTGGTGTTCGTAGTCCGAGATTGTCAACCATTATCGCAAGATTGAGATTTCTGTCAACCAGAAACTTCTATATCTTGACGAAGGCTGCTCTTAGAATTTCAATGCGCTTGTTAACCTCCATGCTCCATGGTCAATATCTCCTATTCTTGATGTATTGATAACTAATCACCCTTTCTATTATGGTGTTATTTACAACAATAGCTGGGCTATTGTCATTAGGGTTCCTTTTGAGAGTAGAGTATATGTGGACAGCCGTGTCAGAGTACATCGGATGTATAATTGATTTCAAAAAGGCATTGGGCGGGCTAAGAAAGCGACTGCTGGATCGCGAGAAATTCAGCCTCTGAATGCTTAATGCAGCAATTGGATGTGGGGTCGTAAGGAAATGGTATGAAAACAAAATACAACGGAGCACAAGAAGAGCGATAACGAACACCTTATATTCATATATTCTTTTTGATAATCATCACTTTGGTCGTTTTAACATTTATTTTTAGTCCATATCATTGACTGACTTTTATTTGGGACTTCTGATTCCAATATAATATATAAGAGAATATAAGAATAAAGGAATATACATAAACCCCCTCTGCCCTTGCCACTTTCCTCTCCCACGACAGCCTGCTGCAGATTTTCACGCCCTTCCCATCCTCTCCCAACCATTCAATCAGCTTTCTGCAGTCTCCAACCCACTCTGCTTTCACCCCTTCACATTCTTTGCTAAGGTGCCACCACGTGTCGCTTCCCTTACTACACAGCACACATGCGGTGTACCCCAGACCCATCCACACTTTCCTTCCTCTCTCGTCTGACCCACACATTGCTCTTGCCATGCACTCTTTGTCCTCCCTACTCCACTCACCCCTGGCTAAGTATCTCGGGAGGTTCCCCAGCACTTGCCACTCTACGTAGCCAGGGTTGTAGGAGCTCTCAGTCATTCTTACCTGTCTTTCCTGCCACTCAATATCCCTCAATCTCTGTCTTACCTCAGTTCCTAGGCTTCCCATTTCTCTCAATTTCTCTTCTACCCACACCTCAGACATACCCACTTTTTCGTACATCCTTCCTCTATCCCTTCTCCATCCACTCTCCGTCCAACTCTTACACCTCATCAATACCTCCCGCACCAGTCTTTCCTCACCCCTATTCCTGAACATCATCCATTTAGTCGTCTCTACATTCACCACTAGCCCTCTCCTATCCAGGTACCTTCCCATTCTGTCCAGCATCTGTTGCATCTCTTCGACTCTCTTGGACACTAGCACTAAGTCATCCGCATACACCAACATTCACACCTTAGTTCGCCCCATATATATATATATATATATATATATATATATATATATATATATATATATATATTATATTGGAATCAGAAAGCCCAAGCAAAAGTAGAATGATTGCACTTATAAAAGCAAGAGATTCGTCGTGGGATTAGACCTTTCTCCTGTACTATTTCCATCAGACGTTCATGACTAACTTTGTCAAATGTTTTCTCGTAATCGATGAAGCCGATGTATAGGTCTACATTCATATCTAGGCAGCATTGTATTATGCCATTCATACCAAACAATGCTTCACTTGTACCCAGATTACTTCGAAAACCAAACTGCGTTTCACTGACATCTGCTTCCAGTTTTTTTTATATAAACGATTGTGAATTACCTTCACGAATACCTCCAGGGTATGACTCATCAGACTAATGGTTCTGATATCGGAGCACTCTCTTGGTGCTACGGTATTATAGGTGGTGTTGTACAGGTTTACCAATTTTGTCTTCTTAGATTAGTTTAAAGACATCTACTGGTATGATATAACTAACCCCCTAGGAGGAAAGTTAAACGCCATCTTGCGGCACCACATCAATTAGCAATGCACACCTATATGGTAATAACCGTCAACATGCTCATGCCATCAGGATCACCGGGTAGTGTTCTCTATGGAATAATATTCCAACAGAGTGCTTGAGATATCAGCACAAGGCCAATGGGTTCACACTTATATATGTTTTATACAATTGGACTTGTGCTGATATCTCAAGCATTATGTTGGAATATTATTCCATAGAGGGCACTACCCAGTGATCCTGATGGCATGAGCATATTGGCTGTTATTGCCATATGGGGGTGCATTGCTAATTGATGTGGTGCCGCCAGATGGCGTTTAACTGTCCTAGTAGGGAGTTAGTTGTATTATATTTCTATACAACCATTCCAGATATTGTGTGAATTCATCCTCACTAGCTGAGCTACATTCATGAGATCTAATAATATCGAAATCTAGATATGTAGATTGCTAAGACGTGGGTCCACACTTATATACATCTACTGGTATTTCGTCCGGTGCTACTGCCTTCTATCTTTTGAATTTTTGATAGCATATTTAAAATCCTTAATTGTTATCATAGGTCCGTCCGTTGCTTGTTTTATTACTACGTAATTTCTACGGTCCTAGACAGCTGGTGTATATATTCTTCCCATCTTTTAATTTGTTCCTCTTGTGCATTATAATGTTTCCATTTCTATCCCTTATTAAGCCATTTTGTTTTTTCCTTCTTATGCTCGCAAATTCTTCGACAATTTTTTATGTAAATTAAATGAATCATAATTTCGTTCTAATGCTTCTATTTCTGCACATATTACTCTAATAAATATCTCCTTGGCATCCTTGTTTTGTCTCCTTATTTGTTGCTGTATTTCCTTGTACTTGTCTTTATCTTTTCTTTTATACCATCTTCTTTCTTCCATGATGACCAAAATCTCGTTTGTCTCTATTTAGGAGAACCATATTTGCCTTTTAATTCACCTAGCAATGACTTCTTCATGTGTTTCCATGTCTCATTTACACCTCCATCATTTTCTGTACTATCGCTCTGTATGATTAGTTACAACTATTAGAGCAATTTGGCTCTTGATATTTCATTTACCTTTTTGCCTTATTTCTTCTTCTCGCAGCATCGTTGTGTCAATTTTATCTGTTTGTCGCTTTTGTAAGACTTTTTTAAGATTTTCAGAGAAGACAATTTCTTGACTCAAAACTAAAGGTCGTTTTAGACAAGACAATTTCTTGACTCAAAAGTTAGTCAAGATCATACAGCAAATTATGGATGGTAGATCGAATGGAAAAATATATCGCGTTCTATTTGTCAAGGACAAATTGTATGGGAGGAGTATATATGAATTCATTTCTTGAACAACTTTTGAGCTAAGAAATTGTCTTGTCTAAAACGACCATTATTAGTCAAGATGCGAGACAATCTAAATTGTCTCGTATCATACAGCAATTTATTTGAAATATTGAATTGGATGGTAGATCGAATGGAAATATATAACGCGTTCTATTTGTCAAGGACGAATTGTATGGGAGGAGGATATATGAATTCATTTCTTGAACAACTTTTGAGCTAAGAAATTGTGTTGTCTAAAACGACCGTAAGGCGACGGTCTGAAGCCACTACGTCCATGCCGTTAAGATCGTTTTAGACAAGACATTTCTCAAAATCATTTTAGCTCAAAAGTTGTTCAAGTAATAAAATCTTCCTTCCATTATTATATATATATATTTCCACAATTTGTCCTTGAGAAATAGAACGCGTTATATTTTTCCATTCAATCTACCATCCAATTCAATATTTCAAATAATTTGCTTTATGATACGAGACAATTTAGATTGTCTCGCATCTTGACTAATAAAGGTCGTTTTAGACAAGACAATTTCTTGACTCAAAAGTTAGTCGAGACAATCTAAATTATCTTGTATCATACAGCAAATTATTTGAAATATTCAATTGGATGGTAGATCGAATGGAAAAATATAACGCGTTCTATTTGTCAAGGACAAAATTGCATTTAAGGAGAATATAGGAATTCATTTCTTGAACAACTTTTGAGCTAAGCAATTGTTTTGTCTAAAACGACTTTAACTTATGAGTCAAGAAATTGTCTTGTCTAAAACGACCTTTAGTTTTGAGTCAAGAAATTGTCTTGTCTAAAACGACCTTTACCGGTTCAAGTCCGGTATTAATAGACTCTTTTCTATACGAAATTTGGGTCTATTAATCCATGGGTGGTGTGTTTGTCAATAGTTTAGTGTGGTTTCGTGTTATAGTGATATATACAGTTTATAAAAATACATAATAATACATACTTAATGGATAGTGTCATAGATTAAGGCCAACAAACCAACACAATAAACTTTTAGGGTTGTTATAACAGGATTGGGTTTGGATCCAACATCTGCCCTGGGGTACAATTTTGCAGAATTGAGTTCTTCTATATGTTTCGTTGATTATTCAAATATAATCAATCGGATTTCGAACTATGCCGTCTGATGTGTAACTATAGTGCCTTTCGTTTATCACTCTGGGCTGGTACGGGGTTATTGTTTCTTGTTCTATTTGCCGCTTCCGATGCGCATAATTCTATATATTCTCGGCTCTTACAACCGACGGCGCACGACCGCGATACGCCACGGGGCGACTAGTAATGCTAAACCATGCTAAACGAAAGCGCCTTATATAAGATCGCCTGTTTGTAGCTGTGTAATTAATGGAAACCTCGTCAGTGTGTAGCTTTAATAAAATTGGATGAGTATTTTTGTAGAAGAATCTGTTAAATAAAAGGCTGTGATATGTAAAGTCGTTGGTGCACATGGTGATGAACATACGATAATGATAGGTTGCGCCGTCGGTGCATTATCGGTGATTGATTCTTTCAACACTTTAAAGAGTGGTTCCCGAGGGCCGCCCACGCGTTTATAGCCATTGTATCGCTGGGAAAATGGGAGAGATGGGCTGGAGGACGGGCCCGACACCCCCGCGCCGTCTCCGCCGGCCGTCCGCGGCTATTGTCATTCCGCGGCACGGATGTTGGCGTCGTCATTAATTACGCGAGCGCCCCCAACGCGCGAGCCCACACTTGTAAACTGAACATTTGTAAGTCACTAACAAGCTCAATATTGTGGCGATTCCCCGACGAAAAGGCTACCTGGTTATAATGGGGCGATTTATGGGATGTGCGACATCGCGCGTTTGTGAAGTCCGGCCGCACAATTTATGAACGGGATGGTTGGTTCTAATGGTGCGGGGATAATTTATTTGAATAGCGCGCATAAATAACTCCCATAATCGATTCTAAATGCGGGTGGTGGCGGACAATGATTGTCGCGCGCGAAACTTATATTTGTTTGCACGGCGTGCTCAAACTGTTTGGGTAGCACCCGAAAGCAGAAATTCGAAACAAAGGCAATCGTGAGTTTCGGCCCCTCAAATATCGAGTGCTGCAGCAAACACGGGTGCAGTCTTATTTACCGATCATTGTCAACCATGGCTCGCATTCCCGTCAAGAACTATGCGTTCTTTGCATAGTTATTCCCGTTTCCATTTCTCATTAGGAAACCAACATTTGCACGATCTGTTTGTTGAAGTTGTGGGCGAGTTCCCATACATATTGTTTCCACCTTTAAATAGCTATCTAATACCGCTGCGGGCAATCCACTAAAATATTATACTTTGTCAAAAGCCCTCGTCCTGTATCCCGTGGAGATTTATCGACTCCTAAAAGCGCGCATTAATTCATTTTACCCGCCTCTCCCCGCAAATTGAAACAAACCGAATCGATTGCGCTAACCGCTGTAAAACTCGGGCAAAACTTTAACAACACTTGCGAGAATAAAAGCGCAAATTTACGGCCATAAGTTACACAATAAATTCGCCGCCCATAAATAAATGCGCCTTTGTCATATTTGCCACTGATGCCACTAAAATAATAATAAACTTTAATAAATGGACAACATTACGGTCGCGCTTATGCGATTTTCCACTAGTTTTAATATCCATTATTAAGAATTATTGTTTAATCGCAGCCCAGCGATATTAAATTCTTCCAGCTAATTGGACGCCGCTTAACCATTTCACCAACCCTCCGCAAAACACATTCTACATAATTAACGCACGCGGAAAATAACCAACAATCATCGTGCAAAGTTACCAACTATTCACAATAGTCCCGGCTTTCCTATCAGCAAGCCGAAAGTTATTTTGTTCTCTCGTTCTCGTGTGATAATAGACTGGACATGTTAGATACATTTTAGAGCGAATTTATGATGAATTACGGTTTAAACCGAGTTATAAATGAAAACCGCATTACATGTTACAGTTATATATGTTTTATATATACGTTTTATATATACGTTTTATATATATTTTTTAATTTTTTTTTTCAGTATAATCTGCCTGGGGGTTGGTAATCCCGTTTGTTTTTGTTATTGCGATTGAGCGACCTTATTGTACGATTTAATTTCCGAATATAATCATCCTGCTGCTGGGTGAAAGAGAAAAAAATATATATATAAAACCGGCACAATCAGCCCGCCGTTGTGGACTAATTGAAAATGTTCAGTGGAGAGCTAATAAGCGCGCGCGCTCGGGCAATAATTGCGAGGCGTCTCCCGGTGCAAAAGATTATGATACTAAAACGGGGTGTGTATTAACACGGACGTAATTATTAGCAACAAACTAGCGTTAATTGCGTTTAAATTAAACAGGCGGGCGGGGTTGATGATGATGATGCGCGCCACGGTAGCGCGCGATGGAATTGAGTTGTCTCACTTAAGCGATTCTTTATTACAATGTGTACTACACACACAAAAAAATCATCTAGATTGCAACGAGTTGTTGTAGTGGGCACGTGGGATAACAATACCGTTTCTAATATTTTCACCCACTTCAATTAACGAACCGTACGCAATTACAAACAGGGCTCGGCCTATGTATGAATGGACTTACCAGCCACCCTCGCAGTAAAATCGATCCTATATATAAATTCTTTCAAAATATGATTGATCTTCGCGCGATTGCGCTCGGCGCGGTAGCCGCTTTGCCGCGATCGTCCGGCTGCACAAGATAAATGCCATGTCAAAGTATTTAGCTTCAAATTTATAAATCACTTGTCCGGCTTTTAATAGAATTTCAATTAATAACACATGTCGTTTATTCAATAACTACAAATCTCCTACTGTACTCTTTTATTACACTATTTGTAATAATAATTGGGCGTATGTAATATTCCAGTAAAGTAATATAAAAAATTCTATTATTGCTAATCTTACTATATAGTATTACATATATTAGTGTAATAAATATATAATATAATAAATATTAGTGTTTAAACCCCAAGAGGGCAAAGTTTTCACATTTTTTCTGGGTGATTTAACTCTTCTGAGCTTCTTCCCTTAGCGGCCGAAAAACCTGATGGCTGAAAGCCCTATAAAGATAGAAGCTTTTTGAAAAACTTCTATCTTTAGAACATATATAAGTGTGAATCCACCTCTTAGCAATCTATATATCTAGATTTCGATCTTATTAGATCTCATCAGTGTAGCTCAGCTAGTGAGAATGAAATCACACAATATCTCGAGTGGTTCTATACAAAAATGATACAACTAATCCCCTAGGAGGAAAGTTAAACGCCATCTGGCGGCACCACATCAATTAGCAATACACACCCAGATGACTTTCCTCCTAGGGGGTTAGTTGTATCGTTTTTCTATCTTTAGGATATTAATTGTATAGATATTACATCTATTATTGAGTCAGCGAAAACAAAAAATAGCCAGATGTTCTTGTATTGTCTGACAAATGTATTTAAAACTCCAGTCGTCGTTCAAAATATGAACAATTTATAAAAGTTAATGTCTAAAATCTAAACGGCGTGTGTATAAAACATTAAATAGAAATAGCGTGCTTAGCATATAGTTTTCCAATGAAACCTGATAAATTTAATATGGTGATGATAGCATTTGAAATAATTTAAATAAGACGTGAGAACACCCAAGGTGTGCGCGCGGCGGTCGTAAAAATGTTGGTAATTAAATATAATTAGCCTGTATACACGATAAGAATCAGGTTGATATTTTCCTTTTTGCTCGTGTTAAATAGCGCCGGTTATTATATTCGACTTTGCTATGAATATTGAAGGAGAGGTGTGATTCGTCCGAGTGCCAACTAATCCCTCTATATATGGCATTGCAGTCGGTTTAAGTGCCCGAGCGTTTCGCTTAATTGATTGTTCAGGAATTGAGGGAAAGAGAGAGAGATAAATAAAAAAAAGTATATATATATATATATGTAACACACAGAAAGGACATTTAATCTCGATAGGAAATTTATTACGCGCGTCCACCCACGCCCCTCCACAAAACGGTGGAACGAAATTTAATAAGCGCGTAATTATTTATTCATTGCGTACGTGCGTCGTTCTCGATATGCGGCGCGCCATTGTGCCCAATCGAGGAAATGCCGCGATTAATTTCACAGGCGAGGGGCGGCCATTAAAAAAATACCATCGCGATTCAAATAATTTAGCTGGATACAAAGGGCTGCTCAAAAATTCCGTTATGAGCGAGCTCTATGTTGTATTTAACTCCCCGTTGTTCACGTTTACAGTTAAGCTGTGGGTAAAAAGGTTTTCAACATTCATAAAAATATACACGAGTACTATTATCTGTGCTCAAAATCTGGTCTTGTGCAGTTTAAGGGTGGGTTTATACTGGCATAAAATAAAATAAAATAAAATATTTGCAGAGCATTATTTTATACCAATTTTTATTACAAAAAATTCATCGAATTTTTTTGTATATACTAACTTATTTAAATCCTCTATATCTCAAGTTATAGTATTTGAATATTAATTAAAATCAAAAGGCATATTAAAAACAAATTAATTAACCACCATACACCATTTAGCATTGCTATTTTATAAATTAAATGTTTAGCTGATTTTTATATTGCGACGTGATTTATGCATACCTCTCTAACTCGAGTTACATCCATAAATATTCATGAAAATCGACATGTATATTAGATTGGGTGGCCTTCCAGGACCTACACCACTATAGAGCTTTTGTGGTCCCCGGCATGTCTTCTATAAGTTCTGTCCTGACTAGCAGACTGTAAAGTTTCGATGTCGGTTTCTTCGTATATAGAGATGGTCGTGGTTTACAATCCCCGAGTTCGTTGGACCCCACTATGCATATCGCCTCGCAGTGGCTTAGTGTATGCTCCCTTCCTGGCAGAAACTACAGAGGGATTCTTCTGCCAGACCAATCCGTGCCATGTGCTTGTTAAGCTTTGGCGGTTGGGTCATTTCACCAGGCCTCTCTTCCTGTATTAAACCAACGTATTCCTCACTTAAGTTGAATTTAGTTGTCATACTGTCTAGATGCATGCCCATTATGAGGTCTGCCCTCAGCTCGTTATGCAGCTCTAGGTAGTTCGCCCACGCTGTTTGATTATGAGGGTTTGACCTTGAATCAACCTGTGACGCCTCTTTTTCAATAAGAATGTGTACTAGTGGTAGGTCCAGCAAAACTTTCAATGAGGCGGTGGCTGTTGTTTTCATAGCTCCTGTTGTTATCCGGCAGGCAAGCCTTTGGGTGCTACACAAGAGCCTGGCTGCTTTAGCTTGCTTAAGCTGTTTTCGTTTATCACTGTGCGCTGCTCCGTGTTTATTGTCGTTTGTTCTAGTTGCGTAATTGTACCTCGTCCCGGCGCACGACCGCAAAACTTGGAGCGATACAGCACGCCACGAGGCGACTATTAATGTTAAACGAAAACACCTTTAGTCTTGAGCCACCATACTACTGACCTATATGATGTCATGGGTCTTACTACCCTAATGTATAATCATAGGGTAATTTTGGGGTCCAGACCCTAGTTTTTTCGGAACATATTATTGCACCTTACCTAGTGGTAATGTACCTATATGATATCATGGGTCTTACTACCCTAGTGTATAGTCATAGGGTAATTTAGGGGTCCAGGCCCCAGTTTTTTCCACACATATTATAGCACCTTGCCTAGTGGTAATGTAGCTTTCTGTGTGGTTTTCTGTGTGTGCATGCATATTCAGCACAAGTTAGTTAAATATTAAACCCGCCGAAGCCCACCCCAAGCCAGGTTGAGAAAGCGTGAGGGGAGCAGTAACAAACATTAAAAACACAGGCTACATTTAAGCCATGATGGCACCCACCCAGGGTAACGGGGAGCTGCTGCCTTGCAAGGGAAACCTTGACTACAAACCACCCAGGCCCTCCATGAATTAGGAGAAGGACCCAATATTAATAAAAAATGCATAGGGCAAAAAAAAAACTAGCAACATGTCTTGGAACGCGGACATAGTTCTGGATAGTTGGCTGGAGGGTAGCATAGCGACAGCCTCAAAATGGGCCCATTGTGAAACCTCCTTTTAAGGCTACTCACTCGTCCCACCAGTCAATTTTGCGTGCGAACTGCACTGGCGGGTGAAGAGTTGACAATGCTGGTCATACTACGCCAGCACTCCCCTAGAATTAGATGCCTAGTGTTTACTAGAGCTGGGCAGAGGCTCATTACATGTTCTGCTGTTTCTAGTTCTTCATTGCACCCTCTACATAACGGGCTGTCTACCAGACCCATCGTGTGTAGGTGTTTGTTTAGCCGGCAGTGGCCAGTTAGGATGTTGGTCAGTAATTTCAGATTAGTTCTAGATACGTTAAGGCGGCCGTGGCTGAAATTTTACAAGGTACGCGGACATACACTACGATGACAAAGACAACGAATAGCGGAAATTAATTTAGGAACATAAAATATTCAAGGATGCAAACAAAAAGTGATATCCTTGGAGAAATAGAAAAACTGGTATTTGACTGCTTATTACAGCTGACTAAAGCAAAGAAGAAAGGCTCCGGCACTTAGGCACTAAACATAGGCACTAACCGGGCATAAGCCCCCCACCCCCTTAGTGGTCATATACGGGGAATGTTGAAACACTCATGCCCAGTTAGTATTTGGGTTCAATGGTACGACAATTTCCCGTGTTTTCTTCCCGTCCATGTCCTGACATCCGTAATGAGTGTCATTGCCCAGGCGCCTTTTTGCATCCATTGTTCACCGCACCTGTCATGCAGCCACGATCATTTCCCTGATCATCTTCTTTGCTACCTGCTTCCCCGTACACCTAGCCTTTTCTCCCTGTAGTTCAGAACCTCGCCCTTATCAGCTAGTCGCACGGAATGGGGGATGCTATGACTGTATGGTAGGCTGCTCTGCCGCATTTCTTACCTCACCCTGCCCGGCGTCGGCCCACGCGGGTACTTCTCAAAGGAGTTTTAACGCGGCTACTCTCGCCTGCAGTCAGTGTACCCCATCCCCCAGTCACCTAGTATTAGGTAGCCTTATGACTACGCGCATGGCTTTTGCAGCTCTTTCCATCGCTCTCTGGACATGGCGGCTGTGGGTGCGGTATCGTCCAACACCATCCCTAGGTAGATCACGTGACTTCTAATATCTATCTACTCCCCACGAGCTATAAAATTTGTCTGAAGTCCTGCAAGTGGACAATTCTGGAAGTTGGCTGGAGGGTAGCATAGCTACAGACACTTAGGCCCCAAAATGGGCCCATTGTGAAACTCACTCGTCCACCAGTCAATTTCGTGTGCAAGCTGCAGACCCTGGCGGGTGAGGAGTTGCCAGTGCTGGCCATACTAGGCCAGTACTCCCCTAGTACTAGCTGCCTAGTGTTTACTAGGGCTGGGCAAAGGCAATTACATGCTCTGCTATTTCTAGTTCTTCATTACACCCTCTAAATAACGCGCTGTCTACCAAACCGATCGTGTGTTGGTGTTTGTTTATCCGTCAGTGACCAGTTGGTCAATAGTTTCAGATTAGGTCTAAATGACTGCAATTTTACAGCGTTACCTAATTGCTTCCTTTGGTTGTTTGCAGCCCGGCGTTTCTCGCCATCTTACCGTGTGAAGAGCATGTGCCCTATGCTCTATTATTTTTTTTTTCAGAGTACCTGCAGAAAGTATTTCATCCTCTTGGGTTGTTGGAGCAAGTGGATAGTCATGTCGCTTCTGCCTTGGCCGCCGCCAGCGTTAGCCTCATGTCCTCCAGGCACCTTGAAATATCCTCATTGGCTTTGTTCGCCTTCTCGATTCATGCGTTTCGCTGTCGAGGACCAGGATTGCATTCTGGGGTGCGGGACCTCGAAGATATTCAATGCCTCGAGGATACAAGGCCGCGGCAACTGGTTGAATATAAACAATGATATCCAACGTGACCATGACACAATGGGGTTTCTTCCTGAGTGGGCCCAAATTAACCACAGCAACCATCGCCAGGGATACCTACAGGGGAAGGAGGTGACTCATAATAGCGTCAATAGACCAACCAAATACGAGGTGGCAGGGTGGAGTATCGCAGGGATCAGTCCTGGCACCCCTCCTATGGAACGTAACGTACGATGGGGCGCTACACTTGCAGAAGATAGCGTTCGCGGACAACACGGTACTAGTTGTCCGCGAACGCGACCCCAGGGAAACCATCAGAAAGGCCAGATAGGCGACGGTAACGATGACAGCCTGCATGACGGGCTGTTATCAATGCTCGGCGTCGACGGGGTTGGTGATGGTAGTTGCAGTCCGTCGCCGAAGTCAGCTCTTCGTAAGACAGACACGGGGAGGGTTAAAAACCGTCAGGACGCCTTACGAGGAAGACAGGATCAACGCTCGGCGTCGAGGATGTTTTTGAAACGGTTCACAGAGTCGTGGTAAGGGAGAACCGTCACAAGAGGAATATGAGGCACAATTATCAGTGTAAGCTGATAGGTGCAAGGAAATAAATTGATCCTCTGAGTCTTGGCGAGGGAGGATCGATTTACCAAAGGTAAAAAGTTAAACTCAAGTATCGGTTTCAAGACGATAGTCGGGTAATGTTCATCAGTCCTCTGATTCTTGGTGAGGGAGAACTGACTGCCGTTTAGAGGTGCGTGCACGTTATTTATAGGGGGCAAACAGGCCCCCTACTCTTAGCATCCGCTGAAGAGGTGCAATAAGACCGGGTTTTCCTACCCTACTGAGCAGGGATAATAGACATGTTCGCCGAAGCGGTAACAGGGCAACGGACTAAACATAACTGTTCTAAGTGGTCCCATTAAGGCCGTCACTGGGATTGAGATATTAGGGGTGGTGTTCCCCATACGTCGCCTAATCAAATACCTAGGAATAATTTTTCATCCAGTACTAACTGCTCAGCACAAGTGCTAGAAACACGCAAGGCTGTCAGGACGGAGGCAGCGTTGTGCGAGGCTGCTCTTCAACATAGGAGGCCCGGGCGAGAACAGGAGTTTGCTGGCAACGGTGTCGCGCAACAGCTGTACGTAGACTTGGAGGAACCAGTTGAATGCGTATAGGGTTCGGAGGGCGTTACGCACCAGCACTCTTCGTATTAACCGGGCCTATAGGACACTATCTATAGAAGCGGCGGAGGTCTTGGCGGCAGTGACGCCTGCGGACCTTTTACCGCGAGGCCCACCTAAAGACCACGAAGGACGAGGCCAGAGAAAATACCCTGAGGAAATAGCATACCTGGTGGGACGAGACCACGAAGGCATCATGGACAAAGAAAATATTTCCCCAAGTCAAACTGCTAGTAGACAGAGAACACGGCGAGTCTGACCATTGGACCGCCCAACTACTCTCGGAACACGAGGTTTTCTAAACCTACCTATACAAGATAGGAAACGCTACATCCACCAAATGCCGCTACTGGAGGTTTCACAATGGGCTTCACTTTGAGGCCTAAGTGTCTGTAGCTATACTTTTAGCCAACTATCCAGAATGCCGCCACTGCCTCGAGATCACACACTATACCGATGCCTCAGTTGGTATCCAGAACGGACCTGGCTATGGATGAAGTTGGGGGGCAGAGAAGCCCATACCATAACGAATGGGACAACTAATGCTCAAATTACTGGAAGAATGGGAGGCAGTGGTAATATTCGCCATCACCGTGATGCCATGTAAATTCCAGGACGACCCACAGATGTAAGACAGACACCAGACAAACGAGACGTAACAATTATAGAAGACGGTTCGTCTTGTATAATTGTCCCGTTGTGTTGTCGTCATGCGGTTCGCATGACGACAACACGACGGGCTTAAGGTGCCTAGAAGGCGCACAAGCCCCTGGTGAGAGAACGTGAGGTTAGGTTTTAGTCGGTCCGACACCACCCATGCCTCTAACACATAGTATTGATAGTGTCTTTAGATTTAGATTTAGATTGTTTCCTCACAGGACAAACAAAAAACCGCATAAGCAACAACAAAAATACACTTAGGGCCGGTTCTACAATTGACATTTAACCGGAGAATAAGGCTATTCCTGGAATAAGTTTGAAATATTAGCGTTCATATCTCAAACTTATTCCAAGAATAGCCTTATTCTCCAGTTAACGTTAATTGTAGAACCGGCCCTTAGAGCAATACAATGGGACACAGATGGGCTATAGATTACATTATCACAAATAGAAAATTTCTTTCTGAGTCCTAGCCTCCGGAGTATTGGGTCGGACCACAGTAGACCATTTTTAATAAATTTGGGTTTGAATCTCATCTAGAGGTTTTTATGCATCAAATTCGATAATCACTAATTTTGCTTTGATTTTCTATGCCATCATATTTACTTACACATGGCCATGTAAATACGCATGACGGCCCTGAAAAAAACAAAGCAAAACCAGTGATTATGGAAGTAGATGCATAAAAAACCTGGTTAGACCCAAAAATTGTCTACACTATTAGTAGGTCCTCTAACGTATCTCTTCGAACCAGCTGGGCGAGCGATAGCAGCCACGACCGATCCTCCTGCCAGGATTTTTACGTGAATTCCATTGTACAAGTCGGTCATTTGAATAATAGCGCCTCTCACCCACATCTACTGTCAGTGTGTGAACTTGACATACGCAAGTTAGAACTAAGCAACAACTGTCTGTCTAGTCCACACATCCCACGCGGCCTCCACCGTAACTGATTGCGTCCCATACATGGGGTTGGCACAATTTCAGGCATTGCGCGTACGTACCTGTAGCCAAAAAAAAATGAGCGCTGATTTATTGTATAAATAAGGCATTCGCGTGTTTTCGACATGCATTATTTTATATATATATATATATATATATATATATATATATATATAAATGTAATTTTCAAATTATCGATTGTAATGGTTTGTATTTCCTGCTGGCTATATAAATGTGTAATATTGCGAATTACCTACGCTTTCCTCGAAATAATTAAAGGCTAGAGTGATTAGCGGTATGTTTATGTATATATGTGTTGCATGTATGTATGTATGCGGTAGCCGCAAATCGGCAGTTGTCCAAATATGAACGGCACTAGCACAAAGGCTGCGGAGTTTTCTATTTAAATACAAGTTTATTGGGTGTATCATTAGTATGGACGTGAGAAAGGTTTGTTTAGGACGCGTCGAGTGTCATATGGGTACACCTATATGCATTAATTACAAAGTATTTGTTTAGGCTTAGAGCTGGCCATGGTGGTGGAAGGCTCAGAGGGGCCGCATCTATCATATCTCGACGCCGAAAGTATTTTTATGTACTTGATTACATAGTCGCGCTCTCTTTAGCGCACACTGCCAATAAGTAATAAAATATGCACTTCTAACGCCTACACACTTTCTTCTCTCCTGCTTGCTCTGCGTCACGTGAATACGCGGGCACATGTTACTTGCAGGCGCCGCAGAGCCGTGGGGTGGTCGCCGGAGGCGCCCCGATTGCCGTCGTTTGTTAGCATAAGGTGCGAATTGAGCACGAGCGCAAGTTTCCCGGTTATCGGGGTATCGGGAAGCCCAAGAAGGGCATTCTGGCCCGCGGCAGGGAGCAGGAGAGGATAGGGGGACCCGGCCATGAGCTGGCTGCACACGTTGAGCAGACGCCGGACCTCACCGCCGACATGGTTTCTCTTGCCGCTTTAATGATTTGTCGCGTGGGCCGCGATTTGAAAACCACAACCGGAATTTTAAATTCCACAACAGCTATTTTCCACCTGGCACGAATTAGGCAATTGCGCGCCCGCGGGAGGCACTCTTTTAACCAGCCCCGTTTGTCAGCGCAATGTATCGCGGGTGCAATGCGGCGTGTTTTCACCACTTACAGCTTTATCCCCGCATTTATTTCCTTTTTAAATTATTAATGACCCGCTTTATTCGTCTTTCCCATTTGAAAATTGGGTACTGTCGCCTCGTGTCGGTCGCAATTCTCCCTGCCGGCGCCAAATTGAAATGTTCCATTCAATTTACCTAAAATAAAATTTTAATGCCGGGTTACAAATTTATTTACAACAAGCCTCCTGCATTATTACATCTCAATTGGAAGGCCACCATTTTTATTTTGTTCCTAATATTTGTTGTAAGCACCCAGCTTACATGCCTCATGAATTATTACATCTCAATTAGAAGGTCATCATTTTTGTTTGGATCCTAATATAAAATGTTCTAACCAGCTAAGTAGCCTAGTGATTAGAGCTGTCGTCCATCTAGTACGGAGCACTGGGGAGCGATAGTTGGGCGAAATTTCACCTTACACAGTTCTGTGAAGTTAAGGTAAATATCGAGTGATTGCACTCTCGCTTTGCCATCGGGCAAGCCCTCGGGCTGATAGCTATAAACATAGAAGTATTATTTTGGATTATTACAACGTCTACTTTGTATAAATAAAACTAGTTTGCTTTGTTATTATCCCTTGTTTATAGCTACTTTGCAAATATTTTCCGATGGCTCTAGCCACTTTCAACCTCTTTCACGCCACTACAAGCGTATTTGTGTCTTATCTGCCTATAATGATGGCAAATAACAATACAAGTGAACCTACAGTTTAACATGGATTCCAAACGACTGGAATATGTTTTGTTGAGAATGTCATCTACTCTGGAGCAGAGAAGGATGTTAGCCGTGAAATCGTTTTATACATATACACAATTTATTAAAATTAAAGACAATATACAATAAACTCGTTTTATTTATTATTTATATGTTATACACTATCTATTGTATCTAACTGAGATGTAATAAATGATGAGGCATGTAAGCTGGGTACTTACACCATATATTAGGAACAAAACAAAAATGGTGAGCTTCCAATTGATATATAATAATGCAAATATTGTATAAGTGTATACATATAAATAATAAACAAAACGAGTTTGTTGTATATTCTCTTTGATTTTAACAAATTGTAAATTCTAATTTAAAATATAATATATTACATAATACTTGGTGACACCTAAAACAAGACCATACATTTTTACAATCTTATAACAAGTATAGCTAAGTTTTTTTTAAAACTTATTCTGATTTTCTCCAATCCCGTTTAGAGTAGCGCAACAATTGTAATCTCCTGATGATGTATTCAGCGTATTTTCCGTATGATTAAAGGATTCGCCCACATTGGGCTCCACTTCCGTGATTTGAAAGTTTATTTTTGCGCGTGCGGCAGTTCCACTTACCGCTTAAAAATCAACGGCGGCCGCCCCCGCGGCCTTTTTACAATTCAATTACCATAATGAATCACATTTCCCTTAATCCGCGGCGGCGCGCACACACGTGTCGCATTTAAAAAGGACGGCGGGGGCGGCCTTTCAGCCAAGACGTGCGCGGGCAAAAAAATTCGCAGAAAACGACCGTTGAGAAATTGAAAATTTCATCGCCGCGCCAATTAATATGCATAGCTTCTCCCGGAGTAAATGGCGCTCGCGTAGACGCGGACGCGACGTACTCTTTGTGTTTTATTAACTTAAGTTTATTATCGCCCCGCCGCTGTTTCCCACCAACTATACCTTGTTATTATTTAATCCTCTGATCGCATTGCGGGCGCCCAGCAGGCAGCTTTTTTGTCTTGCTCGAGTGACGAGATGCAAATTTAAAGACCTTCACGCTCCGACGCGCTGCTATTCATTGCCTGGCCAATTTTCACCTCTTTTCAATCATAATTACACAAGTAATACATGTTTTAATTGGAACATTTTCTACTTTAAGTGTAAGTGGTATAGCAATTATTCATTCCAAATCTGGAAAAAAAAGTTTGTTACATGTACAAGATTTTTTATGAAATGGACTATTTATTATACTGCTTGATTTGTGGGACGCACTATTTGGGGAGCAATACCAACTACAATGGATATGGACATGGTAGGAAATAAAAATTTAAAATGGGCAGAGGATTGGAAGGATGGCGATCGGAAGACGACCTCAGAGTAGTAGACAGATCGATATTTTATTTGTATATTTAATTTAATGTTTTTATCATGTAGCATAATGTCGGGGCGATTGTGATTGATGGTGTGTTCGTTCTGTATTTCTCTGTCCCAATAAATTTTGAATTTTTCATTTTCCAGTATGCCCTGTGGGTTATATCACAGATTATAGTTATAACGCTAATCTGTGGTTATTTCTATAGCAGTGGTAGGTACTTTTTCCAAACTCTAAGAACGTTCCCTTACAACGTACTGAAAGGAAAATGCGCCAATTTATACTCACTGTGTATATAATTTGCGATTTTAGAAATCTTAACATCCTGGAAGACGCTAAACTAAAAGTTGCTTAGGAGCGCCAGCTACCCTAGAGGCAGTGTTGTATTAATTTTACCCTAAGATGAACAAGAACATGGCTATGAAACATGAAACAGTAGAAACTTGAATACAAAATTGAGAAATGTACTAGAAAAATATTTCACAAAAAAAACAATACCGATCCTGTACATATACGAAATATATTGAATCATAATATCGAAGAATATTATCATCACATAGATAATGATCAACACCAAATATACAAAAAGTTTCATATAAGTGTGAACCCACCTCTTAGTAATCTATATATCTAGATGAAACAGTAGAAACTTGAATACAAAATTGAGAAATGTACTAGAAAAATATTTCACAAAAAAAACAATACCGATCCTGTACATATACGAAATATATTGAATCATAATATCGAAGAATATTATCATCACATAGATAATGATCAACACCACATATATAAAAAGTTTCATATAAGTGTGAACCCACCTCTTAATAATCTATATATCTAGATGAAACAGTAGAAACTTGAATACAAAATTGAGAAATGTACTAGAAAAATATTTTACAAAACACAATGCCGATCCTGTACATATACGAAATATATTGAATCATATCATCGAAGAATATTATCATCACATAGATGATCAACACCACATATATAAAAAGTTTCATATAAGTGTGAACCCACCTCTTAATAATCTATATATCTAGATGAAACAGTAGACACTTAAATACAAAATTGAGAAATGTACTAGAAAAATATTTTACAAAACACAATGCCGATCCTGTACATATACGAAATATATTGAATCATATCATCGAAGAATATTATCATCACATAGATGATCAACACCAATATACAAAAAGTTTCATATAAGTGTGAACCCGTCTCTTAGCAATCTATATATCTAGATTTCGATCTTGTTAGATCTCATCAGTGTAGCTCAGCTAGTAAGGATGAATTAACACAATATCTATAGTAGTTATATATAAAAATTATACAACTTTCCCCTAGGAGGAAATTTTAACGTCTTCTGGCGACACCACATCAATTAACAATGCACACCCACATGGTAATAACTGTCAACATAATTATTACCACATGGGTGTGTATTGTTAATTAATGTAGTGTCGCCAGATGGCGTTAAACTTTCCTCCTAGCGGGAAAGTTGTATTATCAAAAAAATATTTTTTTGTGTTCACTCCAAACCAGTGCCACTAAACATTCGACAAGACTACACCCCACAACTAGCTATAGCGATGAAGAGACGAATACGGAAAACTGAAGAAAAAAATACTAGGAAATATTCCAGGAAGAGAAATAACTAAAGACAATGTCGATCCTGTATGTAAAGGAAATAAATGTAATCATAATACCGAAGAATATGAGTATAATGATAATCCTTTCAACACTAAATATACAAAAAGTTTTTTCTTCTGTTAAGCTGACAGTTTGTTTATTTCACATACACATATAATCTAAAATCTTCCGCCTCGGTCAGTTACTGTCTCATTTATACAAAAATTGCAAAAGAAAGCTGAATAAAACAAATATTTCTACACACAAAAATAAACAATAGATGCTGACATGCGAGTAGCCATGCACTTGCGATTTTGATGATTAAAAGGTACGACAGTGAATCACAAATGCTCCCTTATGCCTGTTGTCTGTTTCTGTCTGTAAAATATTCTTTTCATCCCGCTGTATTCACGTCACACATCAATTGCACCCAATTAGTAATCAGTAATATTAATGCTCCCGGCAACGTCTCAATTTCGCCGTTGGTAATTATTATTAAACTCTCATTTTTTTTCCCCGCCGCGGATCGCACACGACCCGCCGAATTGGCCGGTTTTATTTGAGTGCCCCGAATTTAATGTCGGCCGGCGGCGGATTTAATAACGTCGGGGGGGTCGGTTATTGAAATTTGTAACGTGCTTGTCGTTCGGGGGGTATTGCGTTATTTATTCCGCCGTCCCGAAATTCCTCCTCGGACGACGACGACGGAGAGGGGCAATCATGCAAATACGATTTTAATTAGCGACCGGCTCCGGGAACTCGGATTATACACATGTATTGAAGTAAATATTGAATCATATTCAATATAACAATAAAAATATGTTCTGCCTAAAAAAATCGAATGAAATGAAAGAAATTATGAAAGAGTGGATGATAGAGCTTAAAAAAAATAAAAACAATAGAGAGGAAGTAAAAAAATAAGAAAATAATTTAAGATCAAAGAAGAGGGAAGAAGAAAGACGTCAATTAAATGAAAAAATAGACAATTTAAGGCGCTTTCGTTTAGGATGGTTTAGCATTGCTAGTCGCCCCGCCGCGTGTAATATCGCGGTCGTGCGCCGCCGGTTGTAAGGGCCGAGGTAAAATTGTACGCATCGGAAGCGGCAAATATAACAGGAAACAATAAGCTCGTACCAGCCCAGTGTGATAAACGAAAGGGGGTTTAGAATAAGAAACCCAGATCAATGGCCGAGTGGTTAAAGATGTCGTCCGTCTTGTACTGAGCATTGGGGAGTTTCGCGAATCACCTTTCACAGTTTATTCAGAGGTTTTCTGTGAAGTTAAGGTAAATACCGGCTGATTAAACTCGTTCGAGCTTCAACCGGCGGCTGATAGTTCTACAAAGATAGAGTTTTTTTAACATAAGAATGTCCGACGAAAGGTCTGGCAAATCAGTCTTTAACGCGAACCCACGCACAGGTCAACCGGCAGTTGATAGTCCTATAAAGATAGAAGTTTTGTTTTGCATAAGAATGCCCGACGGTGGAAGCTGACACAAAAAACCCTATAAGTCAGGACTGCTGTAAACTGTTCCGAGTAGGAGAGAATAGTGATGGAAGCCATACCTCATCCTGGGCTGTAGCGCTAAACGAACAAGAAGAAGACAATTTAAGGAACATAATATAAAGCACGAAGAAAGAAAATAAGAAGAATAACATAGTAATAAAGGCGTGTGTGCCAGGGCACAGTGGCATCCGAGGAAATAACAGGGCAGACGAACTCGACCGAGAGGGAGCATGAAAGCCCTTAACTGGCCCAGAGAAGACAATTTAAGGAACATAATATAAAGCACGGAGAAAGAAAATAAGAAGAATAACATAGTAATAAAGGCGTGTGTGCCAGGGCACAGTGGCATCCGAGGAAATAACAGGTCAGACGAACTTGACCGAGAAGGAGCATGAAAGCCCTTAACTGACTCAGAGCCCTATTGCAGTGTTTAAAAAACAAACACATCCATGGAAAAATGGATGACAATAAAGTCTCAGGACCGGTGGACAAACCAGCCAGGACAGAGTCATGCAAAATAATTCATATTAGGCCGAAGCCCCAAATTCACAGAGGAACTACTAACTCAAGACAGAATAATAGTAGGCCTCCTAACAGGTCACTGCAGGATTAACAAGCACATGACACGGTTAGGCCTGGCAGAAGAATTCCTCTATAGGTTCTGCCAGGAGCAGGAAGAGACCGCAGACCGGATGGTGGTTTGTCGTTCCTGAGTTCGTTGGACCGCACTCCATCTTTTTCTTGGAGACGCGATTGGAGACCAGGATGAGTCCAGGCAGCATGGTTGGTCTAATGCTCCAGAGGCTAAGGACCGGAGGAACACGTTACGGTTATAATGGAAGAACGAATCAGGGAAGAGAGGGAACGATATTGGCAGTGGCGTCAATGACTAGATGCAAGTAAATCCTACCAAGGTTTGAAGTAATGCGCAAGCGGTCTCGGGTCTGTGGGCTAGACAGAGGTCGGGTTTAGCTGGTAGGTTGGCCCTAGAGGGATGTGTCCATCTGATCTTCCTGATGCATCGTACATATAGCAAAAGGGAACCTATAACACAAGCCTTGTGCAACCTATCCACACGGCAGACCTACAGGTGATGTTCTATATGGCTGACGTCTAATTTGGGTCTATATGTGTCGATCTGAGCACCGCGTTGCACTTGACACCAGCCAGGTGCAACCCATGTCTATTACGGACCTACATGACCTACAGGCGATGTTCTATATGGCTGTTGAACCGCACTGCACAACGGTCCAACGAACTCAGGAATGACAAACAACGACCATCTCAATATATGAATTAACCGATATCCAGGCTTTTCAGTCTGCTAGCCAGGAGAGAGCTCATCGAAGCTTCAAATGCTACAGAGGGCGCAATGGTGTAGGTCCTGGAAGTCCACCTGTTCTTAATCTAATCTAGTATTTTTGATAATTGATTTAACAAAGAATGAAAGAGAAATACAGAAAGAAATCCGAAGCGTAGTAAGAGAAGAAACAAAATACGGTAATAGTGTGAAATTTAGATATCAGAACCTCAGTATAATTGATAATATTTTAAATTGCTAGGGAAAAGAAGGGCCTGATAGCATCACAAACAAAAAATGGTAAAATTTGAGGAATACTTTAATAATCTCTTTGGAGGAGGGGTAGATGTCGTGGATATAAGAGCAGACGCAGTTATGGAATGGATGGCGATTTCAGACCAGAGGAAGATGAGGAGTTGCTAAACTGGATTTATCGTAGAAAATTGGTAGGTATGGATGATATAAAGAACGAGGCGTGGACATTGTTGAATGACTGAATGCAGTAATAAGGAGGCGGCTCCGAAGAACCAACAGAATATGGAATTTATGAGATGGAAGATACAATCTCAAAAAATTTGAAGGAAGATCTAATTGTGCCGGCCCTCAGTAATGGAAGCGAATAACCCAGAAAATTGTAGAGGAATCACACTAATGGAGGCGGCAATAATCCAGAAAATTGTAGAGGTATCACACTTATGGACAACATCTACAATATGTATGCTTGAGAGTGAGAGTAGGCATCGTATCCAAAGCGGGGTCTGTAGCGACAGGTCAACAGTGGATCATATAGAGTGTGGGGATGTGGCTGGATGAAAACCGGCTTCAGATAGCCGAACATAAAACGGAGGCGTTATTCCTTATTAGGAGGCCACCAGCGATATCTTTCCAGATCGGCGAGACGGAGGTGACGCCGAAAGAAAGCCTAAAGTACCTGGGGGGGTGCGGCTGAACAAGAGACTCACCTAACACCGACATATATAGGAGGTTTCATGGAGACATATATAGGAGGTTTCATGGAGACATATATAGGAGGTTTCATGGAGACATATATAGGAGGTTTCATGGAGAGCGGCCAAATGCGTGAAGGCCCTGGAAAAAATTATGCCAAACATCAGGGCAAACAAAACGTACGATGCTGACTAGGGACAAGGACTGTATACAAGAGGACACCGCAACGAATGCTGAAAGGAAATCATTTGTCGTCATCGAACTGTGATCTGACAGGGATATTTAGCGGTAAATTTGCGATGGGGCCAGATCGGATTTGTATATTTGGCAAATTTAAATTTGCTCTTGCATACTACCAACACCAACACTACAGCAGATTTACATTCGCAGAAGTGCGCCCTAAAGATGGCAGGGGATGCCGGGCGGTATCCAGAGAAACAACCTTGGTCATTGCTGATATAACCTCCTTCCCCACCCCATTACGTTCTTGGTCCCAAAAAGAGCCCAACAATACCAGGAGGCGCTGAGCACCCGGGGACTAGATCAAGGACTATGGTACGGTGGTAGCTGGCATAAAATGTCAGAGACCAAAGACAAGGTCGAGTCGATCAAGAGACTAATCCAAGATATCAAACCGTGGCCAAATCGAGCCCACATGAGAAGTTTCGTCGGACCACGGCTGCTTCAAGGCATACCTTAAATGTATGTCCCTGGAGCAGTCGGACAACCGCCCCCTGTGTGAGGCTTCTAAGGACACCGCTGAGTACGCCAGCTTTTTCTTGGAGACGCGATTGGTGGTCAGGAAGCCTCTGGACAGCATGGTGGGCCTAATACTCCAAAGCCAAAGGAGTGAAGGAACACGTTACGGTCATATTGAATGAACGAAAAAGGGCAGAGAGGGAACGACATTGGCAGTAGCGCCATGGCGGTGCTTACTAGATCCTCCCAAGGTTTGATGTAATGCGCGAGCCATTTTGGGCATGGGGTGTAGACAGAGGTCGGGTTTAGCTGGTAGGTCGGCCCTAAAGGTATATGGATTGCACCTGGCTGGTGTCAGAGCTACCCCCCTGCTGTATGTACGGTCCAACGCTGTGCTCAGAGCGACACATATAGACCCAAATTAGACGTCAGCCATATAGAACATCGCCTGTAGATTTGCCGTGTGGATAGGTTGCACGAGGCTTGTGTTACAGGTTCCCCTTTGCTATATGTACGATGCATCACGAAGCTCAGATGGACGCTACATATCGTACATATAGAAAAGGGGAACCTGTAACACAAGCCTCGTGTAACCTATCCACACGGCAGATCTACAGGCGATGTTCTATATAGCTGACGTCTAATTTGGGTCTACATGTGTCGATCTGAGCACCGCGTTGGACCATATATACAGGAAGAGGGGGTAGCTCTGACACCAGCCAGGTGCAATCCATGTCTATTACGGACCTGCAGGCGATGTTCTTATGACGATCTGAGCTCCGGGATGCATATATATATATATATATATATATATATATATATATATATATATATAAATATATATATATATATATATATATATATATATATATATATATATATATATACATATATAGCAAAAGGGTAGCTGTGACACAAGCCAGGTGCCACCTATTCATACAAAGGACCCAAAGAGGATGTATGATATGGTCTATTTTGAGTCGATATGTGTCGATCTGAGCATCGGGGGAGAATACCAGAACGGCCTACCGGGTGTCTTACGAAGATTCCCCACCTTAAGCCAAAAAAGGATTATATTCTTACACTTCAGCTGATGGTGAGGAAGGAATTAGAGTCGAAGGTAGGGAAATTATTGGCGCTTTTCGTAGACCTCAAGACAGCGTATGATTCAAAAGATAGAATAAAAATGAATGAATATTTGAGGAGAAATGGGGTGGCGAAGTATGGCTGATCTATATGACGTACTGTCCAATGAGTGTTGGGGGAGCAAGATCGCAGTGATTTAAGGTAGGCAAGTGGATTCGACATGACTGTCCGTTGAGTCCATTAGTATTAGATGGGACAGCTGCAGGAAATATTTATAATAGGACAAGCGGGGGTGTGGTAATAGGCAGGAGAAACGTTTGTCATTCACGGATGATGTAATTTTGTAAGTCCTTCAGTCAGTTAAAAGACATGATGAAGAGGCTAGACCCGTTCTTTGGAAGGCGGGGGCTGGAAGCAAATGTTTCCAAATCAAAGTGGATGTGATTCAGAAGAAGAAGAAATATGGAAGGAGGGTGTAACAAAAT
Organism: Lordithon lunulatus; assembly: GCA_963942505.1. NCBI lineage: Eukaryota > Metazoa > Arthropoda > Insecta > Coleoptera > Staphylinidae > Lordithon > Lordithon lunulatus. The sequence continues at coordinate 11,235,931 of OZ012674.1, read as the reverse complement.
TTGGCGTGGAGAGGAGAAAGGATAGAGATGAAAAGGTACAATGCTCCAAGTACCTAGTCTTCATGTTCGCTGAAAATGGGAACTTTAAAGATCACTTGTCACGTATAAAGCACAAGTAGTAGTGAAAATAATTATGGTGGCGTGCGAGAAGGGGTTAAGTTATTGTGTTAATGGCTAAATGGTTATATGGGATGCGTGCGTGAGATCTATATTGTTATACGGTGCTGAGGTATGGGGTGTCACAGAAATGCTACAGGCGGAAAGGGTAGAACTGCAGTACCTGACAAGATTGCTAGGAGTGGAAAGATCAACCCCAAAATATATAGTACAGCAGGAAATACATGGGATGAGTATAGGATGGTTCAGGTAAGAGTTATGAGGTATGGCAGAGTGGTAACGGGAATGAGATGAAATGCTGGTCAAAATGGTTAGGAATATATGCCAAAGTGGTGAATCGGTGTCTGGAATATAATGATTGTATGAAATAGCTGGTTTGTCAATAGCTGAAGTGCAGAAATGGCAGAAAGAGAGTAAGAAATGACAGAGTGATAGCGGGAATGAGATGAAATGTTGGTCAAAATGGTTAGGAATATATGCCAAAGTGGTGAATCGATGTCTGGAATATAATGATTGTATGAAATAGCTGGCTTGTCATTGGCTGAAGTGCAGAAATGGCAGAAAGAGAGTCAGAAATTATTGCAAAGCAGATCCTGTATGACCACAAATGGTAAGTACGGCGGGGGGAGATGGAGAAATGTATCTATAATATAAGAATGTACATCTAAACCGCCGTTTGGTGTTGTACCTGATCCAACCTAGGGCAATAGAGGACCAAAGGTTAATTGCAAGGTTTAGGTGTAGGTATGGTGGAAAGGGTAAGTAAATACTGGATGGATGAGGGCTATAGGAAATGTAGGTTGTGTGGAGAATGTACGGATAAGGGGGCATTGGTTTGGTGAGATGGAGAAAAGTAGGTATATTATAAGAATGTACATGTACACCGCCGTTGGCTGTTGTATCTGACCCAGCCTAGGGCGTTAGGACCGAAGGTTAATTGTAAGGTTTAGGTGGTTACGTGGAAAGGGGAGCTAAATACTGGATGGATAAGGTCTATAGGAAATGTAGGTTGTACGGAGAAGGTATGGCATTGGTTTGGTTATTGGAGTTGAAAGAAATGATGAAGAGGCACGAGTGTCTAAAGAGCCCGTACTGGCTCAGAGGCGGCAAAAACAAAGGATGTCGGGTCAAAAGGACCTGAAGACCGCTAAAATCCTAAAGCCTAAGGACAATGGTAAAGAAGAGGAAACATATTAGATTCTACTTCATGATAATTCATTTTAAAGGATAAATACATCGGACGAGCTTGAAAATGGCAATAGCGTAACTGAAACTTTGCAATTAAAACTAAAGTGTGATTATAAAAAAGTTATCCTTTAAAACGAATTATCCTGAAGTATTTTGAACAATTACGCGTTCGATGAAACGCAGTTTGAAATTTTATAACACTCCAATATTTTATTATAAACAATTTTCATTAAACTAGTGGGCTGAGGACAATTTAATAAGATAACGAGTGAAGAAAATGTTGCACCGAAAACCAAGATTGAATAATCGAGAACACATACAGAACTATATAGAATAACTATTGGATTATTAAGACGTCAATAATGCAATAGTTATTCTATATAGTTCTGTATGTGTTTTCGATTATTCAATCTTAGTTCACTCGTCATCTTATTAAATTGTCCTCAGTCCACTAGTTTAATGAAAATTGTTTATAATAAAATATTGGGGTGTTATAGAATTTCAAACTGCGTTTCATCCAACGTGCGATTGTTGTCGTGTGAATGAGATGAGTTGAGAGTGCCCCTCTGGCCCGGCACCCCGCATCAACAGCTGTAAATCAGCGAGTCTATCTATTTGTACGCAGTCAAAGAGAGGTCTAAGTGACTAATGGTGTCAGAAACTCCCTTAATTAATTCACCACACCGCTGCTGATAACAGAGATAAAACCACCCTTGTCATCCTGCCCGAGTCGATTCCCTGACACTTTAGTAATTATTGAGAGTACGTTCGAATACCTCTCGAGGAGATTGCACCTTTTCAAAATTTTATCAAGCGCCGCACTGTGCGGTAATTGTTTAATTTAATTAAATCTGCCGCAACGCAAAACGTCCATCCGTTGGCTTTAAAATTGGCCGGGCACAATAACATGCAGAAATAAGTACGCGGTTTAACAATATTTCATGGTAAAAATATAGGGGGCCGTAAAACTTTCATGCGCTCGCCGTTTTATTATTATTATTTTTTTTTAAATTTATTTATTTGTTTCGCATACCGGGCAGCGTTAACTTAACGGCCCCGGTTACTTCTCAATCCCGCCAGTGAAAAAATATACATCTATAAATTCCTGCGCCCGTCGATGCCTTATTAATTGGCCAGGTAAATAATTCCCGGTATGTGGTCCACCCTACTCCAAGGGACAACTCTCAAAGAAAAAATATATATATGGTATAATTAAAAAAGCCCCGTCCCCGGATGGTGTAAAACAAATAGTTGGCTGGACTTAAACACCTCTTTTGTGTCCTTTCACACGATTAAATGACGATGAACTGTACGCCGATAAAAATCTCCAAACGAACACCCACATAGCCATTTCGCAGCGCCAAAAAGAAACAATGCCGAGAAAATAAATAATGGAGACGCGACGGGCGCTCTGGTTTTTTTTCCACCCGGCAGGCCGCTGGTGGTTTTTTCTTATTCCGTCTGCCGCACCTTATATTGATGAGTGCCAGGTTTTTTTCCCCCGGTTAATTTGGTTAGTTCAGAATTAGAACAGCGATGGGCTTTGTTTTACTTTCACTGATTTAAACAGGCAGTGATTGAATGGGCTCGTTATGTTATTGCCTCCTCTATTTTTCAAACGGCCGGTCAAATCAAATGGTATCACGTGTAAATTTCAATTGTATCAACCACATATAATATTTACCAACAATAAAAAAAAACTGTCCGACACTCAAGTGTTATCAGTGATTTCAAATAGTTCGACCTAATTGCCCCATGAATAATTGTGCGGTGGTTTATTTGATACGTTTGTGCTCTAAAAAAAAACTATGTATACAACAGGATGCACCTGGTTACAATTAGAATTATCTTACACGACCTCCGTGGATCGTGATAACAGTACGCGTGCCGATTTAATTATAGCCATTTGTTGCCTGCTAGTTTGCCTTTGCATTTGAAGTGTTGTTCGCTCTTATCGCTCGAATAAAATCAGAGGTCGAGAGCTTAGAGACATCCATCGCGCTATATACTTACTATTGAGGCAGTAATTGTAGTTATTTTTAATTTATTTGCATGTATGCAACCTGTTTTTTTGTTGTCCTACAAATATCTATTTTGATGCTTTTAAATATTATTAATGCCAAAGTAATATATATCAATCGAGAGTAAAATCAGACTATTTAAAGCATGTGTCAGACTTACATACACAGCGGAAACAAAAGCTGACACCGCAAAGACCAAAAGACTGTTGAGAGTCGTGGAAATGAAGCAGCTACGCAGAATGTCTGGCCGAACATTGTTGGATTGCAAGACCAACACAGTTCTGGATAGTTCTGGATAGTTGGCTGGAGGGTAGCATAGCTAGAGACACTCAAATTGGGCCCATTGTGAAACCTCCCTTTAAGGCTGCTCACCACCAGTCAATTTTGCATGCAAGCTGCAAAACTTTGGCGGGTGAGGAGCTGCCAATGCTGACCATACTAGGCCAGTACTCCCCTAGTATTAGATGCCTAGTGTTTACTAGAGCTGGGCAGAGGCATATTACATGCTCTGCTGTTTCTAGTTCTTCATTGCACCCTCTACATGACGGGCTGTTCACCAGACCCATCGTATGTAGGTGTTTGTTTAGCCGGCAGTGGCCAGTTAGGATGTTTGTCAATAATTTCAGATTAGTTCTAGATAAGTTAAGGCGGGCCGTGGCTGCAATTTTACTAGGTTGCCTAATTGCTGCCTTTAATTGCTTGCAGCCCGGCGTTTCTCGCCATCTTACCTTGTGAAGAGCATGTGTCCTATGCTCTATTATATTTTCAGAGTACCTGCAGAAAGTATCTCATCCTCTTAGGTTGTTAGAGGATGTAAGGATCCCTTCCTGGCAAGTTCATCTGCTATTTCGTCCCCCTTGATGCCACTATGTCCTTTTATCCAGCAGAGTTCTAGTTTGTTATATTTAGCTAGCTCCTCCAGGCTGTGTAGACATGAATATAGCTCTTTCGACACAAATGTATTGGCATTTAGTGCATTTAGAGCTGCTTTGCTGTCGGTGAGTATATATTGGATATGTTTATCCTTAATATTCCGTTCAGCTAAAATGTGAACACCCTTTAGTATTCCTGTTAATTCAGCTTGGAAGACTGACGTGAGTCCAAGTGGTGCACTTATCTTGAGATCGAGTTCTGGTGAGAATATTCCATAGCCAGCTCTCGTCTTAGTTTTGGATCCATCGGTATACATGGTTATGTTGGCGCCTTGTGGGATACCATCCATTGTGATGATGGTCTGAAAGTGTTTGACGAAACTGTATTTGGGTAGAATTCTGTCGCACTTACCTTCTATGAGGGGGTCTAGTTTGATAGCTTCACTCAGTATGCTCCTGTGTCCAATGATTCTACCTTTATCATACCACATGTTGAGTGAAGATAGCCTTAATGCTGTTTTTACTGCAGTCTCCCTTATAATAAGGTCGAGTGGTTGTAGACACAACAGTGTTTCAAGAGCTGCTGTGGGCGTTGTTCTCATAGCGCCCGTGATGGCAAGACACGCCATCCGCTGGATGTGTGATAGCTTTGAGATTGTTGTAACTTGTTTGGTTTTCGACCACCAGACTATTGCATCATATGCGTTAGTTGGTCTTATGATCGCGGTATATATCCATTGGGTGATCTTGGGAGACCCCATGTTTTACCCACCGCCCTGCGGCATTGCCTCAATGAGATACAAGCTTTTTCCAGCTTGGATGTTATATGCTCATTGCTGATCAGTTTTGTATCCATGATTAATCCTAGATATTTTACTTTATCTGTAAGAGTCAGAGGGACCTTAAAGAGAGTTGGCATGTTCACGAGCTCGAGTTTCCTCGTCTTTTTTGGGTTAACTGTTAGCGAATGGCTATCGCACCAGTTCTCAACAATCTTTAGGGCACTCTGCATGAGGTTACAGAGTACACCTTCAAAACTACCATTAATCATGATCACTATGTCGTCGGCATAGCCAACGGCATAGTATCCTGAGTTGATTAATTCCAGGAGGAGGCTATCAACTACAAGGTCCCATAAAAGTCATTACGTCATCTAATGTTACTTGGATTGTTCTTAGACCAAGCATATTTTTTATCCAGCCCCTAATAGTGGGGCGAATCCCATGAGATGTTAGAGCATTATCAATACTCTTAAATGTTGTTTTGTCAAAAGCACCTTCAATATCAATGAAGGTGGCAAGCAACGAACTTTTATGCTCTAGTGTTTCCTCTATCTTAGAGGTCACCAGATGTAGGGCTGATTCCGTTGATCGTCCTGGTTGGTAGGCATGCTGTTTCGGATGTATGGGGTGCGTTCTCAGCGGCCCGTCCCTGATTTCACGATCACAGAGCCTCTCCAACGTCTTCAATAGAAATGAGGTTAGGCTGATGGGCCTGAATGACTTGGCAAGTGTGTAATCTACTTCGCCTGGTTTGGGTATAAAGGTCACTTTGACCTCTCTCCATGTATTGGGTATGTACCTAAAAGCAATGCAAACCTTAAATATATACACCAATGTGTTTATAATGTATGTTAACCCCCATTCTAGCAATGCTGGGAATATTCCATCTAGTCCTGGGGACTTAAAAAGATGAAAAGCTTGATATTGCCCATTCTATTTTAGTTATACTTATCATTTGGTCAGCTAGCAGCCAATCTTCCTCATCAGGTAGATGAGGATCAGTTGCCAAGTTGAGACCTCCAGGTTGATTGCCAGGAAAGTGGGTGTCTAGGAGTACCTCGATAGTTTAGGAGGGTGTTACCGTGAAGGTGCCATCCTCCCGTTTTAGCGAGTTAAGTTGTTGTACAGGGTCTTTTGAGATTACTCTCTTCAGACGAGCAGCTGCTGCTGTGGATTCAATGCCATTGCAGTAGGCTCTCCATGTATTTCTTTGTCGCTTCCTGACTTCACTTTTGAATTGTCTACGGGCTTCTCTAAAAGCTTCCCATAGAGCTACATCATTTCTATTTTTGGCCTTGTTGAAAGTTTTTCTGGCCTTGGATCGGAGACAGTTCACCAAGGGGGTGCAGAGGCTCTCAAGCCCGCCTTTCTCAGTGGACAGGAGTCCTCATATGATGAAATCAGTGATTTTTGGAGGTGTTTCACACAGACCTCCAAGTCGTCCACTGATTCTGGAATTTTGTCTACTGCTTCCTATCCGATAGGTATCTGCAAAATAGTTGTTTATTATTTTTTGTGGATTTCTGTAGGACGGTAGTTCACGTGGTACGAAATCTAGGTCGTAGCGTATCAGTCGGTGATCAGACATGGATACCTGACTTGATACGTGCCAGTTTTTTATTTTGCTTGAGATATTGCCCAGTGTTAGACTGGCGTCTATCACCTCGGCTCGTTTTTGTGTTACGAACGTTGGTTTGCACCTTCTGTTTAATATCTCTATTTTTGTACTGGTTATGTACTCAATTAGAGCTTTTCCTCTGCTGTTGATGTTGCTGCTGCCCCACACCACGTGGTGAGCATTCGCATCACATCCGATGATGAGGTCAATCTTTAGTTTTTTACAGTGTACCACCAAGTTTACCAGTTCTAGGCTGGGAGGTGGTTGAGCTGCGTCGTACGGCAGATTCGCAGAGGCTACGTAGATCTCTGCGTCGTCGTCTGTTTTCAGTCTGACAACTGTGAGGTCTGCAGAGCTGAATTGGTGTAGGAGTGTACCTGTAAGACCAACACAGACATTAGGAACAAATACAACAAACCGAACATTGCAGTATGTATACGAAGCAGCAGAAGTGGGTGGCACAGACATATAACGAAAATTAATGTCCGACTACTAAAGGCAATAAGAGATACACACAAAGAGACCTCTCGGAGTCCACTAAATAGATGGAGGGATAGGAAGAATTATTAACGATTTATTTCTTTTAATTTTTCAGGATTATAAGTGATTTTGTTGTTCTTTTAACTGCTCTTGTATGTTTTTCTTGAAATATTAGTATTTATCCTTTGGTTGGACTTTTAAGGAGTCAAATATAATGTGTTCACCTCATTGAGGTTACTTTCATTCTCGTCCATGCATGCCCACCATCCTCACCCCTTCCCTAACACTCATTCCCACATACTCACCAAACCAATGCCATACCTTCTCCACACAACCTACATTTTCTATAGACCTTATCGATCCAGTATTTATCTCCCCTTTCCATCATCCTCGCCCCTTCCCTAACACTCATTCCCACATACTCACCAAACCAATGCCATACCTTCTCCACACAACCTACATTACCTATAGACCTTATCGATCCAGTATTTATCTCCCCTTTCCACCATCCTCACCCCTTCCCTAACACTCATTCCCACATACTCACCAAACCAATGCCATACCTTCTCCACACAACCTACATTACCTATAGACCTTATCGATCCAGTATTTATCTCCCCTTTCCACCATCCTCACCCCTTCTCTAACACTCATTCCCACATACTCACCAAACCAATGCCATACCTTCTCCAGACAACCTACATTACCTATAGACCTTATCCATCTAGTATTTATCTCCCCTTTCCACGGACCCAACTAAACCTTGCAATGAACCTTCGGTCCTAACGCCCTAGGCTGGGTCAGGTACAACACCCAACGGCGGTGCACATATATATTCTTATTCATAATAAATCGTCCTCACTCCACTATTTCGATGAAAATTAGAAGAAATTCGTGGACGCCTTAACAATACAATATTTATTCTATATAGTTCTCTGTTCGTTCTTGATTATTCTTGTTCTTATAAACTGAAAACCAAGAAAATATATCAGCTAGTGTTTATTATATGCATATTATTTGATATTTTTTTATATCTTAACCACAAGGTTGGATAATTTGTTTAAATCCGGCTTCATAAAGTTTGCTATTTGGACAGTTTATCACGGATCTGATAAAATCACCGAACCCCACCAGAAATTCCCTGCAATAACATACGATCAAAACTCGCTATATATCCAGATGTCGATCAATAAATTCGTGGCAATTGAAATGGATTTCAGGTGGCGATGTGTAAATTATGAAATGCGTTTTAAGCGGTGGGGGCACAGACATCGAGCGCAAAAGAGAAAGAGTGTGTGGGCAGGGAAGGCGCCACGCGGAGTGGAACAGGTGATAATAAGTTGCGGCGATAGAATCGTTCATTTCGTACCTCAAGTTTAGACAAATATATGTATCGATATCTCATAGCTCTTCGTGTGTTCGTTGTTGTTATTTTTTTTTTCTGTTGAGAGGCATTCTCCAGCGGCCAGAGAGATTTATGTTTATCTCATCAATATCTCGTCGGAGGGAATTTAGTTTCTAAATAGGCCGGCTTGCGGCCGGGCCACAAATGTCAATAGTTTGATGGTGGAATGCGGCAATCAACTAATGTGACACAATTTAGGCGCCTACCGCGAATTATAGAGATATAAAATTGTAATTGTCGTTTGAAGACGACGGCGTAATTATACGTTTAGTGGAAATTCCCATGTTCCCAAATGTAGCAAGTCGGAATTAACCTATTAATTAAAGTTTATTTACCATATAATTACGCACTTGTACATAATTCATCTGTACCATCCAAATGTTACAAAGGAACCTGGAATTTTTGCGCAACCCCCATGCCCACCCAGTTAAATAAAGCCTGAGATTTATAACCGGGCATCTTTCGGACGCCTTGGGGGGTTGCTACGTATAAATATGTGCGCGCACAGGCAGACCGAGAGCGCAAAGTAACTTATTTATTGTGTTATTTGATAGCCAATTAATTCCATAATAGAACAACCGCCTGTTAAGATTTAATCTCCTCTCTTTATATCCAATAATAGTTACCATTCTATTTTTATTTCCCCTGTTTTATAATCGTTGTTTTTTTTTTCAACGCGCACACAAATGGCTTTTATCGGCTCACACTAAATGCGATGCGCATTTTTTTTTTGTGTGTGTGTCTATTTTTTTATTTTATCTACCACTTAATTCAGACAATTCGGAATGCAATCGAGCGGACGCGGTAATGGAATTATTAGCGGCGTTGCGCACTAAATTTCGTTATTTAAGGCAAACGCGGCACACGATTAACATTCTAGCGATATAAAATTACAAGTTGTTCAACTAGCTGCCGACGGTGCGCGCCTAGATTACATCGATTTCTAATCGGGATGTCATTAATTACAATATTTTTGTAATAAAAAAAAAACTGTATGAAAACCAAATGCGTGATTTATCATATAGTAGCTAATCATTTTACATCTGAAATCGATTTTTTGTTATTATATATGTTTTGTTAATTAATTTATCATGATTCATTAGTTCATTACATAACTGAATTGTATATTATTTTGTAATTAATTCAACGGCGCCCTTTTACAAATCTGAATTCAATTCAAAGTTGCTTTGAAAAGTGTCAATTGGTAACAATAATCGGGCTGATTGAAATTAGTTAGTCCTTTTATTAAGGGACGATCCACTCAATTATATTTTGTGCGCGTTTTTTGCATGATGTAAATTTAACGCCCGCCGCACGAAGACACAATTTTTGCAACAATAGCCGATAATTTAAATCACGAATGTGTAACATATAAAAGGAAATTGTTATATAACATCCGCGTGCTTTTTATCATTATTATTATTATTATTATTATTATGCGCGTCGAAAAGTTTTCAAATGCACCGCACTGCTGCGAGATCCATCATGCGGACCGCTGCGATTTTATTGGTTTCTGGATTTATTGCGACAGTGCTAGCTGCAGATGGTAATGAATTTATCAGTTTAACATTTTGTAATTTACCCCCGTGCGATTCGTAGGCAATGGCAGGGTGCCTATGCCATGCACTTGCGATGGACTGGCCTGCGAGTGTTGCAATACGTTCGGCTTTGGCAACCAGCAGAAATCAGGTGAAACAACGGCACATGCCCAACAAATCTTTCATTATTCCCATTTGCAGCGTGTATTCGGACTAATTACAACCCACAAGAGCTGATTTTGAAACTGGATGTTGTTCTCGATGGGAACGTTGTTGCGAGCAGGGCTCTCGGTGAGTGTGTTACGGGGTGATTCCGATAAACGGGGGGTAGTAAACATGCTGTTTTAAGGACCGGACTTTGTGCCATTCTGCGTGCCCGCGGGGCCCTTCATGTTTTGCTTTTATGCCAGGAAGGTGTTTCTTTCGAGGGACCACGCCAAAATCTGCATCGGGCTCGATATTAAAGCCGGACCTGTTACTGTAATTAAAGCACGTCTACCCTGTCTCACTATGAACAACGGACAATTTACAGTCACCAATAATTAATGATGAATGTATATAGCAAAATAAATAGATACTTTTTGGGCATTTATTTTTGCTGATATTTTAATCTTACTATTTAATAGAAAACATGTGTTTTAAGGACCAAATTGATCACAGGAAAACTCCCCGCATTGATTTGGGTGCGGGAAATACTACTTCCCGCACTAGTGCGGGAATTAGCCAGTGTAGCCAACTTAAAATTCGGCACCAATATAAATGTGTATTTATAAATATGAGAATGCATGCAAGCACAGCGTACACCTCTTATACTACAAATAGCATTAAAAATTAACGATATGGTACTGAATCAATACAATTTTGAAGAAAATATGACTATTCGTACAAAAAATAAGATACATTATTCGTGCGATAAGGCCGAATTCGCTCTTAAAACATGGAAACTCATTCGCTCATTCGCCTTCCTGCACTAATAATGTAAATTACTATTACGCCTTACCAATAATGTCGTTTATAAAATTTTCTGATCAACAAGCAGTACGACGTATCTATTTACCGACTTAAGGAAACTATCTCTTATAACATCGCACAGTAAGCACAATTACTGAAACCACTTCTAGCTCATCACCATAGATAGCCTGTTTACGAATTGCTGGCTAAGTTGCCGCGCAGCGCCTTAATCCCCTCGCGATCTTATCGAATTGTTGTTGTTGGGTAGTGCGATTTAAAAGAGATTAAAATTAATTAACAGGGGGGGCCTGCCCTAACATCTATGTCGGTGGGCACCTTTGAGTTCCCAAGCGGAACCTTTCGAGCACCTCTAATCGGCGCAGTAGGCCCGCGCGGAATTTTTAAACAATGCAACAATACAAGCCTTCTAATCCCCGGCCATAATTAATTAAAGACAGTTTTATTATCGCTATTGCTAAACTGAATAATACTTTTATCTCGATGATACCGCGCGCGAAATATATAAGGGCGTACGAGCGGTTTGGGAGGTGCATTGTGAAGGAATACGATTCAACATGAGAACTATTGCTGTAGTCCTGTGCCTGGTGGCTATTACATTTGCAACCACTCGTAAGTAGTAAACATTTTAAATATTTATTATTTCAAAAATAAAAATAATTTTTAAATGAAAAAATATTATTATTCACAATAAATTCCAGTTAAGAGTGGTGGTAGTTTTCCACGTCGCTACTTCCCTGAAGAGGAGCGTGAAGATAGAATCAAACAAATTTTCTGGGAGGACAATGATGGGCAACTGCACGTAGAAGACCTGTTCGACCCATTAAACAACGTATCATCCCGTGCCAACATAAACGACATTAGAATCCACCTCTACACCAAAGAGAGTCGAGTATTGGGTGAAATCATCAGACCAAACGACTTCTCCACCCTAACAAACTCCGAGTACTTCAACAAAAACCACAGATCAATCTTTTTGGTGCACGGCTGGAACAACCACTACCAAAGCCCCATCAATACCCTCCTAACACCAGCTCTATTAAAGTTTGACGTCAACGTGTTTGTAGTTGACTGGAGCGGGCCTGCTAACCGAAACTACTTAAGCGCGAAATGGGCCGTGCCTGAAATCGGCGAGGCTCTAGGCGACTTCATCAACGAAATGATCGCAGCGTACAAAATCTCTAGTAAATCAATCAACTTGGTCGGGCACAGTTTGGGCGCACATGTCGCTGGTTGCGCTGGTGCCCGTGTACCCCAAAAAGTGAACTACATCGTGGGTCTCGACCCAGCCTCGCCACTTTTCACGCTGGGAAACACCGCCAACCGTATCGACCCCACTGATGCCGATCACGTGCAGATCATTCACACGAACGGCGGGAAATTGGGCTTCGCTAGTTCAATAGGACACTCCGATTACTATCCAAATGGGGGCGGCAGGCAGCCTGGTTGTGGTTTCGACCTGATCGGCACGTGCGCACATGCACGGGCCTACATGTACTTGGCGGAGTCCATTGAGAATGAATTCAATGCGCACCTGTGCGATAGCTACTCTGAGTATGATAGGGGGAATTGTTTGGAGAATCAAGAATCGTTCTTGGGAGGATATTCAATTGATAAAGGGTAAGAAGACTTCATTTTTTCAAAAGCTATTTAAATAATTATTAATTTTTTTAGAGCGTATGGAGACTACTATCTTAACACCAACAAGAAGGAACCATTCGCACAAGACTAGGCTATTATTGTTTTATAAATGTATGTTATTTATATATTGCTGCTTGTTAATGCTGTTCTCTTGTTATTATATTAATAATAAATTGGTATATTGCATGTATACGGATGACTTGTTTTATTTTCAATCTGTAGATAGTTGGCAACCAAAATAATAATCACAACTACCCTAAAATGGCAGTAGAAATAGGCATGTTATAAGATATTTCTGAATGGTATTCGTTTAACATATATAAGTGTGAATTCACCTCTTAACAATCTACATGATTCACACTTATATATGTTTTACAAAAGTGGCTTTGTGCTGATATCTTAAGCACTCTGTTGGAATATTATTCCCTAGAGGGCAATACCTGATAATCCTGATGGCATGAGCATGTTGACGGTTATTACCATATGGGTGTGCATTGGTAATTGATGTGGTGCCGCCAGATGGCGTTTAACTTTCCTCCTAGGGGGTTAGTTGTAACTTTTTTGGTATTCGATTAGTTTTTGACGACTTGGTAAGCTATAGTTTGAAATATCAGCGCTGTTCATATTTCAAACCGTAGCTCGGTAAGTCGTCAAAAACTAAACGGCTACCATTCAGAAATGCCTTGGATCATGTCTACTGCTGGTACCTTTTTAGGGTAGTAACGATCATTTTGGTCAATTGTATGATCAGCAACTATAATTACTTATCAATATTAAAATACTTTCTCATTTTGAGTCTTTTCGCCAATTTCTTTTCACTACATACACTCACTCTGGCAACTACCTACTCATCAATATAATCAAAATCAATCTATATCATGATCATCAACTATAAATTAACTTCAACATACTATTCAACGTGACCGTCACAGCTAGAAAAAAAAATAGAAAGAGGCAACGTGTCAAATTCTACGTATTTTTACGGACTGAAACTTAACATTATATCTCCCAAAGTCAAGATACAAATCCGACTCTGTTATCTAAAATATGTAGCTAATAGATCTAGCGTCAAAATGAAAAATCTTTTCTCAAATAGAAATCCCAATCTAGCCTTGAGAGTCCGAATAATTCGCTGTTACATTTTTTCAACACTACTGTATGGAATGGGAGCATGGACATTAAAGAAAAATAACATAAAAAAAACTAGAGTCATTTGAGATGTGGATCTATCGCCGCATGCTCAAGATATCTTGGACGGACCTAGTAAACAACGAAGAAATCATGCGAAGAATGCGTAAAGAAAAGGAACTGATCCTTACGATTAAAACACGAAAGTTAGAGTACTTGGGACACATCACCCGGGGAGAGAGATACTCTATTCTCCAACTGATCATGCAAGAAGAAGAATTGGGCGTCGCAGAACCTCATGGTTAAAGAACCTTATAGAATGGTACGGACAAACATCGGTCGGACTATTTAGTGCTGCAGCGTCAAAGATTAGAATCGCCATGATGATTGCCAACCTCCGATAGGAGACGGCACCACAAGAAGAAGACGTAGCTATTTGAAATTGAAGAGATTATGATGAAATATCATTGTGTTGGGAAGATACAGGTCACGAAAGTTGATAGCACGAAATTTTTTTTTGGTTTCAAATTGGACAACCATGCAACTTAACGATCAGCTGTTGAATCTGAATAGAGCCGCTCAATTACTATAAAATAACATCCTATACAAACTTAAAAATTGCCAAGCCATCTGGAAAAAGTAACAAAGCAAATAGCACCACAAGAAGAAGACGTAGCTATTTGAAATTGAAGAGATTATGATGAAATATCATTGCGTTGGGAAGATACAGTTGATATTTAGTTGAATAGCACGAAATCGTTTTTTTTTGGTTTCAAATTGCTGGACAACCATGCAACTTAACGATCAGCTGTTGAATCTGAATAGAGCCGCTCAATTACTATAAAATAACATCCTGTACAAACTTAAAAATTGTCAAGCCATCTGGAAAAAAGTAACAAAGGGGTAGAGGGACTTGCAAAGCGTAGTTTTTCAACTATTGCATCATAATCTGTGGGAAAATTAAATAATCGGCATCCACCTGATATAGCTCAAAAAGTCTGAATTGAACGCAGTGTGTATCTTTTTTTGTTTCCGAGATATATCGTGAAATACAATAGTGTAGAGGGCTTTTCAACCTTCGTCTGCGTTCTCAAAAATAGCACCCTCTGGCAAACTAGATGAGCCATAATTCATTTTTAAAAGATGATGTGAAATGATGGAAGAGCCACCGCTGTCACCAAAATGATGTGTAACGATGGAAAGACCTTGCCGATGACGCCAATACTCAATAGGTCCAGTTGCCGAGTCAATGCCGCCAATGTTAAGGGGAACCACCGCTGGATACCAACTGTTTAACTCTTGGAACGTCGTGGGAAGGAGCTGAAAGCGTCGCTGCCACTACCTCGATGACTGAGGACTAAAACTATTCCTGTGTTTTTGAAAGCTGTGGATCTTGTTTGGGTGAAGACTATGATGGCTTCTTGGTCGCTTTGCGACTGTCTCGTCTGAGAGTACTCCTGCCAGCGTTCGTCCTTTTCTGTGTCGTCCTAATCACGCTTACTAATAGGTTCGTAATGAGTAATGGGTTGGTGGGTTCGTTGTGACTTAACGACCGATTGGCTTATTAGCGCAGACAATCGGGTGTCGCTTAAGTATAACACAACAAAGGATAATAATGTTCTTAAATATTACATAATGGTGATGCCTCGCTATGGCTCGTCTAGTTTGTCTAAGCTTGTCAGAGGAGCTGAGCAAAAATTTCCATCAGTAATTCCTAAGTAGGGCGCCAAATTTGCTTAAAACCCGATTAAGCCCTTTTCGACTAGGGTACGCAGGATTGTCACACCCGTCAACCCTGATGGGGCTGCCCTTGCGTGTCTAAGTATTAGTAAATATTTTTAGAGATAATAATTTTTAAGGTTGATGTTGATGTTGACTTTACAACTCCACAGCAAATCCCATTTTTATTTTACTACTAAAAGTTGATGTAAAGTAAGTATTGGGACAAATACAAAAACAATTTAATCTTTATAGCTGTTGCGTAGCAAATCCTCTCCGATGACGCCAATGTTGAGGTAGAGTTGCCGAACACCTACGCCGAAGCAGCTCCCACTGCTTTCCATCATTTTTAAGATGTTTTCGTTCATCCATCCTTTGTGGTTATACATTTGTCTTTGTAGGTGCTCTTCGCATGTGCTGTTGATAGCTATTGTTAGTTTTTCCCATTCTTCTTCCGGTGAATCTTCTGTTTGTGATTGCCTCGTTCTTTTGATATCCTCTTTATTATTTACAGTATTTAGTTCCTGTATGTCTATTGCTAGTTTTGGAGGAGTTTCGGCATGACTTTTAAGTTTAACTCGGAGGTTGGAGACTACTGATGATCTGATGAGATCTCGGCACTTGAGTACGTCTTTGTTGATGTTATCGCATTGCAAAATCTTCTGTTGATGGTAATGAAGTATATTTGATTTCTTATGGGGTTGTCTGGATCAGTAGGCAGACCGTTTGTGCAGCGGCGGCCCAAGCCGCGGGCGCTGCCCCTGCCATCCTCGCCATCGTCGTTGAGTCACCGTTGTCGCTAAGGGAACAGTCCTCACTTCTTTTTCGGTGTTGGTTTTTTGGCAACAGCCGCTTTTGGGGCTGCATTGGCGCGTTTTGACTTGGGCGCCTTTGGTTTCCTGGTAGGCCCGTCCTTCGTTGCCTTTTTGGCCTTTGACGGAGATTTTGGCTGCTTCGCCTTCGCTGGCGATTTCTTAGCCACAACAATCGGCTCATCCTTTTTGATTTGCGTTATCACAGTTTTAAGCTGATCGTAGTACTCCTCGATGGTTTGGTCGTCTGCGTCCGAAGTGGGGACATATACTTGAATGATGTTTGTGTCGAAGGGCTTGGAGCTGATTTTGATCATTGCGACTCTGTCTGAGCATGGGGTGACACTTGTTATAAATGGTATTAGGTGTTTTGTTACTATGAAGGCTGTTCCGTTCCAGTGATGGCTGTCGTCGTTGCCTGAGTAATAGACGTATCCTGCATTTACCCGTGCCCTGCCACCGTGTCTAGCTAAGGCCGATTATGTCTATTTTTAGTCGGTCCATTTCCTGCATTATGTTGTGGATTTGGTAATCTACTGATCTGAGAAAGTGTTTGAGAAAGTCACGCTCACACAAGGTGACAGGGGAACATCTATACGGTAAAACTCATAGACCAAACGCTTTCTGCCAAAACACTAGAGGTCCGGGGGACCAGAAGCGGAAGCTAAACGCCACGTTAACGCGCACCACAGCATGGGCGGAAGTGACGAGGACCCTAAGGAACTCAAAAAGATTTCTGAGGGCGCTGCTCATCGGCTCGCTAAGGATCACCCGGGTCTACAGGACAACGTCGACTGACGCAGTCAAAATTACAGCCCCGGCCCACCTTAACTTATCTAGAACTAACCTGAAATTATTGACAAACATCCTAACTGGCCACTGCCGGCTAAACAAACACCTACACACGATGGGTCTGGTGAACAGCCTGTTATGTAGAGGGTGCAATGAAGAAGTAGAAACAGCAGTGCATGTAATATGCCTCTGCCCAGCTCTAGTAAACACTAGGCATCTAATACTAGGGGAGTAGTGGCCTAGTATGGTCGGCATTGGCAGCTCCTCACCCGCCAAAGTTTTGCAACTTGCACGCAAAATTGACTGGCGGGAAGAGTGAGCAGCCTTAAAGGGAGGTTTCACAATGGGACCAATTTGAGGCCTAAGTGTCTGTAGCTATGCTACCCTCCAGCCAACTATCCAGAACTATCCAGAACTATCCAGAACTATCCAGAACTATCCAGAACTATCCAGAACTATCCAGAACTATCCAGACGCAGTCGAGGCCCTAGTAGGCATGACAGGCGACTTGACAGTGGAAAAGAGGACAGCGATCTACAACAGGATTAAGAACGGGACACCTCGCAGAGAAGCCAGAAAAGAAGGCTATGATGGAGAAATGGCAGATAAGGTGGGAGACAATAGCCAACGCCGCATGGACCGAGCGTCCTGGTCCATTCACAAACATAAAACGTCTGGTGGAGAGGTGGCATGGCACGGACCACTGGAGGACATAGTTACTGACAGGACATGGGACGTTTCAATCCTATCTACACAGGATTAGAAAGACTGACTCATACAGGTGTCGCTACTGCAACGAGACAGACAACGTGAAGCATACACTATACAGATGTCATCAATGGGGGAGACGAACCGACTCCAAAAAGACTGGGAAACATCATGCTCGACCTACCCGAGGACTGGGAGGCAGTGACCAATTTCGGCTCAGAGATCGTGAGGCATAAATTCAGCGGTGGTCTGCGAGAGTGAAACAAGATACTAGATAAACGAATCATGGAGGTACTGCGGGCTTAGGAGTGCCTGTAAGGTAATCAAGCCCGTAGAGACAGAACGTGAGTTTTGGTTTAGCCGGTAGGCGCCCCGGCCAGAACGTGAATGCGGCACTACCCATGTCTACCATCTAGTGGTGTTGACGGAGGCATGGGTGTCTTTCGAAGATTCCACCTCACAGGACACAAAAACAAAGGTAAAGTTGCCGAATCGATGCCTGTAATGTTGAGAGGAACCACCGCTGGATACTGCTGACCTATTGGTCATTAAGAGTTCGTTGTTACTTAACGACCGATGGACTTATTTGCATAGACAATCGAACGTCTATTTATAACACAACATAGCTATCAGCCCTAGTGTTTTACGGCTGGAAAAGGGAAAATCTCATTGGATGTAATTGGAGCTGCTATGGGCTGATCTTAGCTGGTTTAGAACAGCTTGGAACAGCTGCCGAACGATAAAAGAAAGCGGCTTTAATTGTATATATATGAGCATAGGGGATTATCAGACAAAAAAATAAACAACATTTGTGATTTACAATTCATACCACGATCGGAAATCTACTCATAATCATAAATTGTTTTCACTTCAACCTATTTCTGTTTATTGAATATGGTTTTAAAATATCAATTAACCATTTAATAATAATTCCAAATAAACATGTTTACTACTAAAACAGACAAGTGTGATTATGACTTATTTTAATCAATATCCGCTACAGCGTAAAATTGCGTATAATAGATTTTAACATATCAAATCGCCATTATCAACAAAGAATGTATGACATGATATTTTTTTTATCTAATCTCGCCTAATGTCGCAACGTGCTTGAATCGCACCCGAAGAAAACTACAAATAACTGTAACGTAATGATTCCAGTAATAACGACATACAATATTCATGCTCTCGATTTCATTAGCTAAAGGTTCTGAAAATAATCCTCTAATACCAGGGATTCTCACGTGGTTGTTCGGCCTGCGGGCCCTTTTAGCGCTGCATCAATTATCAAATATGGTGTTTGATGTAAAATTACCCCCGTTTAACCCATCGGATTCTATATAATTCCGCGGTGAAGATGCTTTTCTGCGCGATTACATCCACCCGGGCCGGCGGCTACACAGAAACGCATAATGAAAATATATATATATATATATATATATATATATATATATATATACGTATACGAAATTCGACACTTATTATTACTACACAATCGTTATTACGCAATAAAGCCAGCATGGGGGGAGAGGGGTTAATTATCGGGCCGTCTTTCCGATTGCAGCCGGCGCGGATTAAAATAAAGTACATTTACATTCCGATTTTATCGGTAATCGCGTCGTGATTATCTTCCTTTGTGATTTTAATGAAAAATCACGGCGGCCGAATGGAAAGTAATTATATTTTCCTTAAAACGCCCGTCGGGGATCGGTTTCACAAGATTTTATTACTAATGGCATTTTTATAGCTGTCCATTTACAACTAACAATGGGCGGGTAGACAATGAATGCAATTGTGCAGGCAGGCAGGCGTGCTGTACAGTAGCGTTTTCATTATTAGGTAAATAAACAATACGCATTATTTATCTGATAACAATAATGTTTTGCACGGATGTTTTATTAGCGCTTTGTCGAGCGGCTTTATTGTAATTTTATGATTCCATCCACATTTCCTCAATTAATGTTTGCTAATGGATGATTAGATTGAAAACGCGTTTGGATTATCGATTGCGATGGATTTTTTATTTTTATGCAGGTACAGAGAACAGAGGAAATTTGTGCAACGGATAATCAGCGCCTGGAATTATCTACATAAGATAGCAATATCGTTTTTATTTTCTATATAAATTGAAAAAAAAGCACGCAGGGTGTCGTTTTAGTAATGAATACCGTTGTACGTTTAATAACGCTGTCCGCCGTGTCGGCATTTTGCGTTGCCGGTGAGTGAAAACTTCGTCGCCGCCGCGTCGAGTATATAAGTGATGAGTCATTTTATTGTTTTTAGTGAAGAGCAATTTTTCACGCCCGGAGCCGTATCAAATTGAGCAAAGACAATTTATAATATTCGAGGATGGAGCGCACTTAATAAACTTGCAGGGGCGAGAAATCGACGTGCACGTAAATTTATCCGACGTCCGCATATTTTTGTATACAAGGGCCAACCCGAAAGATGCGGTTGTAATCAATCTGGAGGATTTCAGTGGGGTTGTACATGCCGATTATTTTAATCCAAACCGGATGCACTTTTTTAGCGCACATGGTTATACTGGTGATCAGTCCTATCACGCGGAGGTAAGGGATGCGGTTCTGACTAAGCACGACGCGAATGTCTTTTTGATAGACTGGAGTAGTCACTCGAGGTTGTTCTACACGCTGGCTGTAAGGGCCGCGTTACAAGTCGGCGATATCGCCGGAGGGTTTATTAAAAATATGACAAGAGTCTACCAAATTCCGTACTCCAGGATCAACCTGCACGGGCATAGCCTGGGGGCGCACGTGATTGGAAGTGCCGGCGCTTATTTGGACGGCAGGGCGAATTATATCTTAGCAACAGATCCCGCCATGCCCCTGTTCAACCACACTGATACCAGCAGGAGACTGGATACAACGGATGCACAATTTGTGCAAGTTGTGCACACAAACGCCGGCTTATATGGATTTAGGAACTCTATAGGGCACGCAGATTATTTCCCCAACGGCGGCGGGATGAATCAACCTGGCTGTGGCGCAGATTTATTGGGGCCTTGCGCCCACGATCGGGCCTCCAAATATTACATCGAGTCGATACTCACGGGCCGATTTATTGCCAAATTGTGTCCCAGCTACGCGGACTACAAGAACAACTCGTGCGAGCACAACAAAAGGGCCACAATGGGAGGATTCTACGTTGATAGGTACGGAAATTGTTACTTAGCTTTTGCACTATTCAACGCATGTTTTGTTTAGGTCCCACGGTAACTTTTATTTGGACACGGCTGAGTCAAAACCCTTTGCTCTTGGATAAACCAGATAAACTACTCACAGATATGTATTAATTTATTAACTTATATTATTCTTGTATTTAAAAGATGTAAATATATAGATTTCTGTAAGTCATGCCTATTTTTAATCTGTATATCAGGCTCATCAATATAAACGAGTCAAGAATATCTATTTTATAACAATTTGAGAAACAGATGTTCACCTATTTTCATTTATTTTTATTTACTATTTTGCTTATTTTCGAGGTACATAAAATTTGATCAATCCATTACCAAAATAAGTAAAGTAGCATACCAATAAACGAAAATATTTAAAAAATTGTTACAACTAACCCCCTAGGAGGAAAGTTAAACGCCATCTAGCGGCACCACATCAATTAGCAATGCACACCCATATGGTCTTCCTTGAAACCTTGTAACATTTGTGTATATAACCACTCGAGATATTATTACAGCGCCTTTCGTTTATCACTCTGGGCTGGTACAGGCTTATTACGTTTCTTGTTCTATTTGCCGCTTCCGACGCGCATATTTCTGCCTCGGCCCTTACAACCGGCGGCGTAGGACTGCGATACTGCACGCCATGGGGCGGCTAGTAATGCTAAACCATGCTAAACGAAAGCACCTTACACTAGTAACGAGCCTGATCGAGGTTTCGAGGTTGCATGAACAAACATTTTGTTAGAAGAATTTGGCTGTTTTGTAACTTTTATAGCCTCACAATTGTGGTTTATTACTTAACTACACTTATGAACTTATTAATTTACTAAATTTAGCCATTAGAAAAGAAATGATTAGTTACAGCTAATGAAATTGACCTTTGAGTCTAGATGAGTTAATAGAGATCACAACAACAATAAATACACTTATCTACTAATCCACGTACTTCTAATTGTCAAAACCCCTACATAATACGATTCTTGGAACTTATTGATATTTCCGCGCCGGCAAAACCCTCACCCCCTACGCAAAAAAATACAACCACTGATCATGTCAGCAGTAAAAACACGGGTATTGATGGCTAATAAACCGGGGCAATTCCGATACATAGTTGTGCACTCGCAGTTCGGCACGTCCGGGGGCGGCGGGATTTTACTGTGTTTGCATCGTATAATTTTTACCAGTTTTGGAATAAACCTTATCTGCAATCCGGGTCGCGAGCAAATCTTTTACACCGCGCGCCGGCGTGTTTATTCGATTTAAAAGCCGACGATATTGTTACTGTTCGAAATTTCATGCACTAGCTAATTTTAATTTGAAGAGACTGAAACATGTTACTTATACCAATGGGTAGAGGACGCTAGGGCCAACATACCGAGTATATAAAATTTCAGACATAGAAAGCCGTTTTGACCCAAATCGTAAAAACAGTAGCTGTCTTATTTGAAGAGATAGAAACATGGTACTTATACCAATGTATAGAGGAGGCTAGGGCCAATATACCAAGCATGTAAAATGTCGCACATAGACGGCCGCTTAGCACGATCCGTAAACTCTACGGACCGTGACCGCTTTGGCTTAAATTATAAATAAAAAACAATACCGGCCTTATTTGAAGAGACTGAAACATGTTACTTATACCAATGGGTAGAGGACGCTAGGGCCAACATACCGAGTATATAAAATTTCAGACATAGAAAGCCGTTTTGACCCAAATCGTAAAAACAGTAGCTGTCTTATTTGAAGAGATAGAAACATGGTACTTATACCAATGTATAGAGGAGGCTAGGGCCAATATACCAAGCATGTAAAATGTTGCACATAGACGGCCACTTTGCACGATCCGTAAACTCTACGGACCGTGGCCGTTTTAGCTTAAATTATAAAAAAAAAACAATAGCGGCCTTAGCTGACGAGACTGAAAAATGTTACTTATACCAATGGGTAGAGGACGCTAGGGCCAACATACCGAGCATATAAAATTTCAGACATAGACGGCCGTTTGGCCTAAATCGCAAAAAACAGTAGCGACCTATTTGGAGATATAGAGAAATGGCACTTATACCAATATATAGAGAGGCCAATATAGCAAGCATATAAAATGTCGCACATAGACGTCCGCTTTGCACGATCCGTAAACTCTACGGACCGTGACCGCCTTAGCTTAAATTATAAAAAAAACAATAGCGACCTTATTTGAAGAGACTGAAAAATGTTACTTATACCACTACCCATAGGACGCTAGGGCCAACATACCGAGCATATAAAATTCCAGACATAAACGGCCTCTTTGGCCTAAATCGTTATAAAAAACAGTATCGGCCTAATTTCAAGAGATAGAAAAATGGTACCTATACCAATGTATAGAGGACGCTAGGGCCAATATACCAAGCATGTAAAATGTCACATCGAGCATATACAATTTCAGACATAGACAGCCGCTTTGGCATAAACCGCAAAAAAAGACAATATAAGCGGCCTTATTTGAAGAGACTGAAAAATGTTACTTATACCAATGGGTAGAGGACGCTAGGGCCAACATACCGAGCCTATAAAATTTCAGACATAAACGGCCTTTTTGGCCTAAATCGTTAAAAAAACAGTATCGGCCTAATTTCAAGAGATAGAAAAATGGTACCTATACCAATGTATAGAGGAGACTAGGGCCAATATACCAAGCATGTAAAATGTCGCAAATAGACGGCAGCTTTGCAAGATCCGTAAACTCTACGAACGGTGGCCGCTTTAGCTTCAATTATAAAAAAAAAACAATAGCGGCCTTATTTGAGAGACTGAAAAATGTTACTTATACCAATGGGTAGAGGACGCTAGGGCCTACATACCGAGCATATAAAATTTCAGACATAGACGGCCGGTTTGGCCTAAATCGTAAAAAACAATAGCGATCTTATTTGAAAAGTTAGAAAAATGGTACTTATACCGATGTATAGAGGAGGCCAATTATACCGAGCATATAATGCTATAATTTCAGACATAGGCGGCTGTTTTATTTGCCAATTTTAACTTCGGTCCAAATGGTTATCCGCCTCTATGTTTTCTGTATCTATATTTATCTGAGGGCTAACTAGAATAAGCCTATTCGTGGAATAGGTTTGATATATTGACGACAATATCTCAAATTCCACGAATAGCCTTATTCTTCGGTTAAATAACAATTGTAAAACCGGTTCTGAATTTGTTAATATATCTATTTGTTTATATGGTCATCTATCACGAAACGAATAAGGAAGACTGTGGACACTGGGGAGCAAACATAATATAAACCTAAATCGTTAATTCCTAATAATTTGTGATATTAGTTAGCAGTATTATTTAGGCTGTAAACAATCTTTCTTTTCCAATCGTCCATTGACCTTATTGAAGTTGTAACACACAGCTTCTGTGACAGATAACCAGAAATTCTTGCCAGCGACTCTCTTCTCTTCCATAAATAATCTTGACACTGGCGACCGGCGCTGTCAAATCCCACAAAACGTGTACACGGTAACGTGCTGCCGTTATCGCGGGCATTCATACATTATCTGCTTTTAATTATAGTGGGTGCACTTAAAAATGAGTCACGGCAGCGCAATTAAAAAAATAATTTAATTTGTGTCTTAATCCCGCGGATGATCGGGCCAATGAGCCGCTTCGGTGCTACAATAAAACACAAATCCGCGATAAGGCTACTGTTTTCGCGCAAGGTAATCACCGTCCGTTCAACTAATCTGATTAGATAAGCAGGGGGGTCGTTAAATTATTTTAACCGTTTGGCAGTGACCTTTCTCAAGTAGCCACGGAATCGGAGATTGGATTAGTAAATCGGTTTTGCCTAAAAATTATTGATTTGATTGGGTAAATGTCGTATACAGTTGCTTTATATGATTATATTATTAATATTGTTGAATTTGTCACAAATTATTTCGATAATAACATTATAAGATCATTTAAGTGGCAAGTTTTTAGAATATTTTCTACTTTAACATTTCCATGGCTTCCTAGTAAAAATTATCTTGCGTAGTATACAAGTTGCCACTTTCCAGATGATAAAACAAATATGTCAAAAAAAAAGTTAGAAATTTTTACTAGGAAGCCAAAAGGCTGCTAAAAAGTGGAGAGAAATAAGGTAACATATTGTAAAAGTAATGATGGAAATTGAGTCAGAGGAATTGAGGAAAAACTAAATAGATGGAGGGAATACTTTGCTGAAGTTCTAAATGAAGATGTAGATGAGGCACGGTCTACGGAAAATGTAATAGACGGTAGCAGGGAAGCAAATATTAAGAAACAGACTCAAAATCCTTATGGATACTGGTAAACTAGAGTTTTAGGTGGTACCCCAATTTTTTTCGCATCAGGTCCTTCAAATTTATAATCAGCCACCATTGCCACCCCTGTCTGTCCTACTTCTTAAAATCAAATTAAACATATGTTCAGTTTAAATGAAAGATGACTTCGCGGGGATAGAAAATCGATCGATTCGATTACGTACTCTGTAGACTCGCAATATATGCAACCAATCTAATGGATACTATTAGAAAATATATGCAACTCTTCTATCATTTACATTGAATATTATTATTCGCCGTTTTTAAGGTATTAATTTTAGTTGAATCAGGTATAGTATATTTAGGTTTATTAGAATTTATAATCAAGAATTAGACATAAATAATGTAAGAGCTCTGGTACTGACAGTAATGATAGGATGAACTGTACTGTGAATAGTTGTCACAATATTAATTAAAGGTATCAACAATTATCGACTAAAAACATCAATGACTCGATAATTATTCTTTAAAAACTGTGGATAGTTTAGACCAGGGGTGGACAACAAGTCGACCGCGATCGATCTATTTTGGTCGATCGCTCGCAGTATCTTAACTTAGAAACCGATTAGAGAACATACTTGATACATAGACCACTAATGACGAGTCTATCGCGATGCTTTTTAAGATAAAAAGTAGATCTTATGTACGCAAACGTTAGTCACGCTTGGTTTAGACTATGGAGAGTGTTTAATGGATTCTTAGGGATTAAAAAAACTATACTTAATAAAGTATTGGTCTATGGACCACTAGGAACACCTAGTATTGGTCCATAGACCAAGTAAAAACTAAAACAAGGGACACCATTATGTCTTTTATCTTAGTTTTAACTCATGAGTAGACTTGCCACTTCTCCCTGTTTGAAGGTGTGTGTGAGTGTTTTCTTTTTGGTTTAATATAAACGATGACTATATAAACTTTATATAGTCATCGTTCCGGGCGAGACTTAGTTCTGAGGTGGCAGCCCTACTCATGAGCAGAGTCTTGCAGAAATGCAGGATACTAATAATAGGGGTATTTTGAGCTCGAAACTATCGATAGACTGAGAAATAAAAATAATAATTGACTGTCGATATTATTGATAAAAGCCCCAGCTCAGTGGCGCCGTATGGTTAGAGGCGTTATCCGTTTTGTACTGAGCATTGAGGAGCCTGAGTTCAAACCCCATCGGCGTAAAATTTCGTACTGTGCATTGTGGAGCCTCAGTTGGAACCCTGTCAAGACGAATTTTCACGAATCACCTTTCACAGTTTTTCAGAGGTTTTCTGTGAAGTTAAGGTAAATACCGGGTGATTAATCTCCTCTGAGCTTCTCCCTTAACCGGCGGAAAAGCCTCACGGCCGATAGCCCTAATGGGTTGAAGTCTTTTTTTATTGATGAATACTTATTACGATTTGGGGTATTTACATATTGAAAACTGTCGACTAAAAACTATAGATAGCTAGATAAATATGGACTAAAACCCGTGGGAAGTTTAGTGGGGCATTTTCAGATACCGCTATTTATAACTACCGACTAAAAACTATCGATACCTAGATAAGCATGGACAGAAACACGTGGGTAGTTTAGTGTCATTTGTAGATACCGCTATTTATAACTACCGACTAAAAATGATTGAAGAATAACTACCGATTAATAACTATCGTGTAAAAACTGTCGATAGTCGAAGGAATAAAAATAGCTATAGGTCAGTACTAATATTAGCTTAGCCCTTGCGTTTTCCTTAATGAGCATTGGGTCTTCAAACAGGTGCAGGATTATTGTAAATGGGTGTGCTTTAATCTCTAAAAAAATGGATGTCCGATATTATTTACAAAATACAACTTGAGGCATTTACATATTTACAAGATACCGCTAGTATATCAACTAAAAGCTATAGACGGCCCGATAACTATCAACTAAAAACTATCAATGGCGCGATAATTTTCGACTTAAAACTATTCATGACCTGGTAATTATCGACTAAAAACTATCGATGGCGCGATAACTATCAACTAAAAACTATTGACGGCTCGATAACTATCGAATAAAAATTATTCATGGCCCGTTAACTATCGACTAAAAACTATCGATGACGCGATAACCATCGACTAAACACTGTCGATAGTGTAAGGAATAAAAAGTTTAGTGTAATATTACTGATAGAATACTATTTGGGAGATTTACATATTTTCCAGATACCGCTGTCGATAACTATCGTCTAAAAACTATCTATGGCCCCATTACTATGAACTAAAAAAAATTGATGGCCCGATAACTATCCACAAACACTATCGATAGTCCGATAACTATCGACTAATAACTGCTAGCTAAGTTCTAGTATTAGCCTATGGTGCTCCCTCCTTGTGGTAATTTTCAGTGAGCTCTGGGTCTTCAATCATTTGAAGGATTCTTACAAATGAGCGTGTTTTGAGTTTCTAAACTGTCGATAGTCTAAGGGATAAACACATTATTGATTGACCAACATTATTGAAAAAATACATATTAGGATTTGATGCATTTACATATTTATCATAAACCGTTAGCGACTAAAAGCTATCGAAGGTTCGATTACCATCGACTAAACACTGTCGATAGTCTAAGGAATAAACAAATAATTGGCTGTCCGATATTATAGACACAATACATGTAATAATTTCAGGCATTTACATATTTACTAGAAACCGTTATCGAAAATTATCGACTAAAAGCTATCGAAGGCTCGATAACTATCGACTAAACACTGTCGATAGTCTAAGGAATAAAAACATAAAGTTTAGTGTAATATTACTGATAGAATACTATTTGGGAGATTTACATATTTTCCAGATACCGCTGTCGATAACTATCGACTAAAAACTATCCATGGCGCCATAACTATGAATCAAAAACAATTAATGTCCCGATAACTATCGACAGTCCGAGAACTATCGACTAATAACTGTCGATAGTGGAAGGAATAAAATTTACGATCGTTAAG
Source organism: Lordithon lunulatus (assembly GCA_963942505.1). Taxonomy (NCBI): domain Eukaryota; kingdom Metazoa; phylum Arthropoda; class Insecta; order Coleoptera; family Staphylinidae; genus Lordithon; species Lordithon lunulatus. The sequence continues at coordinate 11,207,658 of OZ012674.1, read as the reverse complement.
TTCTAGTATTGGCCTATGGTGCTCCCTCCTTGTGGTAATTTTCAGTGTGCTCTGGGTCTTGATGATTTCAATGATTCTTATAAATGAGCCTGTTTTGAGTTTCTAAACTGTCGATAGTCTAAGGAATAAACAAATTATTGACTGACCGATATTATTGGAAAAATACATATTAGGATTTGATGTATTTACATATTTACCATTATCGACTAAAAGCTACCGAGGGTTCGATTACCATCGACTAAACACTGTCGATAGTGTAAGGAATAAAAATCGAGAGTTTAGTGTAATATTAATGATAGAATACTATTTGGGAGATTTACATATTTTCAAGATACCGCTGTCGATAACTATCGACTAAAAACTGTCGATAGTACGATAACTATCGACTAATAACTGTCAATAGTGGAAGGAATAAAAATTACGATAGTTAAGTTCTAGTATTAGCCTATGACACGCCTCCTTGTGGTAATTTTCAGTGAGCTCTGGGTCTTGAATGATTTGAATCTTATAAATGAGTGTGTTTTGAGTTTGTAAACTGTCGATAGTTTAAGGAATAAACAAATTATTTACTGACATTATTTACATTATTATTTACCATAAACCGTTATCGACTAAAAGCTACCGAGGGTTCGATTACTATCAACTAAACACTGTCGATAGTCTAAGGAATAAACAAATAATTGGCTGTCCGATATTATAGACTGTATTTTGTCTATGTATTTTTGTCTGTGTACAATGTATTATAGACAAAACCGTGTATTATAGACAAAATACATGATTTGAGGCATTTACATATTTTCCAGAAACCGTTATTGATAATTATGGACTAAAAGCTATCAACGCTTCGATAACGTCGATCGACTAAACACTGTCGATAGTCTAAGGAATAAAAATCTAAAGTTTAGAGTAATATTACTGAGAAATATATTTTCCAGATACCGCTGTCGATAACTGCCAATGGCCATCGGTAGTTTTTGTCGATATGAACTATCGGCTAAAAGCTATCGATGGTCGGATAGTTCGACTAAAAAGGTTCGATAGTCTAAGGAATACCTATCAACTATAAGTAGTTAGATTTTATTAACAAAATACTACCTACTACCTTAATCGGGATTTCAGGCAAATTTCGTATCCCACGGTAAAGTAGTACATTGTGGTGATACCTCGCTATCGCTCGGATAGTCCATGCTCAAAAGAGAAGCTATGCAAGGCGTTGTCAAAAATTGCCCCTTGAAAAGGACTTGTAGACCTGCCGAGTTAAATTAAGTCATTGATTAGCTTTGGGACGCCTCAAAATCCCGATTAAATCCTTTTGGACTGGGTACGCGGGATTGTCACACCCGTCAACCCAGAGGGGGCTGCCCTTGCGTGTCTAGGCTTAAGTAAATAGGTTTCGTCATGGCCATTTTTGCAGTAGATGTTAGACCAACACCAAATAAGATCTTTATTAGGCATTTCCTACAACGCCCTTCTACCAATTTCCTCCAACAACAATTACAATATATAACAATAAATAAATAAATTATAGAGATAAAAAAATACATATTATATAAAATTGTATGCCTTCCTCCTCCATACTAGACCCACTCTGCCTTCACCAAGTTCCTTTCCCACGTCAGCTCTTGTAGATTTCACGCCTTTCCCATGCTCTACTATGTATGTGGCGAGGTTTCTACAGCTTTTGCCGCATCTAGCATTTCCACATTTCACACCTTTCTCTATTCTTTCATTCTTCTTGATTTACTAATCATTTCTCAACCCCGAATCTTCAACACGCCCTCACAATCATTGCTATGGTACCACCACGTGTCGTTACCCTTACCACACACGCGGTGTACCCCAGTCCCATCAACACTTTTCTACCTCTCTTTGTAATCTTTCTTCAAACTTCACAAGCCTCACGCACGACTGCCAGCACATGCTTATCGTGTCTTGTAACAGCAATGCTCTCGGTGTTGACCTATCGTGTCCTGTAACAGCAATGCTCTCGGTGTTGACCTATCGAGACCTAGTAAACACTTCAGAAACCAGTCTTGCTCCTGTTTCATTTTTTCACCAATATAATATCAAATCAAACTTCTTCTTAAAGATGCGCTACATTCCGCTTTATTTGAATACAATAGGACCTAAGGATTTTGTCCCGCGTAAGCCGCATATCAGGATAATAACGTTTTTGTTTTTAATGTGTAATTTATTTATGTTTTATATATGTAGTAATTAATCTTAGATTTGAGTATCTAGATGTCAACTGTCACAAAAGCTTGTAGGGCAACGGTAGTGTAAATAAATATAATATACAAACATCATACAAAATTTGCACTAAAACTTCATTTCGTTATCAATTTTCTCCTTTACAATCTCCAAAGTGGCACTTTCGGCGAGTACCTTTACAGTCTTCTGTCGCGATTTGAAGCCCTAAAAAGTAACAACGTTAGCTTCAGATCTAAATCTCTGACGAACCAACATACCCTTTCCAAAGAAACGTCACCTTTTCGGATTCCTAGTACGGACGCTAAGTACTTTACCAACTCGGTGTTCGCCTCGCCATCCGAGGGTGGGGCATTTATTTGCACACCAACACCTTCAGAGGTAACATCTATATTTGAACAGACACATAATACTAATTATAATAATACTACTAAATATATTACCCGGGACTACTTTTTTACAGGACCATCCAATGCCCTAAACATACTCCATACAAGTTAGGGGTTTAAGTGTTTGTATATATCGGTCATATAGTCGAGATTTGATTCAAATAAGAATGTATAAAAATTATTCTTTATTACCTTCTCGCACTTCTATGGCTCGTCGTTCCCCAAAAACGTGAGTATTCAACCGATATAGAAAAAAGTGGACAGAAGTGAGACCACAATAAACCCATTAATGAATTTATTGTGGCCTCCCTTCTAGCCTTCTAACCTTCAACCGATATAGAGCAAAATCGACAGAAGGAAGATCACAATAAGCCCATTAATGGGTTTATTGTGGCCTCCCTTCTAGCATTCTAGCCTTCAGCCGATATAGAGCTCTATAGTGGCTGAATACTCGCCGTTTTGAGGGAACGACGAACTATCGAAGTGCGAGAAGACATATATGTATCATTGATAATTTTTATTCATTCTTATTTGCATCGATATGCATTATATGGTCGATATATACAAGCACTTCCCCTAATTCGTATGGAGTATGTTTAGGGCATACGAGAACGCATATATGTTCGAGTTTGTGAGAGTCAAACCCCTAGTTGATGATTACTAGCAAATATAGTCTCTATGCCTACAGCGAGGGCAGATTGACTGAGAAGAGCCGCAAGATGCAATTTGATTCACACAAAGAAGTACGCTTACTGTAATTTTTATATATATATATATATATATATATATATATATACGAAGAATTCAATGTAAACAGAAGAAGCTCTTCGGGTCCTTGCGTGATCCTTAATGATCGCAAAACACGCCCATTTAGGGCCGGCTTTATATCTTCCACCTCTCCAAAAGTGTCTACAAGTCTAAATTTTCGAGAGCGTTCTCTCCTGCGCATTGGAAATCATAATTGACAATAAAGGGCGCGTAGTTAACGGTCAGTGAAGTCATCAGATGTTATCCATTCTTATCCTAGTCTTTACTGGTAATTCCAGGGAATCAGGTAGTAGAGATCTTAGAAATTAATGATATTATTATTATTGCTGATATTGTTTCTAAAGAATACGGGTATGATTCTAAGGGTAAATGGATTAGTCCAGAGGAGTTTAATTACCCAAAAAAGACGGTTCGCGAAAATTATATACCTATCATTTCTTTCTTTTTTGAAAACCCATTCAATGAGCGAGAAATAGAGAAAGACATACACCGTGGAAGTTAAACCTAAAATTCTAATTGAATAATGTTAAATAATAATAGTAAAATCATTCACTAAATTAAATGATTTTACTATTATTATTTAACATTATTCTAATATACAATTCTATTTTTTTTAATTACCAGTGATTGCATTCTGTTTCGCCCCAGGCTTTGCCAGGATTTGAATCAAAACATTCTTAGTCTTGTCAAGCGTGATAGCTGCGTCGCTGGCGGTCTGCAAACATAAAACAACATCCATTCAATCGCTACGCACCCCGTAAAGTAGTAAAATCAATACTACGATAGTACTCATTCATAATGGCCGCTGAATGAAAAATTGATTAATCATGAATGATTCGCCCGCCATGTTGGCGGACCTGCGGGGCCCGTTGTGCATTGAATGTCACTCGTTGAATGAGGTTATGTGCCACCCAAAATCCCACTCATGACAAAATAGACTCGTTTTTACGCATAGAAAGGTATAGAAATTACAATAATAAACAATAATTACCTCTGGCACTAATTTGGTTTCGGGTTTCGCACTTTTTCCTTTCTTCTGTTTTGACATATTTGAGTTCAAGGGGGCATTAAATATTACCCTTGTGTGTTTTGCAAACATTTAGCACATGTTTTGGTTGCATTGGTTGTAGGAAGGGGTTGGTTACAATGCCGAAAAAGTTTGTTGGCGAAAACAGCAAGGCTGTTCAAGCCCGCGCGAGGAAAGACGCCACCAAAGAGGCGGAGAAGAGTAAAAAGAAACAGAGCGAGGAGGATGAAAAATGGAGGGACGACGACAAGAATTTGATGAAGAAGCAACAGAAGAAGGTAGGAGTTTTATGGATAATTAAAGGATGACCTGCAGCGCCGCGTGTTAAATAGAATCCTATAAATTGTCCTTTGTTTATGATTATATTCGTTCGTGATTTTATTGAACAATTAGTAGATTCTTATATGTAACTTCGTTGATGTAGGTGAATTCAACGATCTTTAGCTAGCTTTGTTTACATTATGGGATTATGTCGTATAGGCCTTCCATCCTTTACTTATCAATAGCTATAGATAAGTAAAGGATCAACTGTAGCACTGCCTGTGAACTAGAGTCTTATACATTATTCTTTGTATAATTGTTTCCTAAAACGCGTAAACTCAAAAGAATAGAAATATAATCTTTTAAGTTTACGCGTCTTTAGGAAACAATTATTGGATTCTTATAAGTAATTTCGTCTATATAGATTTTTTTTAACGTAAATTCAACTACCTTTTGTTAGCTTTGTTCACGGTTTGTTTACATTATTTGATCATTTGGGTGTTGTGGGGACGGCAGTCCGTATGCGACTTCTTCCAATAGTTGATCTTTTACATGATTCTTATCAATAGCTATAGATAAGTAAAGGATCAACTGTAGCACCGACTGTGAACTAGAGTCTCATACATTGTTCTTTGTATAATTGTTTCCTAAAAACGAGTAAACTCAAAAGAATAGAAACATAATCTTTTGAGTTTACGCGTTCGTTTTTAGGAAACAATTGTTGGATTCTTATATGTAATTTCGTCTATATAGATTTTTTTTAACGTAAATTCAACTACCTTTTGTTAGCTTTGTTCACGGTTTGTTTACATTATTTGATAATTTTGGTGTTGTGGCGACGGCAGTCCGTATGCGAGTCCTTCCAATAGTGACGTTGATTTTGTACGTGATTCATGTAAATCAGAATAAAATCTTCTTTTCGACTGGCTTGTATTGGTCAATCTATTCACCTCGGTCCTGTTCCTGTGAAATCGATGCCTAGCTGCCATTCCACCTATTCATTTGTCATACCGTCTCGCACGATATTGGCAATCCTACCGACATGCGGTATATGTTCATTCCACTGTCTTCCATTGCTCCGAACCCACCTTACGATGTCCAGAGTGTTGCACTTATCCCATATTTCTATGTTAGTGAATACTTTCTTTGATATATCCAGCAGCGAGATGCATCTATAGTTTTTTGGATCGTCTCTCCTTCCGTTTTAGTATAGCGATATGCTTACGCTCTCTTTCCAGTCACCACATGACTGAGAGAGCGTTCGCATTGTTGACAGAACTTGCTAGTGATTGTGCTCTTATATCGTAGATGCTCAATAAATAGAGATATGTCCTTCATGTCTACAAATAACAGTTAGCAAGATTGTTGTACGTCTAGTAGACATGCATTACTATCGCTAATATCTAACAAATTTTATCGAACAATGCCGGTTGGTATTTTGCAGGAGGATCTGGAAAAAAAGAAGCAGGAGCAGCTGCAGAAGAAAGCGGAATTGAAGGCGATGCTGGAGACTGAAATGAACTCAATCAAAAAGCCGACCAAACCGGCGCCTGCACCAAAAGTCACGCGGGCGCAGATTGATGCGAGCAGCAAGCAGAGCACGGTGAAAAAGGAGGAAAAGAAAATTGAAACTCACCTAGATATGCCTGTTGTGGAGAATATTAATCGATTCGCGGTGGAAGGCGAGGAGGCGAGGACAATCACGGAAGCTATTAGTATTTTAAGGTATGAAACAAAACTAATTTATCGGGAGTCAACTCTTGTTGGAACATACAAAATTTGAATATTTTCCAAAACTGCTATTCCTAATACCTTTAAAGGGTTATTAGCCTAAGGGCTGTCTTTTCCAAAACTGCAATGATTCATATCTTTATAGGGCTATTAACCTAATGGCGATATTTTCCAAAACTGCTATGCTTCAACTATTTATAGGGTTATTAGCCTAAGGGCGATCTTTTTCAAAACAGCTAAGCTTCATATCTTTATAGGGCTATAACCTAACGGCGATCTTTTCCAAAACTACTATGCTTCACATCCTTATAGGGATATTAACCTAAGGGCGATCTTTTCCAAAACTACTATGCTTCATATTTTTATAGAACTACTAGCCTCAGGTCGATCTTTCCCAAAACTGCTATGCTTCACATCCTTATAGGGATATTAAGCTAAGGGCGATCTTTTTCAAAACTACTATGCTTCATATTTTTATAGAGCTATTATGCTCAGGGCGAGTTTTTCCAAAACTGCTATGCTTTATATCTTTATTGGGCTATTAACCTAATAACGATCTTTTCCAAAACTACTTTGCTTCGTATCTTTGTAGGGATATTAGCCTACCGGCGATATTTTCAGAAACTGCTATACTTCATATCTTTATAGAGCTCTTAGCCTAATAGTGATCTTTTCAAAAACTGGTATGCTACATATCTTTATGGGGCTGTTAGTCTAAGAGCGATCTTTTCCAAAGCTGCTATGCTTCATATCTTTATATGACTAGTAGCCTAAGGACGATCTTTTCCAAAACTACTATGCTTCATATCTTTATAGGGCTATTATATCAGTTCATGAAGAGGTAAATACGAGAATTGTTTGCAGGTCTATTTTATTGAAAAAAACATGTAACTCTAGGCCTTTCCGCCGGCAAAGGTAGCTCAGAGGAGTTTAATCATCTTAACTTGAAAGGTGATTTGCTCGAGATGAGGTTTGAACCTTTGCTCCCTAATGAGACGGTAAAGGGAACAAAAAACTTTTGAAAAATTGTGAAAGGTGACTTTTTCGCGACGGGGTTTGGAACTTCGATACCCAATCAGCAGGACGGCGTCTCTACCCATTAGGCCACTGAGCTGGGTATATTTTACTATTTGTTTCTTTACAGTACAAAAGATGATGCCGTGGACAAGCACCCGGAGAAACGGATGAAGGCGGCGTACACAGCCTTCGAGGAGAGAAGACTAGCCGAGTTAAAGCTGGAAAACTCGTCGCTGCGCCTGTCGCAGCTTAAACAGATGATATTCAAGGAATGGCAGAAGTCCCCCGAAAACCCCCTCAATAAAGTCTAAAGCAATGATATCACATTTTTTACACGATCAATGTTTTTGAGCTACGTTAGCCTGTATAATTTATTTAATAAACACTTTTGATTCATATGAAATTCAATTATTATTAGCCACTCCAATTTGATTGAAATCACGCGTTTTACCAGCTGAATATTGTTTTTGATGACCAGTCCTCTATTGGCCTTGTTTCTAGCTACTTAAATTTGCTGACTGGTAGGTTTACAAACGTCAGCCCGGAACAGCTCCCGAATGCTAAACGAAAGCAGCTTATGGAGCAAAATTAACGATTTATCCGTAATTTGTCTTGGTTCGTGGTTTTTTTAAATTTTAAAAATATCACGAGCCATGTCAACGCCATGTTCAGTTCACATATCTAAACATACCTAGAGGCGCTTTTGTTTATCGTTAAATGTTGCGGACTGTTCTTCTTGTGTTAGAATAGCTTGAAACTGCTCCCGAATGATGAACGAAAGCGACTTTGGCAGGCCGTATACTTTAGTTATTTTTCGGTGAGTACAGCCCCCACTCCTAGGCTATGTGCACTGCGGCATGCCGTATAAATGTGTGCTATTATTAGCCGAACTTAGGCGAGTACAGATTCGTGGCTGCAAGGAGCTCGTCCATATGGAACACGGGTGTCTATAAACCAACGGATTCATCCAAAGGTATGACTCGTCGCATGAAAAAGTGTTCGTCGATGGGCAGCTAAAGCTTAGTGAAAGTAATCGCTACGAGTTAAGGGGACGGTTTTCCCGTGACGATAAAATGGACGGGGAAAAGTGTTCGTAGCCAGCTAATATTGTAACGCAATCCAGAAGAATGAACAGACTTAACATGGACGTTCACAAACACACGTGAGTCGAGATGCTTTAATTGAGAAGAAAAGTAAAAAAAATGCACTTTTCTTTTTCAGAAATTCGTATAAAATATTTTTTATTAATCAGTCAGTAAAAAAAATGTAAAAAAGTAAATTAAAAAAAATGGATGGATTAGTAATCACTGCCTGTTTCTTTTTGTACTTAACGAGCCCACCAATCGACAAAACACAGAATCATATGGCTTAATTGCTCCGGCGTTTCTAAAACGGACATATGGCCGGCTGTTGGGATCAACTCCAAAAACGCCCGTGGGATAGTCTAAAAAATAAACATTATTCACATGATAGTAGTTTTTTTATGTAGTGAAGAACTAACTCGTTCCATTTCGCACTCCTGCACCAAAGTCACTTGTGTATCCTTTAATCCATGCACCAGCAACGTTGGAATAAGTATCCTGCGATGGAAAGCCGCGTCGCCCTCAGGCCAATTCTGCTCTAAATTCAAATAATCCAGCACGTACTTTGGTATAGAACTATCCACATCGCAAGGCTTGAAATGCTTGCCTCTAGATGAATAAAATATGCTCCTACAAAACAAAAATCTTACATATAGAATCTACAACATATAAGATTGTGTTAAAGCAACCTTTTCATCCCACAAAACAACAGGGGGCTTATAAGTAGCTGCAAACAGCTAAAAACCGATATCTCATTCCCAGTTACTGGCGCGGATAGCGCCGTTGGGCCGCCCCCACTAATCAAAACCAGCTGCACTATTTGTTGGGGCCGGTAGCGCGAGAGGGCCGTCGCCAAACTGCAACTGAATTAAAAGTGTCACGCAATTCAACAAATCCGCATAGTTACCCAAATGAATGGCCTATGATTATGAACTTCCGGTTTTCGTCCTTCGCCGCGAAGTGATCAAAAACCGACAGGGTGTGATTGAGAAGCTTTTTAAATCTGTACGCTTTGCGTTTGTTAGGTGCCGAGCTGTAGCCATGCCCTAGCATATCGGGCGCAACCACCTCGAAGCCTCTACCTAGCAGACTTTTCATCACGTTCCACCACACGTCCGCGCTGCTTCCAATGCCGTGCAGCAGAATCACGAGGGGTTTCTAAAAATTAAATGTTGATTATATGGTGAAATAAAAGATTATAGCCGAAACTGAGACAAAGAGTTAAACAAAAATATACATTGAAAACTAAGAAACAACTAGACGAGGATGTAGAATATAAGGAACAACTAGACGAGGATGTAGAATATAAGGAACAACTAAACGAGGATGCAGAATATTTTATAACATTAATACAGAAAGCAGTATGGAAAAACACTACAACATCAACCAGGAGAGTTACGCAGGGTAATAACTATCCAAGAAAAGTCCGGGAGTTATTAGCTACTGCTAAAAGGAATGCAAGACAAATATGACAATAAACAAGAGTCCTCATAGACAAATAATGAATCGTTTATTGTGCAGTGGAGGGAGGTCTCCTACCACTGCACAATAAACGATTCATTATTTGTCTATGGGGGTTCTTGTATATTGTCATATGTTATAAAATACACCTCCCAATCGAAGACCAGGAAGGAAAAATCCATACAATCACACCGATCAAGGAGCTAGTACGGATGATCCGGGAAATAGACAGTTGTGATAGCAATGTCGCCTGGTTTGAGAGAACGGACAAGTGCCGCGTCCGGATTAGGGTAAGAGGCAGTGGCGCCAAAGTTGACGCATTCTGCGAGGCTATCAGTGAAAAAGAATCGGGAACAGAGGCCAGAGTCAGGAGGCCGGGCGTATGGAGGCTTAGACTTTCTAACAAGAGCCCTGAAGGCAGTAACCAAGAACAAGGAGCAGTGCAGGGTAGAGGAACCTAGATCGGCCCGAAACGCTACCGAAAACACCTGAGAAAGGTGCCGACGACCTCACTGCAGCAAGGCTGAGAGTAGGCATGTTACAGTACAACATGGGAGGGAGGAACTGCCATGCCGCTTCTGGTTGTATAGCCACCGGGTGCATGAATGCAGTGGGGAGGACCGAAACAACCCATGTCTGAGGTATGGCGAGGAAGGGCACCAATCAAGTCAGTGCAAGAGGCATGCTTCTGCGCCCTGTATAAGACAGAAGGACACGACGCGAGTGGCCCCCGATGCCCAATTAAGAGGACGGCTCGAGACGGAATAATGACCGAGACTACGACCGTTTGGTGAAGGTCGGCAGGGGCAGAACGATATCCAAACTGCTTCCCGCCATCCAAGACCCAACAGGACAGACCATAGACAAAACGTGAAGGAAGAACATATTACACATACAAGCAATCACAACCAGAACAATAGGCAGCCGAAAAAGAACCCTGACAACCTAGGATGCTAGCTCCAGGCCAAGGGAGCGTGGTGCTAAACTCCAACACACTGCCTTAGCCTAGGGATTGGATGTGCCTTGAAGGCGGTCAAGTCCCCGTTCCCATAGGACGTGAGGATAACGATAAGAGCATGGGCGTCTTTAAAAGATTCCTCCTCACAGGAAAAGAAAGGGTTAGGGGTGTTAAGAAAATCCCCGAGAAAAAGGAGGACATTTTAATAAGAACGAGGATTATAGCCAAAAGGAGGATTGCTCTCCTAAAAGGAGGACGGTTGGCAACCCTAACTAGGAGGTTGAAACAAACGGCAAGGAAAATGGTATTAATAATAAATCAGTTAAATCAAAATATATGGACAAATAAGGATTTCAGAAAGGAAGTTATTTAGTAGTTCAATCAGGACTGGATACAGAGTTAAAGTGTGAAGAAATAGGCAGGTATATTTATCTGGGTACGCTATTTATAACAAAGCCTACCATTCGTAAAGAAATAGACGCAGGGATAATGACAGAGAACAGGTGCCTGGGGAGCCTAACAGAATATTAAGAAGTAAAATCGTCTAGAAAAGAGCGAAAGGATCATAATGGGCTGGAGATATGGAAAAGGAAGGTATATTTCTTAAATGTATATTTTTTTTAAATTGATATTAAATAATGGTTACCGCCAGTCGCCCACTTTCTATAATACATAAGAATCGCGATTTATTAGCAAAATCATTAATCATATGTATGCAGATATCTTGCAGAATTACAGTTTTTAAAATGACGTTTTTAACAAGGCAGTGACGAATGTCGAAGTATGCCAATTGTATGATAGCCCCGATATTACACAGGAAGTAAAGGCAAACCGATGGCGCTCGGCAGGCCACGTCCAGAAGAGTCACAACACGAGACTAATCAAATCAGTGTGGAAGGAAACACCCCAAGAAAGGCCAAAATTGAGATGGCGGGACAACATCAGGAAAGACCTCACAACAATAGGAGTGGACCTAACCACATGGCAGGAAACCGCTGAAGACCGCCCTAGATGGAGACAAGTGGTGAAGGCAGCCAAAACCCACCCCGGGTTGTAGTGCTACGGAGAAGAAGAAAAAAAAGTGACAGTATAAAAGGTAATGTTGCAGTTCTGCAACAATATGCATTTAAGGGATATGAAGGGGGATAATGTCGGTGGAATGTGGCTAAGAACAAACAATGAGATAAAAGAACTATACAACGAAGCAAATATAATTGGGGTAATACAAGTACGTTCATTAGGATATATACAGCCCTCCTCTGTAGTAAATATAATATAAAACAAGAATTCCTATAATAGTACAGGACAGCACAATAGGAGGCCGGAGCCCTTCCTCTTCCATCTTCTTCCATCAGGCACCAGATAGAAAGTTAAAGTGTTAAGGGACTTGGAGAAACTAAACATCACATCATAGAAACAGAAAATAAAGGATAAGAGGATATGAAAGAAAATAACAACACAAATCAAGGACCAGTTGGGCTCACTGAGTGAGGCAAATATTTTTGCTGAGTGCCATTACAAATCGGTCATTTGGAATGCGAGTACCCATAGACGAAAATATTAATCCTAAGGATTGACTAGCCCCATAAAATAATCGCATGTCTATGGACAACTCATGTATGCTTTTGAAAATAGGTAATGTGTCATTTCTGTCAGAAAACATATTGTCTTCAATACCTGAAATTTGAAAATTGCTGTGGATAAACATGGACTTTTCCCTAACAAATTACAATTAAAGCTAATTGGATTCACATTCGGCGGAATACCGGCATGTAAATAGGTGGGATAATTGGTGTCTCGTTATTTAGTCAATAATCAGCATATTTTCGATACAGTGAGCTCTTATCAATATGTGGTTAAAATGAATATTTTAAAACGTAATAACCCGAAAAAATAAACTTACCAATTCAACTTTTTTCTTTCCACTATGCGAGCACTTGCTCTTCCCGCCATCCTTAACATTATTATGACTCAGATTCACCGGTTTGCACTCTGTGGGTAAAACCGCAGCCGCCTTCTTGGGCCTCCGCAAAACCACCCCATCCACATCATCCACGGACTTAAGAAACCCGTAATTATCAACACCCCCATTCACTTCCGTCTTCTTGTTGCTCATATAAAACTCCTGGTAAGATTCAAACAACGTCTCCTGTATCAGTCTTTCAACAAACGTCTCAACATTAACAATTTTAGTAGCTGGAACATCGTAGCTACTCCTCAGCTCGCTCATCCGAATAACCTCCGGTTTTCCATGGATCGATTTCCGTAAGTTGAACTGCTCGGATATCCTCGAAAACCGTTGGGATCTCCTAAACGAGCAGTTGCAGGGGTTCGATTTCAACGGTTTGTTCCACCGTGTAAACCAATATTCTTCAGACAGCGAGTTTCTGTTAATACTGTGCCGTTTTTCCGCCGCCTCATACTGTACATTCCTCAATGGTAGATTGGTATTATCCGGCTTCACATGCAAAATCCTCACCCGAATCCGGCTGTTGATCCTTATAAACTGGCTGTTTTCGAGCATAAAAGGCTCCACCGGATGCACCGCGTGCCCGACGGACAGCAGCGACGTCAGCTTCGCCAAGGGATGCAACAGCATCGCCCCGCACCCACAACAGTCACCCGCGATCATTTCCCCGCCGTCACACCCATCGCACTCGCTTTAACGTTAATTAACTTTAATTTACAGAATGACTTCATTTATGTTTCGTACGGGTCAGCCGCCCGAATGACTTAAGTCACTCGGCTCGGCGCACACAAACAAACAAAGATCTATCGACAGCGCGCTTAAGGGTCACTCTTCTTCGGCTTAACCCCCCCACTACCCGCTTAACTGTACCGCGACAGGCCGGTTTGCATAGTTAATATCTACCTGCGTTTGAATTGAATAAAAGTACTCGGAATGGCAATAATTTGAGCGCTGGGCACGCATTGCTATGCAAATTGCAACGTTGGGAATTTTAATTGTGGTATAGGAAATTATTGTGGTTTACCATATTAATTTTAATACATTAGCGCTGTTTGATACAAAAATGACATTAATATAATATCAAATACAAAATACAAAAATTATATAAAAATAACTACTTGGAAATATCATCTCTGTTTTATACAAAATTTGTTTGTAAATAACATAATCAGCGTAGTATTTTTTTTGTAGGAAACTAATTTCGGATCAATTATTGAGAAACTAGCAGTATATTAGAAATAATACAAGTTACATTTTTGTACTAATTTAACTCAATTTACCTTGGAACGAATGCATTTTATAGTACATGTTGTATTTGTTATAATTTGTAATTGGATATCGACCGTCGCGTCCTTCTGCAGCGTGTATATATGTCTGTTAGGACTTGCTGCATCAGATAATCGTCCCGAATTTTACAAATTGTCGTTAATTGTATCTCAAAGACTATCCGGGCCAATTTGGAAGGTGTGAGCGGGCTACTAAAAAACTGGAGTCATAGCATTGAAGAATGAGATAAATATCTGTCTCTTTTGTCCATGCTATGATCCAGCCCTGGGTGTAGTTACAAAAAACTGGGATAGAGTGAAGTAAATGACCACTTATGTAGTAAGTCATTCATTATGTCGTACTTAAGTACTACGCCAACCAACCAGTTCTGATTAAAAGGTCCGATCGTGAATACTGCAGTTCAAACAGGCATCTATTAAAGTCCTGAGTCTTCAATATAATTATTTTGGAAGAACTAAGAAATAATTACACGTACGGATTCGAGGCCACCAAGAGGAAAAGGCCCAGTTCAACTCCCGCACAGGGGCAAGGGATTGGATTGGGCACAACGATGCGGAGAGTCTGATGACAAGGATGAGGACTGCCTCCATGCGTAGCAGTGGAGCAAAGGCAAATCAGAGGGCGGTATACTGATGGAACAGGATTGCCGAACATCGCTGGGGATGTCTCACAGTCCGTCGGGCATACACACGGTGGGGGCGACGGGTGGGGTAGTCCGACAAGCAGCTGCCGAAGCCTACAGAGCAGTCCAGCGGACCCTTAGAGCAGCCATAGTCGGCGCCAAAGTTAATTGCTGGAAGGGCTTGTTAGAATCTATCGGGGAGGATGTGTGGGGACAGGACTATAAAATCGCCCTAAGGCGACTGAGAGCGAGGCCACCCTCACCCTGAATAACTGAAGAGGAACATGCCAACACAGTCCTGGGGCTTTTGCGGAGTAGTAGAGGAGCCGACTGAGGATGCGACGCAGTCCCACTGGATATGGTACTCACACAGAGGATGAATTGGCAGCGGTTTCGAAGCGATTCACTTGCAACAGAGCATCCCGCTGGTGAGACTGGTCGTGGAACGGTTCCCGGACACCACACTTTTAGAGATGAATGAGAAGATGAAGACGGGTGTGTTTCCCAAAGTATAGAAGAAGGCTGGTACTCGTCCCCAAGCCATGTAAATTACAGGCCCCTACGAATGGAACACACCTTGTCGTGGTGTGGAGGTCCAGTGCGACCACATCCGCAAACCATAGCTTAGTTTAACTTTTGATTTTAAAAGATAATATATTCTATTTTGAAGGGATTAAAGGGTTTTATATACAATTGTTTGAAACACAATCCTGATAATTTCCTTTATTATGACACAATGTATGAAAAATGATGTTTCAATAATAGGTTATATATAAAAAACATGTGTGTACAAAACGGTTGCCTGTGTGGTAAAAGAAATGCAATGAAACAAGTGCCTAAACAGCTGTTTCATGAGATTTCTTTAAGCCCAATAAAAAATATCAACAGCATTTCCAGCATAAGGCATCCTAATCTATTAGTAGAATTAGGAGGCAGCTTCTGTAACCTGTTTGCAAACAGCCTTTTTAAATATTATAATGCATACACTAATGTAACATATTGTAAGTAATCTCTGTCTTCGCTTTTCAGATCTAGAATCCGCCTCCTTACTCTACTTTTATTATACATATTTGTATGAATACAAGAGCACCATTTTGGTTGTATCTGCGCAAACCACAACATTGTTTGTATTGCTAGCTTTACTCGATATAGATGGATCAGCGTAGGTAAGTGAAAACAGATTTACTATATCGAGCGTACATCTTTATTAACCCGTTCCTTTGCATCATGAGGTCCGAGATATATTTGTCATTTTCTTACTTTCCAAAAATATAAGCTACATTAAGAGCTTACATTTTTTTAAAACAATAACTTACACTAATACATTTAATTATAACAAAAATATTCGTTTCAGAAAGAGAGGTTTTGATGTAAAGTTAAAAAATTTACTAGGTTTTCTAATTGAAAACGAATTAGAAATTGGAAAGGTGAAAGACCAATAACAGCAGTGGTAGGACTACAAACATTCGCTATATATATATATATATATATATATATATATATATATATATATATATATATATATATTGCCGACCGGCAAAAGTAACGGGACAACTCAAAAAAGATCCTTTTGAGAAAATCACACTGATTAGTAGTAATAGTAGTGCTGATTCATTTGTAACTACATATTTATTTGCACTACAACTGATGTATATGCTTCAGTAGATGAGCACAATAGATGTTGAGTATGGTTTGATAACAATGCGTCCTCGTTTACTCTCGCAATTCACAATAATAATAATAATAGTGAGCCTTGCGACCTCACGCGGCACTTTTTGTAGCTAGCTAGAGAAGTCTTGGTACCTACGAAATGTAGACTTCTAAAAGGTGAATCCGAAGATAGACAAATTAAAAATGGTAATTTTTGAGTAATGTCGTTATTTTTGCTGGCCAGCGATATATCAACTTCCTGTTAAGTTAACATACATACCGGCTGATTAAACTCCTCTAACCTTTATCGGCGTTTAAAACTTCTATCTTTATAGGGCTATTCTATAAAGATAGAAGTTTTTTTTTATATACAGGAATTAGAAAAGATGTCATAAACTTGAAACCAAAAATGTGTGAGTATAGTTAGTAACTTTGTTAACCCGTTCTTATTCATCATGAGGTCCGAGATATATTTGTAATTTTCTTATACTTCAGGTATATGAGCTACATTGATAGCTTACATTGTTTGAACAATAACCTACACAAAATATTTATTATTTATACATTTAATGTAGGTACGAAAACAAAAACATACTTTAAGGAAGGATAGGGTTGGATGATTATCTAGGGCTTCTAATCAATAATGAAGAGCTGTAAGTTGGAAAATTGTATGGTAAATAACCAATACAGCAGAGGCGGGACTACAAACGTTCGCAAAATACAATTAAAGAAGATAACTGATACTTCATCATCATGAGGCCCGAGATATATTTGTCATTTTGTTACTTCCTCAATTTTGTTAGTAACTGATTGCTTTTACGCTTTTTCTGTTGTTGCTCAATAAACGTTATAACTCCTACAGCTTGGTTTATTGTAAAGCATCATAGTTTCGCCACTGCAATCAAAACTATTTCGATCCATCTAGAATCTACTAATGCATGTACATGCAAAAATTGTCTTCATGTTTATACACACGACATCAAAAAATTGTCTTCATGTTTATATACACGATATCAAAAAATTGCAAAAGTTATCAAAAAGGTACTAATTGTGTGCAACTAGGGGTGTTAGGTGGATGTGGACGTGTTTTGCTGAAGGGACTTCTATGTTATCCTCAAATCTTCGCGGATTCCCTACTATAGTTACCACTTAACCCCTTTCCCATACAACTTGTTACACAACCGCAATCTTTCCAGGGGAAAAAGGGGGACGGAAAAGTCTTGTAGTATCCGAATGTAATACGTGTCAGCTATGGAGGAAGAGATAGTCAATTTTATTTTATTTAAGGCCGGTCTTTCCGTCACCTAATAAGTTTTATTTGCCAAATACAATTTTTTGACGTCTTTCCATAGCTGATTTGCAACTTTTTGACGTCTTTCCATAGCTGATTTGCTATTTAATCATATGCCTTCTACCGTAAGGTGTAAGATGTAGACGTGTGTGAGAGATAGTTAATTTGAAGCATTTAATAATACGCAACATTATTCAATAGTTGAATATACCAGGGGTCGGCAAGTTGCGGCTCTTTGAATCAATTTCTTCGGGTCTTCAGATACGAAGGGTGTTTCTTTAAGCTTGATAGAATTTCTGGTAAGATTTACTGTCAAACCGAAGTGTCATTCTGCAACTGTTTATAAGATTTATGTTCACCATAGTATGGCAAATCATCCTGAATAGGCTCACGCTTTAAGAACGCTATCAAATAATTCGAAATTACTTTTAAAGTCGATCATCCGTTCGCGAAATTATTGACGACATGGCAAATTTTACATAATCGTCTAGCTATCAATCGCACAGTGAATAGATTTCTCGAAAACATATAAAATCCTTACTAAGGTATATAAATGTTTCATATTTAATAAGATTGGTCTTGTGCTGATATCTCAAACACTCTGTTGAAATATTATTCCTATAGAGGGCACTACTCGGTGATCCTGATGGTATGAACATGTTGACGGTTATTACCATATGGGTGTACATTGTTAATTGATGTGGTATCGCCAACTGGAGTTAAATTTTCCTTCTAGGGGGAAAGTTGTATCATTTTGCTAAAGAGCCAAATATGGACTCTTTTGCCTCAAAAGTGTACCGACCCTTAGTATGAACCATTGAGAGAGAATGTAATAATCAGAATAAATATACCTAGAGTTTAAAATAGCTGTCATCACGTTGTGCCTATATAATAATAATAATAATATCAGATTTGGGTATTTTGTTCTGTTTTAATTCTGCACTGTTTTCGGATACTACTTTTACCTCTAGAAGCTATCTCAATATGATTGCCCTGAATTCAGTTAGGGTCTACAGACTACCCTTTTGCCCCTGGAAGCACGCAAAATATCTCGCAAAATTTTATTGTCACAAATAACCAAACGCATCAATATTGCTCAATTTTAATGGTCGATCAAGAGTCCTGTAGTAGGACAAACTGGCATTTCTGCTGTTTATAAAGGTCTAGAGTATCAGACTAATAAATGAACATTATTTATTTATTAGTCTAGAGTCCTTAAATATTTGTATTTAGAGAGATTGCTTTTGTATCACACAAACACACAGTTACATTAGAAATAATTACATGTGTTTATGGTTTGCAACTGTTATCTTCAAAAGTAGATATACTTTTTTTTGTACGACTTCCACAATATAACAATATCACATTCAAAATAGTTTACTAACGTTAAATGTCCAATATAAACATGTTTGTGTTTTAAGCTTGGTAACCCGATGGTTTTTTGATGTTAGAATTACTTTGTAAAATTGAAATTAACACATATATTTTGTGTGTTATACTTAAACCCGATGATTCCCAGCAAACACAAAAGTGTTGGCCGACTGTTGGCAAAGTGTCGGGTTGCTGAGCCTCGATTATTTTCCGACAAGGTGGCGTTTTATATTTATATGGCGTTATACTTAAACCCTCGATTATTTTCCGACAAGGTGGCGTTTTATATTTATATGGCGTTATACTTAAACCCAATGTTTCCCAGCAAACACAAAAGTGTTGGCCGACAGTTGGCCGAGTGTCGGATTGCTGAGCCTCGATTCCGACAAGATGGCGTTTCATATAACTTTGTAGTATTGTGAGTCACATTTCTTTGTTTATAAACCGTTTGAGATAGTTTCTTATTATATCTCAACGGAATATTATTCTAGTGGAGGGTACCATTTACTCAATAACGCCCTGCACTAGAATAATCTTGATAGCATCAATTTGTTAAAGATTGTATCATATGAGTGTACATTATTCATTTTAATCAATACAAATCATCGATATCGGCATACATGAGTGGGGAAAGGAAGTAAAACTAATGCAAGGCAGGGAAGAAAAACTGGATATGCAAAGTATAGACTAGAGAATAAGATTTTCCGATAGTAAAGTTGGAAACTGCCCCCAGTCAGGTAGAGAGGAATGACAGTAGGTGGAAATGGGCCAAAGACAGAGGCATGAAAACCATCAGCATCATGACTCCACCGCCACACAGTCCGCGTGTCCTTTATTAACACTATGCAGCCTGGGAGAGCTGAAATCGGACCTCAGTTAACTAAGGGTGAGAAAAGTCGCAGATGGAGATGGGCTAAAGGCAGAGACATCGCCAAAAGGCTACTAATAGAAACACCTTCCTTCTATTGGTAGTCTTTTCGATGTCTCTGCCCATGCGGACTGCGTAGGGTAGGAATCATGATAGAAATTCACAAAGTAGGACGCAGGTCAAAAAAACTATCGCAGTATTAAGCTAATCAGATGGTATATACTTGCAACGACCATGGTGAAAATAGATTGGAAGAGAAGGTGGAAAGATGATGTGTATTACCATCGCCAAAATGCTACTAATAGAAACACCTTCCTTCTATTGGTAGTCTTTTCGATGTCTCTGCCCATCTCCACCTGCCACCATTCTCCCCCTTAGCTGACTGAGGTCAGTTATGTAAATAAAGAGAAGAGAGACATGCGGACTGCGTAGCGTAGGAATCATGATAGAAATTCACAAAGTGGAACGCAGGTCAAAAAAACTATCGCAGTATTACGCTAATCAGATGGTATATACTTGCAACGGCCATGGTGAAAATAGATTGGAAGAGAAGGTGGAAAAATGATGTGTATTACCAGAGAGCTAGGGAGGATTTAGGAAGGGTAGACGGCCAAGGAAGCACATCTTCACGCTAGAGAGAGTGTTAGAGGTATTGCAGGAGAAAAAAGTAAAAATGTATGAGGTGTTGATTTGAAAGCGGCATATGTTTCGAGCCCCTTTGTATTTAAAACGCAAGGTCTATAACAGCTGCATTATTCCTGTTGCCACCTATGGCCTAGAAACAATGGCAATCACTAAAAAATCAGCAGTGAAACTTAGGGTAACTCAAAAATAGAACGCGCAATACAAGGAATCACAAGAGACAAAATGCGAAATACCGATATCCGGGCAAAAACAAAAGTAAACGAAAGAACAGCGGACCTGGAATGGCAATGGGTAGGACACGTGGCTAGATAAAGCGCAGATCAATGGACACATAAAATGACCTTCTGGAGACCCCGGGAAACACAAAGGATTGCAGGCAGACCGCAAGCAAGATGGATCGACAAAATTAAGACCATAGCGGGGAAACATGGAAACAGATGAAAGAGGCCTATACCCAAAGAAATACAAGGAATAAGAAGAAAGGAGATATGTTTCGAGAGGCAAACTGCTGGAGTGCAGGAAAAGAAGGTTCGGGTGAATCAGTCATAGAATGGAGGGGACAGGTGTACAAGAAAACATAAGCAAGAGCAAATCGGAAGGTAACAGAGGAAATCAGAAAAAAAAACAAAAAGGAGTACAGGAAAACCCCATGCAAGACGGATCGACGAAATCAAGACCATAGCGGGGAAACATGGAAACAGATGAAAGAGGCCTATACCCAATGGAAATACAAGGGCTGAGAAGAAGAAAGAAGATATGTTTCGAGAGGCAAACTACTGAAGTGCATGAGGAGAAGGTTCGTGTCACTCAGTCATAGAATGGAGGGGACAAGTGTATAAGGAAACATAGGCAAGAGCGAATCAGAAGGTAACAGAGGATATCAGAATGCACAAGGGTTAAGGCAAGGGTGCCCGATGAACCCTCTACTATTTAACATCTACATGAATATCTACTATCTTCAATAGATCAGTATGTAGAGGAATAAATTTAGCAGAGCTACACGAATGAGATGGAGTAGATCTTGAGGAGAGGGCAGCTGGATGTCGTGGTTGTGGGAAGTAAAATGGTGTGAATACGGATAAGGTGGTGTCGTAAAGGGTGGATGAGATGCAGGAGATGATAGTGAGAAATCGACATATATATTTTGTAAAATATATAAGTGTGAATCTACCTCTTAGCGCTTTATGTGCATTGTTAAATGATGTGGTGTCGCCAGATGTCATTTATCTTTCACCCTACAGGGAAAGTTCTATTATTTTATATATATTTTGTATTTTATAACCCGACGTTTCCAGCAAACACAGAAGTGTTGGCCGACAGTTGGCCAAGTGTCGGGCTTCGATTATTTTCCAACAAGATGGCGTTTTATCTTGCTTTGAAGTAATGCGAGTTGCATTTCTTTCTTTATAAACCGTTTGAGATAGTTTCTTTCAACAATTCTGTAACTGGCTATCGACCTGCAGGTCCTTCTGCCGTGTGTTAGGACAGCCAATTGCCCCGAGTTTTCAAGTGTCGTTAATTCACAACGACAAATCGTACGGACTACCTGCGCCGCCCGTTTGCAAACCACTGCACTACATCGGCGTGATAGTTTCTTATTATATTTCATTTGAATATTATTTTCGTGGAAGGCGCCATTTACTCAATAGCGCCCCACACTAGAATAATCTTGATGGCATCAATATATGTTGAAGATGGACGGGAGAGGAATGGTGGTAAATGTGAAACAATGAAGTGGATGCTATTCAGAAATAATGGCAATGTGGAGGAATTGAAGTGTGAAGGGAGGGTAATTGAGACGTTTGAATGTTTCAACTATAGTCGTTACATTTCGGTATGAGCTAAGTCATATTTCGGGTAATTGTCCACGCCGCGGGTGTCCTATGCAGTAAACAAGGACCTTCACAATGCAGGTATAATACCGGACCGATTTGAACAGGTTCGTACTTCGGCATGATTGCACTTCATTACAGCTTCAACAGAAATACAATTATACCTGAAACTGAGTCCGTTTTATTAGCCCTACATCACAATCTCCGCAAGATTTGCGCAGTGTTTCAGGTATTGGACAAAACTCCCAATATCGACATAGCCTTTATCAGCGAATCACGACTGCTGGAAAGAGCACTACACCTTTACTTGAGGGGCCTATACAGAGACAACACGAGGCAGTCCTCGCGAACAAAATTGAAATAGCTGACAACCTCAGTGAAAAGCCAGTAGAAGTCTCGGAACGGCTAATGACACTGAGATATCAGGTAGTGAAGGGACATTTCTTCAACGATACTACAATTATCGGTGGGTGACAAGACATGTTTGTATTTGCTGGTTTTGTATAGGTTGCCACCGAATCGCGCCTACTATCCTTGCAGTTGACGGGCCAACATCTTATCGACTATCGGCTAAATATTGGCAAAGAGACGGCACTTGATCATCGCAAAAATTTAACGTGCCGACAAATTGATACCGGACCGATGTATTTTGCCAGTATCGTACCGATACTACAATTATCAGCGGGTGACTGTCGGGCAACATTTTTGTGTTTGCTAAGTTTGTATACGTTGCAATCGAATCGTGCCGATTATCCTTGTAGTTGACGGGCCGACATTTTGTCGATTATCGGTAAAGTATTGACGGGCATTTATCGCAAACTGTGACAAATGGTCATCCCAAAAAATTGATACCGGCCCGATGCATATTGCCAGTATTATATCGATACTTCAATTATCGACGGTTCGCCAACAATGCTGTGTGTGCAAAGATTTTATAGGTTGCAACCGTATGGCGCCGACTATCCTTGCCGTTTATAAAAAAAATATTGACGAAGAGCCGTCCTTTATCGCAAAATATAACTTGCCGACAATTAGCCATCGCGAGAAATTGTTGCCAGTATTATACTGATACGAAAATTATCGGCGGATGATTGTTGGACAACATTTTTGTGTTTGCGAAGTTTGTATAGGTTGCAACCGAATCGCGCCGACTATCCTTACTGCTGACGGGCCAACATCTTGTCGATTAACGGTAATATATTGGCGAAGGCAAAAAGACAGCATACTTAGGACATCTATTGCGTAATCCAAAATATTATATTACTCAGCTAATAATAAAAGGTAAAAGAGAAATAAAAAATAAATAACTTATATACATACAGATTGGGATCAGGCCAACTTTAAACTATTCACAAAGTCAGATGTCCCAATCAACCGAAATCAACTGTACATATAAAGTTACTCTTTAAACCAATCCAGATGTGTAGTGACGTCATAAGTTTCTGCATAAACTAGTCGAAGAGCAAGGATGTAATGGTTTCGATTGTAAACTCAAATCATTAGAACCTTGAAACTATTGGGTGAGAAAACAAAAATAAAAAATCGTCTATAAAATTAAAAAACAATGTTAAGTATAATTCGAAACGTGCTGGCGTTATTAGATCGCTCAAATTGCAACATGAAACATTTCCATATAGACCTTTCAAGCCGGATTATAAATACAAATACACTTAAGAGTTTGAAGCTAGATATTAATGTCATTTGAAACTTGGCGACGTCATCTAAAACTGTTTGCCGCTGAACGTGTTGGTAACTAATAGAAAAATCAAATTTTTAAAGTACACTTATATAAACGTCTTTGAGTGTGGTGTGTGTGTGTCTGTGAAATACCTTTTTAGTCCATCACTGTTTGCAGCTACCATCTTCAAAAAAAAGATGGCGAAAAAAATATAAACAACACACGAATTGAAATCAACAAAAAAAAAAAACTAAGAAATTAGTAGTACACGACAAACGAAATCGGTGGAGGTTTAAAGGATTTTTGGGCTGAGTAGGTTCTCTCCACAGGCAACAAACGTTCGAGGAAGGAGAAAAAGAAATAATAAAAAAACGCTGCTTTATGCCATTTTGTTGACAACTGATAGATGGAGAGCGCCCAGTTGGTTGGTCCACCTGTCCAAAGCACCGTAGCGGTTGGTTTGATTGTTAGGCCTGTCCAAAAACAACACGTGATTGACCTCATCAATACGGCCCTGAATAGTACTAATAAAAAATAAACAATTAGTGATTAGAAAACCTGTAACACACGGAACATACTTATCAAGAATGCACGACACTAACAGATTCTCAACATCATCCTCATCAATATTCAACTCGCGGGAAATGAATGGTATTTGTATGCGCGTGTAAGGACGAATCAGCTTGATGAGGACCTGCGTGCGGATGTTGCGCAGGAGATCTTCAATGTGCTCACGGATGAACGGGTCGTCCATGATAGTTTCCCGGTTTTGGCGTAAAATCTTTTCGAATTCATTTATATCGTTATTTTGGTATGCGTTGACTAAGTTAGTCATAGCGAGGATCTCCGGGTCGTTTTTGTACGGCTTGGCTTCTTGCGAGTCGAACGGATTGATGCCTGATTTCATTAACCTGAAACGCACGAATTAAGTGTTCGTTGGATAACTGTTAGCCAACAATGCGTTTATATAGGTACACTATATGATTGGGGGTAGAGTAGATACATTTTGAAGTGGCGGTTACGACTCCTGTGCGCAGAAAGTTTGTGAATTACTGTTCATCCTAAACACATAGCCACAACACAGAAATGTACGCGTGAACATCGGAACTCTTCATCGCATAAAATGATGCCTGAAGTCGGGAATACAGTTAAGGCCCAATTCACACATAAGCGGCGTCGGGCGGAGGCGCGGTGTAGGCGAGGTGCAGGCGTGACGTCACATAGGCGATTGTGATGTCCATATGCAGTGAAGGGGTGGACATTGCACCATATGTTTATATAGAGGGGGCGTGAAAGCGTCGTGCCTGTCGCCGCGCCTTCGCCTCCTATGTGTGAATTGAGCCTAAGGCCCAATTCACACATAAGCGGCGTCGGGCGGAGGCGAGACGTCACACAGGCAATTGTGATGTCCATATGCAGTGAAGAGGTGGACATTGTTTACATAGAGGCGGCGTGGAAGAGTTGTGCCTCTCGCCTCGCAGCCACCGTGTCTCAGGAGAAGAGGCTACGGCGAGAGGCACGAGGTACATGCCCGCGCCTCGTTACCTAAGTGGGCATTGCACCATATGTTTATATACAGGGGGCGTGAACGCGTCATGCCTCTCGCCGCGCCGGACCGCGCCTCGCCTCCTATATATGAACTGGGCCTAACAGGTGTACCAAGTGGCGGTATACCGACGTTTGATTCCAGATTCATCCATACATTCATCAGCGGTCGTCAATTATACGAGGAACATTTTTGTGCAACGATAACAAAAAAGAGTTTTAAGAGGTGGCCGAGTGCAGGACGCGCGGCCACGGATGCAGAGAGCGAGAGCGGTGGGGGCGCCGATACAGGAGCTCCATGGGCAATATCGAACACGGAGAAGGGAATTCAGGCCGGCGGTAGAGCGCAGCCAAGAGGTATGCTGGAAACAGCTATGTAGGGAGGTCGAGGACAGCCCGTGGGGCCTCCCCTATAAGATAGTGATTGGATTGGAGCTCGCCCGCCGACTCCCTGGAGGAGGAGACAACCGAAATCACACCAACCCACACCACCCAAACCTAGGAGGAGTGGGAGATTCTAAAGGCTGCAAGCAACAGCAAGGGCCCAGGGACCGACGGCGTTCCGAGTGTGGTACTTAAGAAAGCCCCACCAGCGCTGACCATAATATGGCAGCCCTAGCAAATAGGTGCCTACAATCAGGAAAATTCCCAAAGAGTTGGAAAAGCGTCCGTCATCATACCAAAACCAGAGAACCCAGTAAACGACCCAAAAGCATACCTTTGTCTTCTGGATAGGAACGTGGGGCGGCTAATCGCAGACCGTATTGTCAAGGCCTTCGAGAGCTCTGGAAGGCTGCACGATCCGGAAAGGAAGGTCGACGACCGATGCAATTCTAATAGTTCGAAAACTCGTCACGGAAGCGAACGAGGGAACTTGGAAAAAGCGAAGACACTATGAAGGTCACCTTGGACGTAGCAAATGCGTTCAGCGCCGCTTTGGTGGCCACCATGGTAAAGGATGCCCACCACAGCGTTGGTGCGACGAAGGGAAATACCAGAAGACCTGGTAAAACTGATACAAGGATACTTAAGCGGCCAAGAAGTGACATATTAGGGCACCGGAGGGCTGACAAAGTTCGAAGTTACCAGCACCTTACTAATAATAAGAGAATACCGCACCGCATCCACAGATGCAATGGAAGATCTGGCAATAGCGATACCTGGCGATCTCATGGTGGCAGAAAGGGCCATGATATACCATGAGACGAAGAGACGGACAGCAGTCAAAGTGGCAAAAGAGGAGGCGAGGAGACACACTCTAACCAAAAGGCAGAGAAGATGGGATGAATCTAGAAACGAGGATGGTGATTTCCAACCTGATTCCTTGGGTGACCCGAGGGGACGTTGAGCTGAATCACTGGACCATGCAAGCCCTGTCCGGCCATGGTGTATTCCAGTCGTACCTGCGCCGGATAGGAAAGGCGACAAGTCCGAAATGTCGCTACTGCTGTAGGACTCAGCCCATACCATATACTGTTGCCAGCGCTGGACGAGGGAACGCACCAAGATGTGGATTGAAATGGGGGAGAGACACCACCAGAAGAGCCTAATGCTAGGGAGCCCAACCAGGTGGGATGCCTTCACAACATTTGGGCAGTGATGAAGGGAAAGTACAAAGATGACCTAGACACCTAAACAGATACCCAGACACCCAGAAAGACGCACAGGAGAATGAAGAAACAAGACTAAACACCAAACGAGGCACAGGACGGAAACAAGAACGGATACACAACGAACACCCACATCCTGCGGCACATAGCACACTATAGCTGTAGACCAAGAACAAAGCAGAAGACGGGTGAGACAACCAGGTCGCTCAACCGAATCAGCCCTACATCTGGTGACTTCTAGAATAGTGGAAACACTGGAGCATAAAAGTTCGTTGCTTGCCACCTTCATTGATATTGAAGATGCTTTTGAAAAAACAACATTTAAGAGTATAGATAATGCTCTAACATCTTACGGGATTCACCCCACTATAAGGGGCTGGATAAAAAATATGCTTGGTCTACGAACAATCCCAGTAAGACTAGATGATGTAACATCAAAAAAAGTTGCAGGAAGAGGCTGTCCTCAAGGTGGAGTCCTCTCACCCCTTTTATGGGACCTTGTAGTTGATAGCCTCCTCCTGGAATTAAACCGCTTAAGATACTATGCCGTTGGCTATGCTGAAGACATGGTGATCATGATAAATGACAGTTTTGAAGGTGTACTCTGCAATCTCATCCAAAAAAGACAGAGTTGATATTGATTACGAGGAAGAGGAAACTCGAGCTCATGAACATGCCAACTCTCTTTAATGTCCCTCTGACACTTACACATAAAGTAAAATATCTAGGATTAATCATGGATACAAAACTGACCTGGAATGAGCTTATAACATCCAAGCTGGAAAAAGCCTGCACCTCATTTTGGCAATGCCGCAGGGCGGTTGGTAAAACATGGGGCCTGTCTCCCAAGATCACCAAATGGATATATACCGCGATCATAAGACCATCTATAGCATATGGTGCAATAGTCTGGTGGTCGAAAACCAAAGAAGTCACAACAATCTCAAAGCTATCACACATCCAGCGAATGGCGTGTCTTGCCATCACCGGCGCTATGAGAACAACAACCCTAGCAGCTCTTGTAGCATTGTTATGTCTACAACCACTCGACCTTCTTATAAGGGAGACTGCAGTAAAAACAGCATTAAGGCCATCTTCACTCAATCTGTGGCATGATAAAGGTAGAATCATTGGACACAGGAGCATACTGAGTGAAGCTATCAACCTAGACCCCCTCATAGAAGGTAAGTGCGACAGAATTCTACCCAAATACAGTTTTGTCAAACATTATCAGACCATCATCATACTGGATGGTATCCCACAAGGCGACAACATAAATAACCATGTATACTGATGGATCCAAAACTAAGACGAGAGCTGGCTATGGAATATTCACACCAGAACTCGATCTCAAGATAAGTGCACCACTTGGAAGACTCACTTCAGTCTTCCAAGCTGAATTAACAGGAATACTAAAGTGTGTTCAAATTTTAGCTGAATGGAATATTAAGGATAAACATATCCAAATGCTCACCGACAGCAAAACAGCTCTAAATGGACAACACATTTGTGTCGAAAGAGCTATATTCATGTCTACACAGCCTGGAGGAGGTAGCTAAGCATAACAAACTAGAACTCTGCTTGATCAAAGGACATAGTGACATCGAGGGGAACGAAATAGCAGATGAGCTTGCCAGGAAGGGATCCTGACATCCTCTAACAACCCGAGAGGATGAAATACTTTCTGCAGGTACTACTAATAGAGCATAGAACACATGCTTTTCACAAGGTCAGATGGCGAGAAAGGTGGCAATTAGGCAACCTTGTAAAATTTCAGCCACGGCTTATCCAGAATTAATCTGAAATTATTGACCAACATCCTAACTGGCCACTGCCGGCTAAACAAACACCTACACACGATGGGTCTGGTGGACAGGTAGAGGGTGCAATGAAGAACTAGAAACAGCAGAGCATGTAATATGCCTCTGCCCAGCTCTAGTACACTAGGCATCTAATACTAGGCAGCAGGTGCAGCTCGCACGCAAAATTGACTGGTGGGACGAGGTTTCAGAATGGGCCCATTTTGAGGCCTAAGTGTCTGTAGCTATGCTACCCGTCAGCCAACTATCCAGAACTATCCAGAACGGGTGAGACAATGAAATATCTAACATGGCAATGAAAGAGACAAGAATGGCACGGTGCTAGGGCCCTTATGAGTGCCTAGGGCATCCGATGTGGACAAGCCCCAAGTGACAGAGTTCACATATAGCCGCTTTCGTTTATCAGTCGAGAGCTGGACTGGGCTGTTCGAACACGAGAAGAACAGCTCAGAACAGCTCCCGTTAACAAATATATAAATATATGTTAGTTCCCAAATCTGCGCCTTAAGCACTGCACCTGTAATTCTTTACTTGTCAATATTGCGGTTTTAATATATACATATGTCGTCCAGCGGGGCAACTTATACCATCATAAAGCTAGCAAAAAGCTGCATCGGTTTAACATACGCCCTACACAATCTACGTTATCATAAGAAAGTAAATCGTAATCAAACTACCGCGTCGGTTAGCAACTTTGGTTAGTTAACATCGCGTACAATTCAAGCCAAGTGACGCCATCGCGATATCTCGCTGAAAAATTTATCCACAGCAGGGTGTGTTATATCATTCGAAAGCGCGTTAAAAAACGAACAATTTGGTGGTATTCTTATAGTGGAAATGATTGAACTTACCTTATTGTCAGCTGTTGGAAATCGGGAGAAAACACAACGCGCGGTTTTCACTGCACACACGCACAAGAACTGTCAATTGCATGCGCATGCGCAACGAGCTGAATGCATGTCAGTGGCGTATCATAGGTTTTTAATACACCCGTATTTATAATAAAAGTAACTTTTGTTTAATAAATGAAAATTGAATTGTATACAATGGGTTGGACATTGTTAGCAAAATATCTTTCCGAATTACATTGACATTTTTGACATGAAATCTAATAAATAAAAAAAAACAAATATCGTTAAATATTAAAAATTTCAATGTAATTCAGAAAGACATTTTGTTAACAATTTCGAATCCATTGCATACAATTCAGTTTTATTTTATAAAACAAATGTTACTATTATTTTATTTGCGGGTTTATTAAAAACCATATGATACGCCACTGACATTTGCAATTGACAGTTGTTGTGCGTTTGTGCAGGGAAAACCGCGCGTCGTATTTTCGCCCGATTTCCAACAGCTGAAAATAAGGTAAATTTAATCAATTCCATTATAAGAATACCACCAAATTGTTCGTTTTTAAATGCGCGTTCGAATGATATAACACCCCCTCCTGTGGATAATTTTTTCAGCAAGATATCGCTATGGCATCACTTAGCTTGAATTGTACGCGATGCTAACCTAAGTTGCTAAACGACGCGGTAGTTTTGCTACGATTTACTTTCTTAGGATAACGTAGATTGTGTGGGGCGTATGTTAAACCGATGTAACTTTTTGCTAGCTTTATGATGGTATAAGTTGATCCGCTGCACGACATATGTATATATTAAAACCACAATATTGACAAGTAAAGAACAGCAGGTGGCCCATAAGGCCCTGATATGGGAACTATCAAATGTTATTCGAGCTGTTATTCTTGTGTTAGAACAGCCCATACCAGCTAAACGAAAGCAGCTATATGTGAGAAATTGTTAGTAGTATGTGTGTAACATACACAATAGACTTAAGTCAAGAAACGTTTTTCGTGAAACCTTTCTTATACTGCTGTATGTGGATAATAAAAGGGATAACATACATGTTAGCCAGTACTAGGTATTTGAGGCAGGTGGTGCGGCGTGGACTGCCCGATTCATCGTAGTTCTTGAAGGCCTCAAAGAAATCGGTATGAGCTCGCTCGAATTCGCCTTCGCGTAGGTGCATTTTACCGCCACATTCTGGAAATAGAAGTAGGGGTATAGAGAATTTGATGTAATGTATTAATGTATGCACCTTAGGGTGGAAATGTTTTGGTATTCAAGCAAATTCATTTGAAAATTTCGGTGGTTTTAGTAGGGCCCAACAATGAGTGATGAAGTATTAGGCTTATTGTTTTAATGGAATAATTAATAAACAAACATACCTCTAATAACACCCATAATTAATGGATGCGGAATGGCTGATTTAATATGCAATGATTGCTCATATAACGTCTTAAGTTTCTTGTTGTTTTTCTGCTCAGTGTACATTTGAATCTCTAAGGCATAAATTTCTAGTAGCTGAGTGCCCTTTTTCAAGTCATCCTCACCATCATCAGTCTGGCATGACTGGTGGAGTTGTTTTAAAATCTTTGCTAGCTTGTTGTAGTCTCCCTGATCGTAGTAGAGCTTGCCCAACTTGGTGTTCGTTTTGAACCACAGCCTATCATTCTTGGCGTCCTTTAGGGCATCCAGGGTAGTTTCGTAAAAGTCTTGCAATAGTTCCATCTGTTGGAAAAATACCTATTTTCTCTATATATGTGTACCACTTTCTTTAGAGAATTGTAGATATAGTATTTTGAAAATTTTGATAAAAACTATGATAATTTAAGACTGAAGGACTAATTTATGATACCAAAAATATTTATTTGATTTCTTTTATGATACTGTTTATATACAGTACAATTGCAATATCTACTCATGGTTTTGGATATGAGTATTAAACTACACCCAAAATTATTTAGATTTAAATCACATCGCCTTCAAGGTAAAAACAAAATTCCTAATTCTGGTGAACATACCAGCCAGGGCAGAGACATGCAAAAGAATTCATAATAGGCTGAAGCCCCAAACTCAACCTAGGTGAGAAATCTTAAGATACCAGAAAAGGTTAGACATCAAAATAGAAAATAGTCGTAAAGAGATACTAATTACATCACCACTAAAAACATATTTGTTATTGTAATTTCCATACTAAGGTTAGATGATGTATGAAAATGTACTAATCTAGACTCAACCTAGGTGAGAAATCTTATGACAGAAAAGGTGGACATCAAGTACACTTTATACATAGTCAATTGTATGAGTGTACCAAACAAACCTCAACCTAAATGAGAAATTCTAATATAGCAGCAGAGAATAAACATCAAAGTACAAAGGGGCTTAAAGAGACACGAGTTACATCACCACCACAAACTGATTTGTAATCATGTTATTGCAAGTACTATATATAATTAGTATATTTCATGTTTTCAAAAATATATGATTATAAACTTATGAATATTAGAAGTCCCAAATGTAAATCTACTTCAAATAGAAATTTTGTTAATCAAAATAGTGTACATGTAATACTAAAAAATATTGATATTATACTTACATTTTTGGAAGTTGATATATAATCTAATATAGAATTAATCGATTTCTCACTATGGTTTCTAGTAACTGCACTTTTGATATAAGTAAGGAGCTGTTTATAGCGAGTCATCATCTCCTTAAAATTGCCCAGTTTAAAATTAATTTTAATCATCTGTTTGAGCGCCTTGAAGCCCCACTCGCCCTTCTCTCCGCTCTCAAGATCGAGCACTTTTTGGAAGGACCATAGGGCACTAGTTGGGTCATCCTCTTTGAGGGCTTTCGAGTTGTAGTATTGGTTCTCCAAGTCAACATCGGGCTCAGAGTTGCTGTCCTCTGAATATTCCTGTAATTACGATCGTACAGCAGCCGCAATTTGTGTACAAACTTTGTAGGTTATGAAAGTGGTAACTGCGGAAATAGAACTTACTAGGCCGTAGTCCTCCTCGTCCTCACACATGAAGTCGTCCTCCGCGTCGGACATGGCTCGGCGTTGTTTGTGATGATGACTAACAGGTTTAATAGTACGTTATTTTTGTTATTTCAAAGCCGCTGATAAGTAAATATGAACTCTGGCATCGCACCCTGCTGGGCGTTGGTGAGTACTACTTTTTTTTCGAACGAGTACTAGGTTGCCTACATTACAACCTGACTAGATTCATCATAACTTCTGTTATATCCTTATAGATGGCGATAGAAACTCAATTTCAATATTCTCCTACAAATTTGAATTGTTGACACTAACGTCAAAAGTTATGACAACCTGTCATTCCAGAAAGCCGTGGTTTTGGAAGTATTTTTCAATAATGGTTCACAATAATGAGTTAGTGTGAAAATTAGGATTCAGATTCAACGTGGAGAATAATCTAACATTGACAATTGAGAAATGTGGTTGTCAAACTATTTCTCAAAAATGGTTTGTGATAATGACTTGTAGTTTTTATAAATTTGGATTCAGATACTTGGTTTACATTAAGATGCAATGTGGAAAATTGATAAAATCAAACTGGCCAAATGAAAAATGTGGTTTTCAGACTATTTCTCACTAAAGGTTTATCTGAATAACTTGTAGTTGTAAATTAGGATTCATATACCAATTTAACTTCTAGAATCAATGTGGAGAATTATTTAATTAAATAATGACTTGTATGTGGGCCGTACATTTAAATTTAGATGATTGTTTTGCATCCAGAATCCACTTGAAAAACAATCCAACACCAATCAATTGAAAAATGTGGTTTTCAGGCAATTTCTCAATTACGGGTAGCCCTAGTAACTTGTAGTTTACGAATTAGCATTCAGATGTTCGTTGTACATCCTGATTCAAAGTGGTGAACAATCCAACACCCATAAAATCAAAGTAGTCCATTGAAAAATGTGGTTTTCAGATTATTTCTCGTTAACGGTTGATCCTAATGACTTGTAGTCTGTGAATTTGGATTCAGATGCTCGTTCTACATTCAAATGTAACGTCGAGAACAATCCAAAACCTATAAAATGTAACTGGCCATTTGAAAAATGTGGTTTTTAGACTATTTCGCAATAACGGTTTGTCCTAATGATTTATAGTTTGTAAATTTGGCGCTATATGCTCGGTCTACGTCCGAATTGAACATGGCGATCAATCCGACAGTGATAAAATCATAATGGCCATTTGAAAAATGTGGTTTTCAGTCTATTTCTCAATAAGGGTTAATTCTAATGACCTGCAGTTTGTAAATTAGGATTCAGATGCTCGTTTTACATTCAAATTCAACGAGAATAATGATCTATGACCCTTTAAGTCAAACTGACCAATTGAAAAATGTGGTTTCAGTAAATTTTTCATTATTGGTGTGTCCTAATTACTTGTGGTATTTAAATTTGGATTGAGATGCTCGTTTTACAACCAGATTCAACGTAAATAATAATCTAAAATCGATTAAATTATACCGGCAATTTGAAAAATGTGGTTTTTAGGCTATTTCTCAAACACGGTTTATTGTGATAATTTATAGTTTGAAAATTTGGATTATGATGCTTGTTCTACATCCAAATTCAACGTGCAGAACAAGCCAACACCAATGAAATTATAACGAGTCATCGGAGGATCTCGAAAATGGCTAGAGCTTAGCCGAAACTAGTTGCATAGTGTAACTGAAGTGTGATAAAAAATTCTTTATAATGACCAGTTGAAAAATGTGGTTTTCAATCTATTTCTCAATAACGGTTTATCTTAATGCCTTGATGTTTGTAAAATTTGGATTCATATGCTTATTTTATAACCAGATTCGACATGGAAAATATTCCAACACACATAAAATCATACTGGCCAATTGTAAAATGTGGATTTCAGTCCATTTCTCATTAACGGCGTGTCGTCATTACTTGTGGTATAAAATATGGATAGATATGTTCGTTTTACAGCCAGATTTAACGTGAAGAACAATCCAACACCGATAAAATCACACTGGCCATTTGAAAAATATGGTTATTAGTTTATTTCTCAGTAACAGTTTATCCTAATGATTTATAGTTTGTAATTTTGGATTGAGATTGCTCGTTTTACGTTCAGTTTGAACGTGGAAATCAATTCGACAGTGATAAGACTATATTGACCAATTGAAAAATGTGGTTTTCTTCATAATGGGTGGACCTAGTGACTTGTAGTTTACCAATTAGCATTCAGATGCTCGTTGTACATCCAGATTCAACAAGATGGATAGTCCATCACCGATAAAATCTTAATGGCATATTAAACAATGTGGTTTTCAGTTTATTTCTTATTAATGGTTTGTCATAATGACTTATAGTGTGTACATTTTGATTCTTACGCTCGTTGTACATCCAAATCCCACTTGTAGAACAATCCAACATTAGTAAAATCATACTGGCCATTTGAAAAATGTGGTTTTCAGTCTATTTCTGAATAATGGTTCATCCTAATGACATGTACTTTGTAAATTTGAATTCATATGGTTGTGCTACAACCAGATTCAACATGGAAAAGAATACAAAACCCATAAAATCAAACTGGCCAATTGAAAAATGTGGTTTTCAGTTCATTACTCATTAACGGTATGTCCTAATGACCTGTGGTATTTAAATTTGGATTCAGATGCTCGTTTTACAACCAGATTCAACGCGAAGAACACCGATATAATCACACTGGTCATTTGAAAAATGTAGTTTTCGCTCCATTTCTCATTTACGGTGAGTTCTAATGACTTGTAGTATTTAAATTTGGATTTAGATGCTTGTTTTACAACCAGATTCAACCTGAAGAACAATCCAACACGCGTAAAATCACCCTGGCCATTTGAAAGATGTGGTTTTCAAACTATTTCTTAATAGCGGTAAAGGCATTGGCAAGCCTCGTTACGAGGGCACCGTAACTAGCCCAAACTAACCAAAGATCGTTGAATTCACGTCCAAAACACCTACACCACGACTCAGTATCAGCTACGTATCTCTCTATATTTTTTATGAACTGCGGCTTGTAAAATTTACGGAAGTCAACCGGTGGGCCAGTTGGGTTAGTACGGCTTGATACGGCTTGGTCGTAGCAGAAGCTTATATATAAATGGTAACTGAAGGTTTCATCCTTCAGTACCTGTCAGTCCTTGATGTTATTTTCGGCTGCGGTTGACAAAAAAGTTAGATTCATAATTACTTCATCGGAAGGTCCTACCTTATTGACTGGGAGAAGGCTGTAGGTGGCTAACCACTGCACTAGCAGTGTTGCTTTCTTATTGGTGGTAGGGGAGCCCCACTCTGGGGACTTGGCCTCTAGCCACCACACAATATCTTCCTGTTCTGTCCGCGACTATACATAAGCCTGCGTCACCGCGAGATCCTTCAACCACGCTTCACCTTAGGAGAAGCGTATATGCAACGTTCTGTTATGCTAACGGAGGCGTATCCCCTGCCGCATTGTTCGCTTGTCTAGGGTAGCCCAGCGCTAACCCATATTCCCGCTAGCTCGTCCTGGCTCCTGTTACAATCCGTACCCTCTGTGAGTATTTTGTTCGAGGTCGTATGCGTCTGCGACTGTAGTGGTCCTGTGCTGCACGGCATCTATTCAGGTTAATTTGAATAACCTTAGTATTTTGGGACACCCTTTTTTTTTCATCTGGGGTGGAATCTTCGAAAGACACCCATGCCTCCGCTATCACCACTATGGTGATAGGCATGGGTAGTGTCGGATTCACCCCGCGTATTGGCCGGGGCGCCTACCGACTAAACCAAAACCCAGGTTCTGTCGACGAGGGGCTTGACCGCCTAACAGGCATTCCTAAGCCCCCCGGACCGTCTTACGTCAGTTCGTTATTCGGGTCTCTTGTTAATAAAGCGGGAAAGGTATGAAACAAATGAAAAAAGGTCTTTCGTCTTGGTCCGTTAGTCTTGTGGGTTCCGCAAGTCGTCGTCGAACTTTCTCCCCATCACTATCCGGGAGAAAGCCGCGAACGCGTCCCACTTGTCTTTGTCTTCGAGTATACTCGTACCTATACTCCCCGGTCCTGTCTCTCCTGTCTGCAGCCAAAGGTGTGTACCACCACAGTATCGGCATTTTGCAGATTCCGCCTTCCCTATCCGGTAGAGGTATGATTGGAACACTCCATGTCCGGATAGGGTCTGGGTAGTCCAATGATCCAGGTCCCCATGGCCCCTCGTGACCCACGGCTCGATCTGCGGGATCACCCTCCTCGTCCATGCACCATTTTGGCTGCCTTCCCACCTCGTCTGCCACGCTCGGTAGGTGTCCTGCCTTGCTTGGTCCTGGGCTTCTCTTCGAGTTGCTCCGCTCCTCCTCCTCTCATCGATTCGTGCGCGTTCGATGACCAGAAGGTCGCCGGGTATGGTGCCGGCAATTACCTCCACCGCATCGGTCGATACAGTCCTGTACGCCATACTTATTCGGAGCGCGCTGGTTCTCAGCGCCCGCCGTAGCCTCTCTGCGTTCCTTTTGGTCTTCGTATCATCCGCCCAGGCGGGGGCAGCGTAAGATAGCTGGGCTCGAGAGACCAGCGCTAACAATCTTCTCCTTCCCATGCTAGGGCCTCCAAGATTTGGGAGTAGTCTCGCGAATGCGGCCTCCGTTCGGGTTGCTTTTGCTGCTGCTTCCAACACTTGGGCAGTGTGGTGTGGGTTGGACTCCAGGACCGTACCCAGGTATTTGATCCTTCTTAGAATGGGATGTGTCACTCCCAGTAGCTCGATGGTTCTGGTGGCCTCGTGGACACCTGCTCTCTTAGTGGAGAGCAGGGCGACCTCCGTTTTGGCAGCCGCGATGGTTAGACCGTTGCCCGTCGTCCACTCAGCCACCATGTCCACTGTGTCTTTCAGTTTGGTTTTGGCCAGCTCAAAGTCCCTTGCCCTGGCGACTACCGCTAGATCGTCAGCGAATGCCACCAACGATGTTTCCTCCGGCAGCTCAAGCCGCAGGACGTCGTCAAAGGCCACGTTCCACAGGAGGGGGCCCAGGACGGATCCCTGGGGTACCCCCCCGTGACCTCATGGGTTCCGAGTCCTGCGGTGCCCTCATAGGTGACCCGTCGGTCGCTGAGGTAAGCCCTGTTTTGTAGGGCTCTGGGAATGTTCTTCCGGGCGAGCGCTGCATTAATGGTTCCCCATGGTAACGTGTTGAATGCGTTTGCTACGTCCAGGGTTGCCATAATGCAGTGGGCTAGCCTTCTCCATGTGCCGGTGTTCGCGCTCTTAACTTGCTCCCTCACCGCCAGGATCGCGTCCGTGGTGGATCGGTTCCTCCTGAACCCGTATTGCTGGGTGTGGAGACCGCCTGAGGCTTCGATCGCCTCCGTTAGTCTGTCGGCGATCATCCTCTCTACCGTCTTCGCAAGTCTGTCGAGTAGGCAGATAGGACGGTAGGAGGAAGGGTTCTTTGCTGGCTTCCCGGGCTTTTGTATCAGGGTGAGCTTGGCGGTTTTCCACTTGCGTGGAAAAACGCCCACCCTCATGCATTGATTCGCTATGTGTGCCAGGGCCGGGGCAATACCCTGGGCTGCTGCTTTCAGCAACTCGTTGGGTATACCGTCCGGCCCTGGTGCCTTCTTGTTGGGAAGTTTCCCTAGTGCGTGAAGGGCCTCCTCCTCTTGCCATTCATCGGGTTCTTCGCATGCATCTTCATCGTGTGGGGGCTTCGGGCTGGGGTGATGGTTTGGCGGAAACAGGGTGGTGACCACTTCCTCGATCCCTCCCGGTACAGACACCTTGCCTCCGGTGTTGGTCACCATTGTAACTCCGGGAGAAACCTTTCTGTTTCTCGTCGGACACCTCGTAGTCCCCGCTTCGTGCCAGCTGGCTTCGCAAAGTAGGTAGACTGGAGTGGCGGCTCTCCCGGGTAAACTAGCCCTCCTCGCTGCAATGCTGGCATCTCCTTAAGCTGTCCTAATTTTTGTGGGGTACTTAGCTGTGTCGTGCTTGCCGGCATCGGCGGCATCCCTGCGTTGTCTCAATTCGGAGGACAACTCTCCAGAGAACCAGACCGATTCCGATGCTGCTCTCCCCAGTGATTTTGATCGTTCGCTCCTCATGATCACCGTAGCAGCTTGAGTACTCCCATATGTAGGTCTGAAGCTGCTAAGTGTGAACTCCCTCCCTTCTGCATTGGTGGACCTACTCAGAGCAGATTGGTCGTGGTCGCATCAGAAACGGTGATTTTGGACGCTAGTACGCTACTCGTAATCACCGTAGCAGCTTGAGTGCTCCCATATGCAGGTCTGGTGGTGCTAACTGTGAAGTTCCTCCCTGCTACATTGATGGACCTACTGAGCGTAGATATGATCTCCACCTCTGTTGTGGCCGCATCTAGGCCTTTAACGTGGACCGCCAGTTCTGGCCTGCTGATAGTGGCCTCCTCTACTCTTTCAGCGATCTCTTGCACTAGTTGATCTGCCTAGGTACTCTTGCCCTTGAACAGCAGGATCTCCCCGCTATGGGTCTTCATAATCTGAGAGACTTGCAGGTCTAGCATCACAGGATGCACCTTTTTAAGTCGGTCGCCCACCACTCTTTGTACATCCTTCTCAGGCATTCCAACGAAAGAGGGGCTTTCCATCCCTATCCTTCCAGACACTCCACAAGTTTACTCCTACGAAATGAGTCTTATGCTGCATTCAGATCCACAAATACCGCATACCTTCTCCTGTTACACTCCAGCACTTAAATAATACTATCCGTTTCAAAAATGTGATCTTCGTTCATTCTGTTACTTGTAGTTTGATCTAAATGTTGTTTTCTCATCCAGATTCTCGTGGAGAGCTTTAGCACCCCACCTTGGGTCTTCATCGTTTATTTTTTATTATTCCCGACGTTAGTATTTAGCACTGACCTCGAGCTGTCTGTGTCGTGTGTTTTGGGGCACCCCAACACAGGTTTTTGTGTTCTTAAAGTTGAGCGTATCCTTTGTCAAGAGTGTGAACTGGTCTTTTCAATCAAAAAGGCCCCCGCTGACTTGGTGTCTACCAATTCCTTGGACTCTTCATGGCGGTAGTTTACAAACTTTGATCTAAAGGTTTTTTTTTTCAACCAGATTCTCGTGGAGAACAATCAAATACTGATAGTTTGCGAGTGGTAGACTGATAAACTGCCACTGAAAATAGAAATAATTTTTTTTAAATTTTTTTTTAATTTATTAATCATATATATATATATATATATATATATATACATAAATACAATTCAGTAAAAAAATAAACTGAAAATAATAATTTTCCCTGCGGTTGCTCCGGAGTGGGTCCTGGCCACCTGGTTTTGGGAAATCTCGAACAAAATTAAAATTAAGTTAACGTATGTATGTCTTTTTTTTTTAGAGTAGTTGTATTCGGTTATTCGCGTCTTCTATTTAAGATTTAGTCATTCATTCATTTAGTAATTCATTTCACAACGAACCGCCGTGTTTTATCTTTATTTATCATTTGCATCCTTTTATTTTTTATGAATGATTAATTGTTTCTTAAGTCGTACATTAGAAGTGTTTTAGTAGCAAGTAACATTAAAACATGATAACTTGATTTTAACTGAATGAAAATTACTGAAACTTAACTAAATATATTCTGAGTTGAATAGATAGTTTGGTTTACTTGCTGATGTCCTTACATTAGATGAAATAAACCGAAACGAAACACACTAGTTCCATAAATGGCGATTATACAATTTCCTAGCTGAGAAAAATAATTAAATTACACCTCATTACGAATCTATTTAAAATCTTAATTGGCTTATAAAAATGTTCGCGCTCGAAAGAACACTCCATTGCTATAGTGGCAACCCCACAGAAAGCTAAATCCAGTGACATTGCTTGTGTAAACTAATTAAATATTTATGCACCGCTGATAATATGCCTCCATAATTCATCAACAGGTGCGCTGCAGTGGAATAATTATGATATCTCCGCAAATAAATGTACGCTGTAATTAGCACTATGTCTTACCAGGGAGAGACAATCAACCAGTTGGCCTTTAATAACAACCTCGGCATGTAAACGCATTTCTAATTAAATCGGGAGGAGATTGAAGGAAAATGCAAATGCAGTTGATGGTGAATCAACATTTATCGGGTCAATTAGCATCGTCAAATTATTTTCGGTGTTTATCGCGATAGTGTTAGTGGACAACAGGATTTCATTAAGCTGTCAGACACATGCGGTGCAAGAAACGGGTCTTTCAGTATGCACCAGCCGAGCATATTTCAGCCCATTGATTTTCAGAATGTCATAACTCTATTAAACGAAAGTTCCGGGGCATATCGGAATAATGTGTAATAAATAATGATTACGCGGCCCCCGAAAAAGTTTCCTGCGGCGCGGCGGGAATAAAATTCAGCAATTTTAATTACTTAAGATGATAAAAAGAACGGGCGCGACACACTGTTTAAAGCTGGCGCGAAAGTAGTAAATATTTATGAGTTATTACCGGAAAGTTTTGAGCGTTGTCCTAATAACTTTTAATAATGTAGTGTTCCGGCAAGCGAAAAGGGCAATTTCGCGACCGCTAAGCAGAATCTATTAGGCGAGCAGACATCTATTTTCGCTTAATGATTCAGACAACTGAGCTGTTCCGATCGTGGGGCGTGCGCCGGATGTGGTTGTAACACCCACCGTTCACACGCGGGCGGTTAAAAAGAAAATAAAATATAACAGCAGCGAGTCCTTGTTAAGAAAATAAACAGTTAAACTTGATTATCTCGTCTGTAGGATAATATTTTGGATCATTACTTTAAATAAATAGAGTGAGCATGTAGGGACGTCTGCGTTGGGATAGGTTAAAACCGTGCTATCTACGTTTCCAACAGGATGGTTCCCCATTCATTCAGCTTGATGAGAGAGGGGGCTTCGTTATGATTATGAAGAACAGCATATCCTGAAACCTAGATTGTTGTCCTCACACCTGACTAAGTTTACTTCAAATTTAAATTAACGACCTCTATATATAATATTAATATCGCCATACAAAATCATACCCTGTTGAAATTGATGGTTTACAACGCGCCCGCGCTTCTATGATTATGCTGCAGCAGCCATGAACGGGATGAAATAATTTATTGCGGACAGATCTCGGGAGGAAAATATACAACCCTATCGCCGACAATGTTTCATTTTTATTGTCCAAGAAAAGGTGAAAGTGGTTTCGCATTTGTTACTGTAACTGACGGAAACCGAGACAGCTTGATACGAAGATACATCGCCAAACATATATCGCCCTAATGACAGCCGGTGCACATGCGTGCATTAAAAAAATATTATTTAAGCAAGCCGGATTGTTTAATTCCCCCTGCTTAAATCGTCAGCTAGACTAGATTAGCTAGCTGCGGTGCGACAAGAAATATATGATTAATAGAGGCGCGCGCGTTACGTAACTAATGTGACTCCGTAGAGCCTTATTAATATTCAATTATTGTGTAGCCCCGTATTTAGATTCGCCCCGGGTTCGAGTTTATTAATGAAAATATT
The DNA here is from genome assembly GCA_963942505.1 of Lordithon lunulatus. Lineage (NCBI taxonomy): Eukaryota > Metazoa > Arthropoda > Insecta > Coleoptera > Staphylinidae > Lordithon > Lordithon lunulatus. Next base: position 11,165,197 of record OZ012674.1, on the reverse strand, counting down.
ATTAATGCCCAGCCGGGCAAAAAAAATCATGGAATTTTAATTATCTTTTAATAATTATTAAGCGACCTTTTTGTGTCTTAGACCCCTCCAACAAACAATGGCGCTGCAACTTTGGTACACCCCCCGCTCGCCCCCTTTTGTTATTTTTAAAACGCTGATTATGATTCGGGTAATTTATAATGAGCTCCGATCGGCGGTCCAATTTTTATCGACCTGGCGAGTGCACCATTAATGAACCTAGCTGGGGGTTATTATTAATATTTAATTTGCACGCTGAAAGAGTTTTGTTGATGTCCTTTTGTGTGTCATGTGTGTATATGTTATTTAATTATTGTTTTATGTTTGCCAATAATGTACTGCTATTATTATTATTTCATATTATTGCGTCGATTAAAACGGTTTAATGTTATAACCCTGCAATTTAAAATTATTACGGCGTGTTAAATTGTGTGCTGCAGGGTGTTTAAGTTGAAAAACATATGGGGGATATTTTTAGTAAAAGCTGCATTACATGCACACCATTTGATGTTAAATCAAAATCAAAAATTCAATCGGAACATTTCCTACGACTCACTGTCCGCACTAAGATAGCTATAAATCAAAATATTTATTGCTTTGTCCGCGCCAGTCAAATGCGGAATAAAAAACACGATCGCATATGTAATTGTATAAGATTAAATAAATTCCCATCTGGTGGATAATACCGGGGCAAGCGGATATAAGAAACGATTCATACCAAACAAACATTTAAAAATACTAGAGAATTCCGAATAATACTAGAATTGCAATCGTTTTGATTTATTGCTATTTCAGTGCGACCTCGAGTAATACAGGAATATGTACTGTAATTTATTAAAAGAAACTTCCATCTATATAGGATTATAAGCACAAGCGCGTATCTGCTGGAAAATGGGGAAGTTCAGAGTAGTTTAATCGGGCGGTATTTATCTAACCTTCAGAGGTTTTGTACCTCTGAAAAACTGTAAAGAGGGTTATATGTAGGACGCTATATTATAGTCTCTAATGTTTCACATCTCTCTGTTCAATCAATTGCCCTGATAGAGTCGTCCTCTATCGCCGCACTCTATGCTTGACAGCGTAGGAAAACTGCTAGAGAATCTGATGCTTATTAGGATAACACGGAAGGTGAGGACGGCCTAGCAGAGAATCATCATAGATTTCGGCGGAACAGATACACCATTGAGGCTACTGCTAAGATCACTGTTACTGCACAGAAAGCTCGCGGGGGCACAACAAATCTGTGAGCTTGATACACTCGATGTCAGAAACGCCTTTAACATGGCCGCTTATCGTGACAAGTGCATCCAGGTGGGAATCGACTTATAAGGTTCATCCAAAACAAACTGGAGTGGCGGGAACTAATGTACGACGCAGGAACAAGCAGTGGGTGCATCGCACTGACTTGCGGTGCGCCCCAGGGTTCAATCCTTGGGCCCACCTTATGGAACATCTTATGGGGTACTGAGGCTTCCATCTCCGGATGGAGTGGCGCTGGTGGGATACGCTGATTATCGGGCACTAGTGGCAGCGGCTAGGACAGAGGAGCAGCTAGCCTGGAAGGTGGATGACAGCGTAGACCAAAGCAGCAACTGTATTCTGCATATATATATATATATATATATATATATATATATATATATATATATATATATATAGATATATATATATATATATATATATATATATATATATATAGATAGATATATATACCTGGCCTCTGAGAAAACAGGGGACATTCTGTAGAGTGGCAGAAAGAAGACGAGTAACACCGATAGAATTTTCTATACTTGGATAGCGGATTACCCTATGAGGTAGCTTCAAAAACTTTGGTCTGACTCTGGACAAGCAACTAAACTTTTTCGTACGCGCACAGGCTACGGCCGTAAAGGCAAGCCTAGTGGCTACGGCCCTGAGGAGGATAATGCCAAGAGCGTGAAAAAGAAGGATATTTGCCCCTACAGTAGAAAATCATGCTCTCTGTGCCCCAGTGTGGGCCGGTAAGATGCAAAGACGAGGCAAGGGCACATCTGGCCAAAACGCAGCTCCTGGTCGTTTTAAGGGTGGCTAGCGCGTATAACAGGGAGGCGATGCGGTAGCCGGGGTGCTACCAATCGATCTCATCGCCTGTGAATGACAGGGTTTGTTCGGGTCAGGGCAGGAGGGTACTAAGATGTATAGAAATCATGAATCTGACGATGCAGAGCACACGCTCTTCGAATGCCCAGGGTGGTACTTGGCTAAAAGTTGATTAACAAGTGAGGTTGGGGTGGAACTAGCTACTAGCAATCTCACGTAGATAATGTTACAGGAAAAGGGTAAATGGCAGGCCATTGCAACGTACATTAACACTATTCTGAGATCGAAAGAGCAAGAGGAACTAAATATGCAGATGAATGCACCACTTCGGAACTGAGATCTAGAACCAGAAGGAAACATTTGATGTGTTAATAGCACAAGGCCTTCAACTCGAAGAAATAAAAGAGTGGTATCGGGTTAAAGCGGAGGCTGAGGTGGGTCTTCGAATGCCCATGGTGGTACTTGGCTAGAAGTTGATTAACAAGCGAGGTTGGGGTGGAACTAGCTACTGGCAACCTCACGCAGATAATATTACAGGATGAGGGTAAATGGCAGGTCATTGGAACATACATTAACAATATTCTGAGATCGAAAGAGCAAGAGGAACTTAATATGCAGATGAATGCACCACTTCGGAACTGAGATCTAGAACCAGAAGGAAAAATTTGATGTGTTAATAGCATAAGGCCTTCAACTCGAAAAATACGAGAGTGGTATCGGGTGGAAGCGAAGGCTGGGTGGTGGAAGGTGGGTGTTTAGTCAGTAGGTCAGAATCGTGAAGGAATCTGGCACCGCACTTCCCGGCAGAAGACCTATGAAAAGACCTCCAAAAAATAATACCATATGCAGATGATGTAGTGCTTGGGACCAAGGGAGTTGTTGTGGCTCCTTTCAGATACCAAACCTTGGGGGTATGCACGGTCGCAGGCTATCAGTTGTTTCACCTGTACCGTGACTTTGTGGGTAAATTCAACGACTTAACGACTTTCTGGAGACCTTTTATAGTATTACTTAATTAAACAAGTTACAAGACTACTGCGACTCTAATGCTGTTCTAACCTTCCTTCCTCAACACTCTTCTAACACTGGCTTCACACTGCTGCCTCAACCTCTTATAACTCTGGCTTCACACTCTTCTAACGCTGGCTTAACACTCCTTTCATCGTCTGTTGGTCGTTACGCTATTTGCGTACTCGGAATTTACCGAAAACGCATTAGCGTACGGAAGTTGTTATTGTGCCCTTTGGTCTAGCTTAACGATCTAAGTATTACTAGGTCTTAAATTAAGTGTAAATATTCTTATATATATATATATATATATATATATATATATATATATATATATATATACTTATGCTAATTATATTCTATACAAATAAGTATAGACTAATATATAACTAATGGGCTAAGGATTGTGATAATTGTTGGGACACAACAGAGTGGAAGAGATGTTGGCAAGAATGGGAACGTACCTTGATAAAGAGCGGGCTAATAATGAATGTGGATAAAAACAAATGGATGGTGTCTACCTATGGAAGATTTGCAATGGAAGGAATTCAAGATTGAGAGGGTGATTTGTTTTAAGTAGTTAGGCTTTTGGGTTGACTGCAGAGGTGGCTGTAGGAAGAATTTGGACTGTATGCAAGCAACGGTGAGAATGTAGTTGGTGATAAAATGCAAGAGGTGGTGGGATGGTAGTAATATCGTGTAAGATCTTAGATGCGTGTGTGATTGGAAATGTGGGGATTGCGAGAGTGGGAAATAATCGAAAGAGGCCAAGGCTGGTTTCTGAAGACTCCATTATAACTCCAAAGATCGACAATTAGGACGGGGCTCCTGCTGAAAACGTATCGGATGAGCGTGTGGAAGAGTTAAAAAGAAGTTCGAGAAAAGATTGCAGGTTGGGGAAGAGATACTGGTGCGGGAGGTGTGATTGAGATGTAGGAGTAGGACAGACAGAGGATGGAAAAATGATAGAGAAAGAATATTTGAAAGTGTGGGTATATCTGAAGTGTGGGTGAAGGGTAAACTCAGAGGAATCTGGATAGTTCTGGATAGTTGGCTGGAGGGTAGCATAGCTACAGACACTTAGGCCTCAAAATGGGTCCATTGTGAAACCTCCCTGCTCACTCGTCTCACCAGTCAATTTTGCGTGCAAGCTGCAAAACTCTGGCGGGTGAGGAGCTACCAATGCTGACCACACTAGGCCAGCACTCCCCTAGTATTAGATGCCTAGTGTTTACTAGAGCTGGGCAGAGGCATATTACATGGTCTTCATTGCACCCTCTACATAACGGGCTGTCCACCAGACCCATCGTGTGTAGGTGTTTGTTTAGCCGCCAGTGGCCAGTTAGGATGTTTGTCAATAATTTCAGATTAGTTCTGGATAAGTTAAGGCGGGCCGTGGCTGCAATTTTACAATTTTGCCTAATTGCTACCTTTGATTGCTTGCAGCCCGGCGTTTCTCGCCATCTTACCTTGTGAAGAGCATGTGTCCTATGCTCTATTATTATTTTCAGAGTACCTGCAGAAAGTATTTCATCCTCTTGGGTTGTTAGAGGATGTAAGGATCCCTTCCTGGCAAGTTCATCTGCTATTTCGTTCCCCTTGATGTCACTATGTCCTTTGATCCAGCAGAGTTCTAGTTTGTTATATTTAGCTAGCTCATCCAGGCTGTGTAGACATGAATATAGCTCTTTCGACACAAATGTGTTGGCATTTAGTGCATTTAGAGCTGCTTTGCTGTCGGTGAGTATTTGGATATGTTTATCCTTAATATTCCGTTCAGCTAAAATTTGAACACACTTTAGTATTCCTGTTAATTCAGCTTGGAAGACTGACGTGAGTCTTCCAAGTGGTGCACTTATCTTGAGATCGAGTTCTGGTGAGAATATTCCGTAGCCAGCACTCGTCTTAGTTTTGGATTCATCAGTATACATGGTTATGTTGGCGCCTTGTGGGATACCATCCATTGTGATGATGGTCTGAAAATGTTTGACAAAACTGTATTTGGGTAGAATTCTGTCGCACTTACCTTCTATGAGGGGGTCTAGTTTGATAGCTTCACTCATATGCTCCTGTGTCCAATGATTCTACCTTTATCATGCCACAGGTTGAGTGAAGATAGCCTTAATGCTGTTTTTACTGCAATCTCCCTTATAAGAAGGTCGAGTGGTAGTAGACACAACAGTGCTTCAAGAGCTGCTGTGGGCGTTGTTCTCATTGCGCCGGTGATGGCAAGACACGCCATCCGCTGGATGTGTGATAGCTTTGAGATTGTTGTAACTTGTTTGGTTTTCGACCACCCATATGCGATAGTTGGTCTTATGATCGCGCTATATATCCATTGGGTGATCTTGGGAGACAGGCCCCATGTTTTACCAACCGCCCTGCGGCATTGCCAAAATGAGATGCAAGCTTTTTCCAGATTGGATGTTATATGCTCATTCCAGTTCAGTTTTGTATCCATGATTAATCCTAGATATTTTACTTTATCTGTGAGAGTCAGAGGGACCTTAAAGAGAGTTGGCATGTTCATGAGCTCGAGTTTCCTCTTCCTCGTAAACAATATCAGCTCTGTCTTTTTTGGGTTAACTATCGCTCCAGTTCTCAACAATCTTTAGGGCACTCTGCATGAGATTACACCTTCAAAACTGCCATTTATCATGATCACTATGTCGTCGGCATGGTATCCTGAGTTGTTTAATTCCAGGAGGAGGCTATAAACTACAAGGTCCCATAAAAAGGGTTAGATGACTCTCAAGGTGGAGTCATCTAACCCTTTTTATGGGACCTTGTAGTTTATAGCCTCCTCCTGGAATTAAACAACTCAGGATACTATGCCGACGACAGCCTGTTCCTGCAACTTGTTTTGATGTTACGTCATCTAGTGTTACTTGGATTGTTCTTAGACCAAGCATATTTTTTATCCAGCCCCTAATAGCGGGGTGAATCCCGTGAGATGTCAGAATATTATCAATACTCTTAAATGTTGTTTTGTCAAAAGCACGTTCAATATCAATGAAGGTGGCAAGCAACGAACTTTTATGCTCTAGTGTTTCCTCTATCTTAGAGGTCACCAGATGTAGGGCTGATTCCGTTGAGCGTCCTGGTTGGTAGGCATGTTGTTTCGGATGTTTGGGGTACGTTCTCAGCGGCCCGTCCCTGATTTTACGATCACAGAGCCTTTCCAACTTCTTCAATGAAATGAGGTTAGGCTGATGGGCCTGAATGACTTGGCAAGTGTGTAATCTACTTTGCCTGGTTTGGGTATAAAGGTCACTTTGACCTCTCTCCATGTATTGGGTATGTACCTAAAAGCAATGCCACCTATATACACCAATGTGTTTATAATGTAGGTTAACCCCCATTGTAGCAGTGCTGGGAATATTCCATCTAGTCCTGGGGACTTAAAAGATGAAAAGCTTGATATTGCCCATTCTATTTTAGTTATACTTATCATTTGGTCAGCTAGCAGCCAATCTTCCTCATCAGGTAGATGAGGATCAGTTGCTAAGTTGAGACCTCCAGGTTGATTGCCAGGAAAGTGGGTGTCTAGGAGTACCTCGATAGTTTGGGAGGGTGTTACTGTGAAGGTGCCATCCTCCCGTTTTAGCGAGTTAAGTTGTTGTACAGGGTCTTTTGAGATTACTCTCTTCAGACGAGCAGCTGCTGCTGTGGATTCAATGCCATTGCAGTAGGCTCTCCATGTATTTCTTTGTCGCTTCCTGAGTTTACTTTTGAATTGTCTACGGGCTTCCCTAAAAGCTTCCCATAGAACTATATCATTTCTATGTTTGGCCTTGTTGAAAGTTTTTCTGGCCTTGGATCGGAGACAAACTCAGAGGAATAGTAAGTTAAGAAACTGATTCAGAGAGAGAGAATGAGGTATTTTGAGTGGCAAGAAAGACAGTTGAAAATTAATAAGTTGATATTTCATTCAACTTTAGATATGTGGAGTGGCAAGTTCATAACCCAGAGCTACATAACTAGGCATGACTTTTTGCACCTTGCAGGGAGGACAAAGTGTGCATGGCAAAAGCGAGATGCGGTTCGGAAGCGAGAGGAAGGAATGTGTGGATGGGGCATCGCGTATGTGCTGTGTAGCAAGGGGAGTGTCACGAGGTGGAACCTGGCCAACGCATGCATGTAAGGGAGTAAAAGCAGAGTGGGAGGTGGATTCCAGAAAGGTGAGTGATTGGATAAGATATGATTGAAAAGGCGTGAAAATTTACTGTCGTGGCAGAGGGGAATTTTGGTATTCGAGATTATGCGGAGTTTGACAAATAGAAGGAAAAAGGGGATTTTGAAAATTATATTAAGTGCGGAGGGACCTTATATATTTTCTGAATATTACTATTGATGTGGTGTTTCTTGTGATGTGTAAGCCTTATAAAGGTTTTATTTATGATATCATATACCATGAAGTGGGTTTAGTGACTTCATGGTATATGATATCATTAATAAAACAATTAGTGCAATTCTTTGAAGAGAGTGATATAAAAAATGATAAAACTGAATTTATTTATGAGCTGAAACATTTAAAAAATGCGTTTTAATGAGGAATATACTCATTTTTATACTCGTAGCTTCATTATTACATAAAACGTTAATACGTATGATAAAGTAATATGCGTATTTGTGCAGTTAGGTATTCAGTCCAATGCTTAAGTTTGCGGTGAATTGTGCAGCTCAAAAGCGCGGGTAAATACGCACACATCTGGCTCTCAAAGCGGGGAACTTTACACTCGGAAATGTTACCACTCATTAATTCAAGCTTGTTTCCGGCCCAGTACGTTGCTCCCCTAGTCGCCGGGGCGCCGCGTGCACCAAACCCGCGGCCGGCGAGGTTTGGTCGTTTGGTCACCCATCTCTTTGTCCCCCCTGCGTCCTGAATTATGCACGACGCGCGAATCAATGTTTTCGATTCCATAATACATATATAGTTGTAGCGCGGGGTCCTGCTGCAGGACTGCGGTCGCGCCATCAGCGTGTTAGTCACGTTTTGGATTACGGCCGCCATGGTGCTCTCGCCGCCGGAAAGTGCGGGCCCAGGAGAATGATATCATTTCACACAGAATGCACAGCGCAAAATTTTTTAACGAGCTCCACCAAACTTGCGATATAATTGATTATTTTAATACGCCGCCAGAATGGCCGAGTTGCGGAACTTCTGCTAATTAAACACGCTGTCGGGATGGTAACTAGTTTGATTCGGATGGATTTACGGGGGGGCTTAAATTTTTGACACATTGGTCGCACGGTTTGAACTATTAATATCTTTAACCTACCGATAACTGTATAAATAGAAAAGTAGATGATAATATGGATAAGTGCGGGTAAAACCACATTCTCGGAAGAATAATGGATTGAAATCTAAAGCAGTGATTCTCAACCTATTTTTCATTTTACGGTTCACTTTTCATAATTAATAAATTTGACGACACACTAACAATAAGATAAATATTAAAAAAACATACAAAATTATTTTTATTGTATGCATTCGTAAAATTAACACTTCAAGAATCTCACTTTCTCACTTTAGTGTGCTGCGAAACCGTGGTTGTAAATCACTATTCTAAATCAACGTTTCCTGAATCTAGGTGTTAGTATGGTAAAGGTCGTTGAAAATACTAATATTAGAAGAGAAAGTGGAATTGGTAAAATATATAGTATGGTAAAGGCCGTTGAAAATACTAATATTAGAAGGGAAAGTGGAATTGGTAAAATATATAGTATGGTAAAGGTCGTTGAAAATACCAATATTAGAAGGGAAAGTGGAATTGGTAAAATATATTGGACGAGAAATAATTGAGATGTTAAAACTTAGCATATATCGCTCATAGGACATATGACTCAGCCCTATTGGAGTAACAACTAAATAAAGCAGTCAGCATTTTCGCTATATAAGTCTATAAAAAGACTAATAATCAATCGGTTAGGTGTAATAATTGTTTGAACTCAAGCACTAGCATAGTCAAGATGCATTTAGCCGCCATGTTAAAGCCTATTTGATAATAATAATAATACGATTACAAATAATTGGTGTTCATCGGAGTTCGTTGCAGTAGCGCGGGCGCATGTCAACATTTCATAAGTCTCGTGCCGTTCAAAGTTTTCTAATATAAATAAATTAGTAACGCTTGATAAAGCCACGTTAAAGTTCCGATTATGGGCGCAGGAATTCCCTGTAATGTTCCAGGAGCCGCTGTAAACAATAACATAATGCATTATTAAGCAACTCCAGAAGTACGAATTCAGCGCATTATGGAGATAGGGCATCTAAATGCATTTAATGTTGTTTAAATACGCTCACCTAATTGGATAAGCCTCTTGTCTAATTGGAGGAAAATTATACTTGGGACTGCGAGTAGCAGCGGTGGCTTCTTTTTCGATTCACGATTTGCATGAATACATTAAAGCCCCCCGCGGGCACCCCTTGCAACCGACCAACTTTGCGTGTGCGTGATCAGCGGCACATTTTGTTTTCCGCATAATTTTGAATAAACAGTGCGTCGCGATTTTCAGCCCCAATTCGCCCGGCGGTACATTTGATAACGCATTATCATTACCGTACAAGGATAACCACTTATCCGATTATTGGGCAAATTTATTGAACCCCGTTAAATGTGTTTACAGTAAACGTTTGCGGCTGAAAACTAACCCTGCAATAGCGGTTTAAATTATTAACGCCGGTAATCTTTATAAGTTTACGGAAAATTATTGTCGCTCTCAAAAAAAAAAACTCTAAATTTAAATTGAATTTAATAATGCAGGGCGTAGTGGAACGTTTTTTCAATAGCGTCGGACAGATCCTGTGGGAAATTTTCGGAGCTCCCGCCGGGCCAATCCGCCCCTGACCGATTCCGCAACACGTAGCTGGGTTGCGGGGTGCGGTTTAGGTGATCTAATCGGCGGAGTGCGAAAGGTGGATGTGGTGAAAAATTATAATAATAACGGGATGTAAAATTCGGGAGATCAACGACATCGGCGCGCGGGGGTGGCAGCGTCTGACGGGCATCGCGGTCGTACATCTTGTTCCGTTAAGGGTTTACCGGGCTACAACTTAAGACTGATGTGAAAAATGCTCTTACCAATATTTCTGCCAATTCGGTAAGGTGGTGGTGAATTCGGTTAAAGATTAATGCAATTTTGTTCGGATGGGTTTAATAATTTTATTTGGCGGCGAAATAAATTTCTGAATGCGGCTCTGTGGCGTGAGTAAATACATCTTAAGTTCTTGTCAGGCTTACGCACAATTTCTTATTTATACTATTAACGTGGGACCATTCATCGTCCCCGCGACAGATACAAAGGTTAATAAAAGAGGAGCCAGCGACCGTAAAGGAATAAAACGTCAGATAGAGGAAAACACGTTGGAAGACGGTGGGCTATTATGTGACATATTGCATTTAGACGTCGGCGTCCACATCAGCGTCACCGTCGACCAGTTCTGTATATTAGACAGCATTTGGCGAGAGATTACGCTTAGTAACATGTAGAAAAAATTAATTAAAATCCCAATCGCATGCAAGAAAGTACGCAAATTAAATCCCATGTTTATATTCCGAACAGTTTCTCGATGTAAACTTCAACGCAAAGGAATTAGTTCCCAACTAATATATCTCGCGCGCAACAAATTAAACTCCATGCCCCCCACGTTATAAATTAACTGCATTATTTTTGGGGCTTATTACGTAAATGGCGCATGTGTGAAGACGCTAGATTGTGCAATTCCCCCCGAAAACGGGGCCAATTGCTTCCGCGCATAAGATTTACAGCGTTTGATGCGACTGCCAATGCCTGAATAAAGGTGAATTATACGCGAAATAAATTAAGCCTTATTATTGCAACAATGGAAGGACCATCCCCGCAATATACGATTGGAAGTATTGCAGTTATTTATTTATCCAACGATTGCTGCTCCCCATCATGCGGCAGACCAGTATGTAGGATGAATCTGTCACTGTCAAACGATATACGTGCACCGCCGCCGCCGCCGCTGATTCCCATCCCTTTCTCGCATCTTCCCCCGAATCTATCTCATTTCGGCCTTTCTAAAATATGCCCTCCCCCACCGAACCACTGCACACCCCACTAACCATTTACTCATTACCCTTTCTACTAAATTCAATCCTGGCAAAATTAACTAATCCCGAATTAAACCCCATCTTTCACCCTACTGACACTTATACACACCGCCATCACTCGATTTAAACTAATATTAATTATATTTATTTGCATTAACCTGATTAATCGCCACCACAACACATATTTACGACAACTTTGCTGGCATGGAAATCGCGCCGTTGCCATAATAACTCAATATAAATGTTGCAGCCGTGAGGTTCGCTTTAAAAATCACCCCTTTAATTTTACATAAGCATCGCAAAATAAATCTCGTGATAAAATATTTATTTTAATTCGCACCGCTCCGCGCTCTCTCGCGCCCCCCGGTGGGAACCTGGAATATGTACTGAATCGATTTGCGCTGAAACAAAAATTACGGTGCGGAAGCCTCAATATGATAGTAATTAACAGCAAATAAATCAATCAATCAATTTAGCGTATCAATAAAGCTATTTTAGCTATAAAATACATTCACAGCTAACTAAATTGATTTTGATTGTATTTCTACATGAGATATGGGATTAACCACTCAAAACTTTATAATATATAAGTTTCAAACAAAACTGCGATTTATTCTTAATTTCATCTTTGTAACCGCGCTATAATCTAACTAACTGTCTCCAAAAAGTGGGCGATACCACCCTGAAATGTATAGCTGCTGGCAAAATTTGGGGCCCACTGAATAGCCAGTGAAAACACTTTTTAAAAAATTAAGAAAAACCATACTCCCATGCTTACTCTGCTGCCTAAAAAAAAATAAGTTGTAGTAAACAGGTAGTTTATTTTCACATTAAATGCACACATTTCTAGTCAGAAGACACTATTAGTAATATTTTAGCTGAAAAGGGGACGGTAGATCTAATACTTTGGTAACCTATGATCAGATTGATGATTTGAAGTAACATAAGGTTGCTGGGGGCTCATCTGCAGTCCACTTATGTGGGACCTTTGTACATCCCGCAGTTGACATTTCAGTTGTCATCATCTCACAGTTGCGGGGATGCCGCTTTGCGTGCGCTGGTTTAGGCTGGGGGTGCCAACTGTAGCTAGCCTTTCGGTAGTGAGTGCGGGGCATTCACAGAGAACATGGACTGGCATCTCCTCCGGTCGGTTGCATCCTTACGTCCGATCACCGAAACCAAAACCTACGATCTAGTTAATGACTTGAATCAAATATATATATTCATTAGTAACATTTTTCAACCTTGATTTTCATTTGCATTTACTTTGCGGCTATCTGAAGCCGGCCATCATCCAACTTCCTCACTTTTTCCAGGCTGGTGTTGACTACCACTCTCAGGTCCTCCTCCTTCCTGCCGCTGGCCACCAGGACGACGTCTTCATCTTTGTACCGTCTGGCAGGGCGGTCCTGAGAACGTCGTCGTATACACAGGTTGGGGCCTATTTACCCCTGTGGAACGCTGCACCACAGTCATGTGTTAGTTGGTTCCCCAATCGCCGCCGCTTATTTCCATTCTGTCGCTGAGCTAACTCCTAATGAGTCTTAGAGTGACCCTCGGGATGTTCAGGTCCTCGCTCCTCTACAATGTGCGTCCCCAGTGCGCCGAGTTGAAGACGTCCTTGACATCGATGGTAATCAGTACGCAGAGCTTCCTCGTCCATCATGTGCCCATGCTGGCGTCTCTGGCTGCCTGCGTTGTCTCCTACAGAACCCCCACCGTCGATCTGCCTGGGCGAAATCCATGCTGCTGCGGCGACATTCCTTCTGTTAATTTGGTGCATGGGGTGACCCTTCTCAACATCTGATACTCTGGCCTTCTTCCAAATCTGCGGGAAAACGCCCTGCTCTAACGCCTGATTCTAGGCTCTGAGAACCGTCTCTGTGGCCAGCTTCGCTGCCAGTTTCATCGCCTCTGGTGGGCTGCCATCTGGGCCTGGCGCCCTATTCGTGAGCTTCCCCATGACTACTTCTAGCTTTCCTATGGTGAAAGTATCTATGGCCACCCCTGGAAAGAGCTCCTGTCACCGAGTTCCTCATTGTCCAGCCTTGGAATGGGCGATCAGAACTTTAGGCGACGCAGGGTCATCTTGTAGCCCTGTCTTCATACGTCCTCCTCGATAGAGTCGAAGATCTCTGCCCAATAGGCTTTTTTGGATTCCTTTATCACTATTCTAAACTTGTTCTTCGCTATCGAGTATGTCATCCTATCCTGTTTGTCGGTTGCGCCCCCGCGTTGGCACTCGCTCGGGCTCTTCTGTCCCCTGTTTCTGCCACCTCGCAGGCAGTATGGGTTTTTTCTGCTGTGCACGTCGCCGCGTAGTGCCCTGCCTTGCAGAGGCTCAGCTGGTGTCCTGTTCCCCAGCAGCAAAAGCAGTACAGCTTCTCCTCGGCAGAGATTCTGCAGAACATGGGGGCTATTATCACAGTCCCTCTTTCTGCAACTCGTCTAGCCGTCTCATTGCTTGTTTTAATTGTAATCGCTCGCGTCTCGCCGTAGGCAGGTCGTAGGGGACCCAGGCTGAATTCCCTCTCGTCCGTTCCCGTTTCTGCTTTCAGGGCGCTCAGAACGTCCTCTCTGGTAGCGAGGAGGCCTATTCTCTCCAGCGTGAGGGTAGTGACTAGTCTTTTAAGAACTGCCGTTGTGCCCTCCGCTTTGTTGGCATTAGTCTCCCTGAGAGCATCCACTTTGGTGTCCTCCATTTTGAGGTCGCCGCCTCTTTTTAAGTGATGCGGGATATCCTGTTGTGTCGACTATCATCATAATCAGCATTTAAGTACTCCATTGTTGGATATACGCATCCCCTAATTGGTTTCAGATTTAAACACGTTGTTTAGTTTACCATATCCATCCTGATTGCGCTTCCCATTATCAGAGGTGGTAGTTTTTTTTATCTATTCCCTAATGTCCTGCTGCCCAAGTGTTACTTTGTTTTGAGCTCCCAATATCATTAGAACTTCAATGCATTCTATGACATCTTTAGAGTTGTTCACGCTGGAGTCTATTGCTCTTAGTCTTGTTGTAAAAAGAATATCAAACCTAAAGTGGAAGTGGGCTCGCCACATTGCTGGCTACAAGACGACAGTTGGATGAGCGCAATGGATGGAAGATATAAAAATACTGGCTTGGACAAAATAGATTATTAAATAAATAGCAGTAAATGGGCTGGAGTGGGGTAGCGTAGCGCGGTGGTTAGGGTATCGGACTTTGTTTTGAGCTCCCAGTATCATTAGAACTTCAATGCATTCTATGACATCACTAGAGTTATTGATGCCGGAGCCTAGTGCTCTGGAGTGTATTGCTGTTAGTCTTGTTGTGAAAAGAATATCAAAACTAAAGTGGAAGTAGGCTCGCCACATTGCTCTCTAATGGCTTGGATAAAATAGATCACAAATAGCAGTAAATGGTCCGGAGTGGGGTAACGTAGCGCAGTGGTTAGGGCATCGGACAGAGAGATCGTGAGTGACACCTCACACAAGTGATATAATTTTCAGTTTGCACGCGCCCCCCACTTCCCAACCCGCCTAGCCAGCGTGAGGTTTCGAGGCTAACATCCTTCCACGTTAAACTGTAGGTCGCAATAAAAGCAGAGAAGGGCCCAATACGCTTGTAGTGACGTCAAAGAGGTTGCTATAGAAATGGGCTGTTTAAGACTGGAAACCAAATGGTGTATTGTCTGCCTAAGGTGATCCGTGATATCATCGTATCTATCATATTTATTTTAGAAGCAGCCTGCGCATAGAAAATGTAACCTTCATCAGTAGGAGATAACAGCCAATGGAAATCATACAGACACCGTTTTGTTCAGGTACGAGATTCCAGATTTCAATCACATCCTGTGCTTTTGAATTTTCTTCAAGCACAGAAACTGTAGATTGTCCTCGAATTCTAACTTGTGTGTATGACTAACGGATGACTGTGTTAGAATTCTAACGAGTGTGTATGTTTAATGCAGTTATCCGCAAAGTGTGTGCCGCGGTCATTAGTTGGTGTGATGCGGAAATTGCAACGCAGACTTAGATAGTGAAAAACTTGAAGTTATTAAGAGACGAAATAAACTCTTATTTTTCTTAGTATGACTAACATCTAACATAACTACACTACCACTAAACATCTTTTCATATTATATTGATTTTAATCATAAATAAATGTTTAATAAACATTGGTTTTTTCTTTGGTGTTTCTTGATTTGGTAGGTATACCTTGAACACACAAAGTTTTCGGAACACTGGTCTAAAGGATGTGCTCGAATTCTAACGAGTGTGTAGGTTTAATGGATGACTGTACTCGCATTCTGATGAGTGCCTAGGTCTAATAGATGAAGGGGCTCGAATTCTGATGAAGTTCTAAAGGCGAACAGGCAACTGAGACTAGATTCATGCATTTTAGTCAAGTAAACACTAACCATGCAATTTCATAACATCTAAGGACATCCAACTACCATGAGTATAGGCTGAAAATTATGTTTATTACTACCAAATTTCTAAAGAGTGGACACCTGAGAATACGCCTTGTCTAATTATAGTTTCGGTTTATGACCATGCAATTGTTGCATTGTTGCAGCTTCGGAAAAGACACGGGTTTTCGAGTGTGTGTGTGCTTGTGTGTGTGTGTATACGAGTAAAGCACTCGGCGATGTAATCCCCACAGTATTTTTTGTGTTAATAAATTTCGGTGGAATCATTTCGTTGTGCGGCATTTATCACGGGCGAGCAATGCTAACAGAAGGGTTGCCGCCGCCGCCGCTGCGGTGCAATCAGTTTGCGTTCGGAATGTGCCTGCGGAGAAAAATATCGGTCATGCAGGCGAGACAATATGTGCGCGCCCCCGCCCCATAAAAAATGTACGCGGAAAGGTCGCTCGTTTTTTTTTTTTCGGTTGGCCGGGGGGGTGGACGGTTAAAAGTTTTACGGGCCTGCTGCGGCGGCCCCTTTTTATGCGACAGCCGGGCCGCCCCGTAATTGGATTAATTGGGGCATTATGCTTTTTTTTATGTTGTTAATTGCGCGTCTTCTAGGTTGTTATCGGTCTGGGCGGCGGCTGATGGATCGCGCGCCCGCCGCTCGCCTCCAAATTAAAATGTCCTTGCAGGCGATTATCGCGCGCTGCGTTAATTGTAAGTTTGCAGCGCATTCGAAATAGAATTGTAATTGTTTACATTAGTTGCAGGCGGTTGATTGATTGTTGGTTTCTAATTTCTGCAGCTGTGTTATTACTGCGCGTTTGTTAATCCATCGGAAATTTCTGCGCTCTGTTTGTCGCAGCACGTGCTGTCGGGGGTGTGGGCACTCGGAGGCTTATTTGTATTCAAACTACTTTTATATCATAACTGAGCTCAGTTTCTCTGAATTAAGGCTTGTAGTCACATAGAAATCTTATATTTTTGAGCCCATGCAATTTTATTTTATTTGTTGAAATAGTTCTTAGAATACTATTGACTAAATGATATTTAATCAAAAATTATTTTCAATAATCATTACCCTACGAATAGTATGCAATAATTATTACCCTACGAATAAAAAATAAATTTAAAAAAAACACCTTTATTTCGCATATCAGCCCAACCCTTCCCTTTTACACACATTCCCAAACCGTACTTTCACAGTAAGAAATCAAAAAAGACACACAAAAAAAGAATACAAATTAACATAAAAACAGTACAACTTACCCTCGCAGAGGGAAGTTAAACGTCATCTGGCGGCACCACATCAATTAGCAATGCACACCCATATGGTAATAACCGTCAACATGCTCATGTTATCAGGATCACCGGGTAGTGCCCTCTAGAGAATAAGAATAATATTCCAACAGAGTGCTTGAGATATCAACACAAAGCCAATCGTATAAAACATATATAAGTGTGAATAAATTTCCTTTCCCACGTCAGCCTCCTGCAGATTTTCACGCCTTTCCCATCCTCTCCTAACCATTCGTTCAGCTTTCTGCACTCTCCAACCCACTCTTCTTTCACTCCCTCACATTCTTTGCTAAGGTGACACCACGTGTCACTCCCCTTCCTACACAGCGCACACGCGGTGTACCCCAGCCCCATCCACACTTTTCTTCCTCGCTCTTGCCATGCATACTTTGTCCTCTCTGCTCCACTCTCCCCTGGCTAAGTACCTGGGGAGCTTCACATACACTTGCCACTCTACGTAGCCAGGGTTGTATGAGCTCTCAGCCATTCTCACTTGCCTTTCTTGCCACTCAATATCCCTCAATCTTTCCATTATCTCAGTTCCTAGGCTACCCCTTTCTCTCAGCTTCTCCTCTACCCACACCTCAGTCATATCCACTCTTTCATACATCCTTTCTCTATCCTTCCTCCATCTACTCTCTGTTCTACTCTTACACCTCATCCATACCTCCCGTACCAGTCTTTCCTCGCCCAAATCCTGCAATCTTTCCTCAAACTTCACAACCCTAACACACGACTCCCACCCCATACTCATACGATTTGTCTCCTGCAACAGCACTGCCCTCGGTGTCGACCTTTCGAGCCCTAGCAGATTCTTCAGAAACCAACCTTGCTCCCTTTCTATTACCTCCCATTCACGCAATCCCCACACTTCCACTACATACAACAATATAGGTTTTACACTCGCATCCCATATCTTGCACGCCATTAAGAGGTTACCACCCCACAAACTCCCTATTTTCTGCACGCAATCCCCCAAGCCATTCTTGCTTTCGCCTGCATACACTCCACATGCATCCTAAGCCCTCCTCCACAGTCAAACCAAAAGCCCAAATATTTAAAGCCATTCACTCTCTCAATCAGCCTTTCCTTCCATTTCAGCTCTTCGTGCTTACCCCTCCTGCTCCTATTCCTAAACAACATCCATTTGGTCTTTTCCACATTCACCACTAGCCCCCTCTTATCCAGGTATCTACCCATTCTATCCAACATCTCTTGCATCTCTTCCACTCTCTTGGCCACCAGCACCACGTCATCTGCATACGCCAACATCCACACTTTGGATCTACCCACCACGACCCCTCCTGCCTGTCCTCTCCTCAGCACCTCTTCCAACTCGCCTTCGCCCATGACTCTTTATACACCCTTCTCACCCACTCCACTCCTTCCTCTTCCATACCCAATCTATCCATACATTCCACCAGTTTCCCCCTAGGAACTGAGTCATACGCAACTTTTAAATCCACAAACACCGCATACACTCTCCCTTTGCATTCCAGCGCTTCCTCCACCATTCTCGCCAGCGTGAAAATCTGCTCCCTCGTCCCTCGTCCCTCTTCCCCTTCTGAACCCACCCTGGCATTCCGGCAGCAGCCCTTTTTGTTCCACTTCGCTATCCATTCTATTTTTCACCATAGTCATCATCAATTTATAACCGGCACTCATAATGGTGATCCCCCTATAGTGTTTTACGTCCGAGGCCTCTCCTCCTTTGTGCACCGGGACCACCACCCCCACACGCCACGTTTCCGGCACTTCCTCCTCTCCGCTCCACACCTTGTTAATACTCTGCCGCACCTTCTCCCTTCCTTCCTCCGGTAACTTTTTGAAAGCCTCTGCCTTCAGCCCATATTCCCTCGCTGCCTTTCCTAGTTTTAACTGTGCCAGGATCACCGCCACCTCTTTCCGCGAAAACGCCTCCCTTCGTACCACCTGTCTCGCACTCGAACTGCCCAGCTCCACCTCAGACCCCGCCATCTGTTTACAACTCTTCACCCTTACCCTACGAATATTATCCAATAATTATTACTCTACGAATATTATCCAATACTAGGGAATGCACCCAGCTCAGCCCCGAGTTGGAGGCGTCATTCATTTCATAATGAGTATTGCAGAGTCCGAGTTCGAATCCCATCGGGGCGATTTTTCGCAATTACCTTTCATAGTTTTTCAGAATTAAGAAGAAGTTAAGGTAAATATCGGGTGATTAAAACTCCTCGGAGCTTCTTCCTTAATTGGCAGATAAGCATCACGGCTGATAGTTCTGGATAGTTGGCTGGAGGGTAGCATAGCTACAGGCACTTAGGCCTCAAAATGGGCCCATTGTGAAACCTTCCTCCCTCTATTTTGATATTTGTTTACACTAACTGTTTGGCGAACACTATAATTTTTGTTTTATCTGTGTATATTGTTATGTTGTGTTTATTTAGTTCTTCGTTCCATATATAAATGTTCTCTTGCAGGTTTTCTTCTGATTTGGCTAGTATTACAATATCATCAGCAAAAGCACACTCAGCTATCATTGTTCGTCGTAGTTTATAATATCCATGTCCATTTTCCTTGTTTTCTCCTTTATATTTTTTAATATATTATCTAGGAATATTATAAACAGTAGAGGGCTTAATGCTCCACCATGTCTTAGTCCTTGTTTGGTTGTAAATTCCTGTGATATTATATAATTGTATGTGTTTCTGTATATACCTTGTATTGCTCTTTGTAGTTGTTTGTTTCCCATTCCGTTATTGACTGTTCTAACCTTTTGTTTATTATGCAACCCACTCCTGCTCTCGCTCTTTCACTTTCTTCATCTCCACTATATATCTGTATGTGGCCGTTTATGGCCCTTTCTAAACCTCTCCCTCACTTTTTTGTTTCTGTTATCGCCATTATATTCCATTTTGTATTTTCAAATTCTTCTATTAGATCAAGTTCTTTGCCTTTCAGGCTACGTATGTTCCAGTTTCCAATTCTCATCGTCCTTTTTGTTTGCGCTGTTGTTTTGGTTATATGTATTATTTCTTGTTTGTTGAAACTGCCTATTCTTCTCTCTTTATTTTTGCCCCGGCCCTTTGATCTCCACTTGCGGTGGAGGACCCGGACTTGTATACCTACCCTTCTGCGTCCTCATCAGTTTCTTCAGCTCCACTATATATCTGTATGTGGTCGTTTATGGCCCTTTCTAAACCTCTCCCTCACTTTTTTGTTTCTGTTATCGCCATTATATTCAATTTTGTATTTTCAAATTCTTCTATTGGTTCAAGTGTTTTGCCTTTCAGGCAACGTATGTTCCAGTTTCCAATTCTCATCGTCCTTTTTGTTTGCGCTGTTGTTTTGGTTATATCTATTATTTCTTGTTTGTTGAGACTACCAATTCTTCTCTCTTCAATTTTTTCCAATCGTGTCCCTTTCCTTTGCTAGTTTCGTTATCTTATAATTCTTTTGTGTATTTTTGCAGTTAGTTTTTTGTCTTCTCTCTTTATTTTTTCCAATCGTGTCCTTTTCCTTTGATAGTTTCGTTATCTTATAATTCTTTTCTGTATTTTTGCAGTTAGTTTTTTGTCTTCTCTCTTTATTTTTTCCAATCGTGTCCTTTTCCTTTGATAGTTTCGTTATCTTATAATTCTTTTCTGTATTTTTGCAGTTAGTTTTTTGTCTTCTCTCTTTATTTTTTCCAATCGTGTCCTTTTCCTTTGATAGTTTCGTTATCTTATAATTCTTTTCTGTATTTTTGCAGTTAGTTTTTTGTCTTCTCTCTTTATTTTTTCCAATCGTGTCCTTTTCCTTTCATAGTTTCGTTATCTTATAATTCTTTTCTTTATTTTTGCAGTTAGTTTTTTGTCCTTTCTCTTTATTTTTTCCAATCGTGTCCTTTTCCTTTGATAGTTTCGTTATCTTATAATTCTTTTCTGTATTTTTGCAGTTAGTTTTTTGTCTTCTCTCTTTATTTTTTCCAATCGTGTCCTTTTCGTTTGATAGTTTCGTTATCTTATAATTCTTTTCTGTATTTTTGCAGTTAGTTTTTTGTCTTCTCTCTTTATTTTTTCCAATCGTGTCCTTTTCCTTTGATAGTTTCGTTATCTTATAATACTTTTCTGTATTTTTGCAGTTAGTTTTTTGTCTTCTCTCTTTATTTTTTCCAATCGTGTCCTTTTCGTTCGATAGTTTCGTTATCTTATAATTCTTTTCTGTATTTTTGCAGTTAGTTTTTTGTCTTCTCTCTTTATTTTTTCCAATCGTGTCCTTTTCCTTTGATAGTTTCGTTATCTTATAATTCTTTTCTGTATTTTTGCAGTTAGTTTTTTGTCTTCTCTCTTTATTTTTTCCAATCGTGTCCTTTTCCTTTGCTAATTTCGTTATCTTATAATTCTTTTCTGTAGTTTTGCAGTTAGTTTTTTGTCTTCTCTCTTTATATTTTCCAATCGTGTCCTTTTCCTTTGTTAGTTTCGTTATCTTATAATTCTTTTCTGTATTTTTGCAGCTAGTTTTTTGTCTTCTCTCTTTATTTTTTCCAATCGTGTCCTTTTCCTTTGCTAGTTTCGTTATCTTATAATTCTTTTCTGTATTTTTGCAGTTAGTTTTTTGTCTTCTCTCTTTATTTTTTCCAATAGTGTCCTTTTCCTTTGCTAGTTTCGTTATCTTATAATTCTTTTCTGTATTTTTGCAGTTAGTGTTTTGTCTTCTCTCTTTATTTTTTCCAATCGTGTCCTTTTCCTTTGTTAGTTTAGTTATCTTATAATTCTTTTCTCTATTTGTTGCAGTTAGTTTAGTTTTTGTCTGCACTACTTCTAGTTTTTCGAGTAAACTATTCCATTTCCATAGCTTTCCGTCTACAGTTAATTTATTATATCCAATTAAATTATAATTAGGCTATTTATTATTGACGGAAAAAATAAAGACACTTATTAGTATGAGAAAATAAATTAAAAAAACATCAATGGATGATAATGGACGGCGTATAAAGAGCAACATAATTTATCTAATGCAATTAACGTCACAGGTTGTCAAACGCCAGGTACCTGAAATGGGTAGCAGCAATATTTTGCCTGTAACATATTATAAACTTTAGTTGGGATGATATGGACATGCTTTATTAATTGTTGTAGGCGCCAGGGACATAATTTTAGATTATAATCATAATAGATTATAATCTAACATCATAAAGAACGGACAAAAATGGCGCAATTTTAAAACATATATATATATATACAGAGTTATACAAAGTGTACATTAGTTTAAAATCTTCTATCTAAGGCAATGCAGCTTGCTCTCTAGAGAAGGTTGCATTACTTTGTATATAAACTACCTCGGATTATTATTAATTCATCCCCCATAGTGGAGCGACAAGATCTAATAAAATCGAATAATATATATATATATATATATATATATATATATATATATATATATATATATATCTGTAGATTGTTAAGAGGTGAATTCACGCTTATATATTCTTTCTAAGGCTTGTCGGATGGTAAAGGGATAATCTCAATTGGGTTGAATCATCTTAATTTCATTGTTAGCGCCGTTTCATACGGAGAATTTTCTTGAAACATATTTCACTGTATAAATATGTTTCACGATAATTCACTGTATGGAATATGGCGCTGTCCTCTAACTATTAGCCTACTGAGCTAAGTTACATTAGTATATAATTTGAAAAATCCTCGTTGTTGTTAATGTGCCGCCACTGATGTAGGCTTGTAGCACATGCTTTATGATAACAGTTGACTACAATGAGTGAATCCTAGTGATCATTCGAACTAACGTACTTATATTTCAATGTAATTGATTTCTCTTTACATACATTGAACCCATTTCATCCATTAGCGCACAATTGATACCCGGCGCATCCACCAGAATTCGCCCGTAATAATTCATGTGATTATACCGCGAGTGTTGTTCCTACGAAATGACCTGTTTGTATTAATTGGGCGGGCGAATGCAAGCGGCGATTTTTATGATCAAATGTATGTATGTAATTATACAGAGGGGTGCATTAAAATGCGGTGCGATTGAATAACTGAAAAGCTTGACTCTTTCAGTTTGATGGCTGGCAGTGATGCAATAGCGAGTGTGGGCGGGCTAGGGATACACAACAACTGCTTGTATTAATTTAATAAACACGCGCGTGGTAAACATGAAAATGTGTGCCGTTGGAATGAAATATTTATATATGTGTCTATTTTGCGCTGCACAAATATACAAAAAAAAACCGGTTGTTTCAAAAATTTGTTGTTTATTTAAAGCATGTGTTAGTTTCAGTTAGGCATGTAATTTGAATTTCGTTTTCGAGCGGGCATTAATTGATTTTAAAATAAACCGGCTTTCGTATGGGATGGTAAAATATTCCGGAAGCGTTCGTCAGAAATTGCGACGACGACGGGCTGTTTGTGTGTGAGGCGATGTATTTTATTGCATCACATTCTTATGTGAGTTACACGGGCTGCATCATATGAAAGTGTTAAAAATGTACCGTTTTACATTTCGGCTTTTACAATCGTAATAAACTTAAATACTTCCAATTTCATCCCATATTTTATGCCGAAACATACACAAGGAATAATAAATGTAAATCCGGCGTCCATAAAATATTCATCAGGATAATAAAATCTTGCGAAAGCACAGATTTTATTAAGCCGCGCTTACATATGTGATGAATCAATATATAAAATGTAATTAAGTTGCCACTAAACCGAGTTTTTGCGAACATCTGTTCTGTCGGAAAGTTTTGGGTGTGGAGGAAATCGATGAAATAAAGTAAGCTGTCCCTTAGTTTCTTTTAAGTAGGTGTGTTTTCACTTTAATGTGTTCGTGGGTGGCTGACTAATTGCAGCCGGTGATGTGAAAACCATGAAGAAATGGAGACGATTAAACTCCCCCTTGTCGCGCTAATAAAAGAGTGGGACGTGTAAAACGGATTCACCTGGCAACTAAAGCTTTAGTTTTAATTTAGTTTATGTTTACGTAGTTGATGCGGCCGTCGCCCTAATTAGAAAGGTAGTATTCCGTGGTGCTTAATCGAAGCGGGGTGGGCGAGCAGAATGGAAGAGGATCTACTAAATATGCAGGAACGGTGACACCTATACATCAGGCCAGTCTGCTTGGGAAGGGGTGTGCTAGGCATACCAATAGGATATCGGTCCGCAACCTCCGAATCTTTATGGATACTAATACATGCAGCTGCGGCCGATCGCGATGCCGAACGGATAATCGCATGTTTAAGACCGTATCAAAGTCTCCAAACTCTCCCGATAGTTGGGGCCTTAATGCAAGTCGGGCGCCGCTGTCAATGAAGGGGGTGGACTCCGATTCGGCCGGCCCCGGCCCTTTGATCTCCACTTGCGGTGGAGGACCCGCACTTGTATACCTACCCTTCTGCGTCCTCATCACTCTAATGCAAACTTTGAGCCACTTTTAAATATTCAAGAGCCGTACACGGGCGACAAATACATTGGCAATTAAAATTGCCAGTGCGATGCCAATTTTAAACATTTATATTAATATGCGCGATCATGACGGCGGGATTAACGAAATTTGTTTCGGCACGAAACCGGGGGCTGGGGCCGCCCCGCCACCCACGACGACAGATTTTGCCGCCGGGCGAATTTTTTGTGCGCTAATTTATTGCGTAAAATAATTAACACCGTTCTCTCAAAGGATACAGTTGCTAATTAATGTAATTTACTGCCAACATTGACAATGTTTTACAAAAAAGTATCAGCATGAAATTTATTTATATATAAAGATGCGCGAAGGGGTTTTTTTTTAACTTATTCAATTAAGACGATCTTACAAAAACAAAAATAAAAACCCTTTCAAGGGTCATAATTGAATAATTACGTTGATTTTATGTTTTCCGTTCTCATTAAATTAGCAATTGATAAAAATATATATTAAAAGATTCAAAGTTATTGAACGGTTATGTCGGAGTTATATATAAAAAAAAGTAGGTGGATGAATTTTGATAGTTGAGGTCGTTTAGGCTGGCAATCACGGGCCGTTTAAGTCTATATATGTATGTATGTGTGTGTGTGAGGGTTGGAATTGTTCCGATAAGGCATGTAGCAGTATTTCACAGATTATAGCGCAATTTCGTTCAAAGTCTTCGGTTAAACGGTGCCCCCCGCATTGTAATATAAGTAGAACGGATGAGTACGGGACGGCGAAACGATTTTCGCTTGTTGAGTTCAACCTTCAAATAAAACCTCATGAAACAGTCGCCTGCTTCCTTTTTCTGGCCTGTGTCACTTCCGGCCCTTGCATCTGGGCATACGGAAGACCAGAAAGCAGTCAATATCATGCTTGAAGCGTTCGAAAAATCCCGATCAAATACAGGCACTGCTACCCCGAATAGGGTATAGCTGGGCTGCTAGGGAGAGATTACACTTTATATTTTACCTACAACCCCCTACACCGCCCCCCAACCCGCAAGCTTTACCTTTCAATCGGATAACCTCATGTGATGTCTTTATTTGCGAACGTCATCATAATAAAACTAAATGACTGATTTCAATCCGCAATAACCGTCGCTACTAATCGCAACAGCAATAGAATTTAAAAATCTCAAATTCGCACTATGTCGGTGAGCTTACGGCGACTTAAAGAACCCCGCGGCGGCGCCGGGAAATTGTTAAGTTCACTCCTAGATTTCCACTTTTATTGGCTGCACCTGGAAGATAAAATGAAAACGTACTGCACTTTCCCAACAAAGCGCATCCCACAATTTGCGGCCGCGCCGACACAAATAAAATACCCATCTTATTAAAACCGCCCGCCCTCAACTTATCGGCCCGAAAAATATTTCACAAGTTGCAAAAATGTGGCGGCGCTCCTAGTAATTTTAAAATTAATCAGCCTTCATACGAAATGAAAAGTGTATCGCATGGAAATCAACTGCGTTAGTTTTGACGGTATGAAAATTGTAATGAGAAAACTTTTTGATTTAATTATCTGCGACGGCGCGCCGAATGTAAATTATGGAAATATAAGCTAATTTAGACGTATTGGATTATCCATAATGATACAAATATATATTGCGCTTTGTTGAAGCAGGGCGACTCCAGTTGGCCGGATTATACACACTAATTGAGACACAGTTTAGTTGGATCAACTCCCCCCGATGAATAAAAGAACGCACGACCTTTTATTACCGCAGTTCAATTCCAATTTAATCACGCTAAGCTACCTTAAGTTAGATTCCATTTCCTATGTTTACATCTAAACAATAACAATAACCATTCATTATTATTACAGAGCCCCTCGGCCGAGCAATTTTAACAAAACCCGCCGCAACAAACCACTATTTATTACGCACTAATAGATTAATATTGCATAACTCATTTCATTTGTCGCCGAACATGTATTTATTACGAGCGCATTATGAATCATTCCGATACATCGTGCAATTCTATTTGTTGGTATATATTTTTTTTATTATTATTGATTTTGATTATATTAATATACACGGGAATAAACTAATAATGCGGACAATCACACGGCAATTTATGAGTGTCCAATGAAATAACGCTGCTAATGTACTAGAATGTTTCATCTCGACTGTAACTATTTATATTATTGTGTTTTCACAACATTAATGCTATTTTATATTCGGTTTTATTATATAGAGGGGATACTAAACCAAATTTTATAGCTAAATAAGTGCCTAATATAATTATATCTACAATTAGTTTACTTTAATGAATTGAATTTATTACGATTTTTGAAACACAAAGTTTTACAGATTTATTTCCTTGCGACCTATTGTAATAAAAGTAAATATATGAATAATGTGGTGCCCTGTGAGCCCTCTAAAATGTGTCACCCACGATTTTGATCAGTTTGTAACCAGTAAAACCACTGATAGATATAATTAAAAACATGAAATTAGAAATTCACTATAACACCGAAAAAAGTATAACAGAAATGAAATTACAATTAAAGGATCAGATATATAAGTTAACCCTTTATCGCATATTGAGTCATATATGATACATACCAGAAAACATGTTATTTATAATTTCCCTTATAATGTGAATTAAAACTGCATGGTGTTACATATTTCGGACAGAGTAATAAATTGCTTAAAATTTAAAAATATATTTTTTTAAATATTTTTCCACTAATTCGTATATATTTGTATAAGGTATACAAATATGTATGAATTAGCGAAAAAAATATTTTAAAAAATATATTTTTAAATTTCAAGCAATTTATTGTTTATTCGATTCACTTAAAAATAAAAAATCATACAGTATCGGGTTATAATAATATATTGGGGAAAATATCAGTGATATTTAGAAAAATAAACTATTAAAGAAGTAAATAAATCCTACTGTAAGTTCATATAAAAACCGCCTATAATATCCGGCCTAAGCGGAAACAGGATAGTAATACAAAAAGAGGCTCAAAAAAGCTTCATAGATCCAACTAAATATCAAATTAATGGTATTCAAGGATAAAAAAGTATCAAACAGTAATATTTGCTTGCGCAAATAACTTACGAGAGAACACATTTAAACGTAATATAATTTGTTTATGGAATTTCCTGTATTATCCATTAATAATAGTTAGGACTATTTAATGTTCCCAATCAAGAGACACCTCAGATACGTCGGCACGATCCTTGAGGCTAACAAAAATCACATGACCCAAGTCCTGCAAGCCGCGACCAAGGTCTCCAGGACGCAAGCGGCTCTTGCACGCCACATAATCTGGATAATTCTGGATCTCTTTCCCTTAAAAAAAAACCGAACACTTAGTAAAACCAAGAAAATCTGGGAGAGACCCTTCTGGATAGTTAGTTCTGGATAGTTGGCTGGAGAGTAGCATAACTTCAGACACTTAGGCCTCAAAATGGGCCCATTGTGAAACCTCCCTTTAGCATTAAAGGGAGGTTTCACAACTCACTCATCCCAGCAGTGAATTCTGCGTGCGAGCTGCAAAACTCTGGCGGGTGAGGAGTTGCCAATGCTAGCCATACTAGGCCAGCACTCCCCTAGTATTAGATGCCTAGTGTTTACTAGTTTACTAGAGCTGCTCCAGACTGTGTAGACATGAATATAGCTCTTTTGACACAAATGTGTTGGCATTTAGTACATTTAGAGCTGCTTTGGTGTCTGTGAGTATCTAGATATGTTTATCCTTAATGTTTCGTTCAGCTAAAACACTTTAGTATTCCGCCACAGATTACTACAAGGTCAAACCTCCATACGCAGATAGCACGCATGCCTTTTATTATCCTGTCGGCTGGAATCTTTCAAAAACACGCATGCTTCCGTCACCACCTCTAGATGGTATGCACGAGTAGTGCCGAATTCGCCTCGCGCTCTGGATGGGGCGCCTAACGGCTAAACCAAAACTCATGTTCTGTCCCTGCGGGCTTGACCGCCTTAAATGTACTCCTAAGTCCGCAGGACCGCCTTGTCTGGTTCATCTTGTCGTTTGTCTAGTTCCGTTTGTCAGACTGTTGTCTTACTCCTGCTGATCGTCGCTGAATTTATGCCTCATGACCTCTAAGGCGAAATTGGTCACTGCCTCTCAGTACTAGAGTAGGTCGAGCTTGAGGCTTCCCTGTCGTTGTGGAGCCGATTCGTCTGCCTCTTGCACGCCACATAATCTGGATAATTCTGGTTCTCTTTCCCTTAAAAAAAACCGAACACTTATTTACTAAAACCAAGAAAATCTGCGAGAGACACTTCTGGGTAGTTAGTTCTGGATAGTTGGCTGGAGAGTAGCATAACTTCAGACACTTATGCCTCAAAATGGGCCCATTGTCAAACCTCCCTTTAGCATTAAAGGGAGGTTTCACAACTCACTCATTCCAGCAGTGAATACTGCGTGCGAGCTGCAAAACTCTGGCGGGTGAGGAGTTGCCAATGCTATCCATACTAGGCCAGCACTCCCCTAGTATTAGATGCCTAGTGTTTACTAGAGCTGGGCAGAGCCATATTACATGCTCTGCGGTTTCTAGTTCTTCATTGCACCCTTTACATAACGGGCTGTCCGCCAGACCCATCGTGTGTAGATGTTTGTTTAGCCAGCAGTGGCCAGTTAGGATGTTGCTCAATAATTTCAGATTAGTTCTAGATAAGTTGAGGAGGGCAGTGGCTGCAATTTTACAATGTAGCCTAATTGCTGGCATTGATTGCTTGCAGCCCGGCTTTTCTCGCCTTCTTACCTTGTGAAGAACATGTGTCCTATGCTCTATTATTTTTGTTAGAATACCTGCAGAAAGTATTTCATCCTCTTAGGTTGTTAGAGGATGTAGGGATTCCTTCCTGGCAAGCTCATCTGCTATTTCGTTCCCCTTGATGCCACTATGTCCTTTGATCCAGCAGAGTTCTAGTTTGTTATGTTTACCTAGCTTCTCCAGACTGTGTAGACATGAATATAGCTCTCTCGACACAACTGTGTTTAGTGAATTTAGTGTGTTTAGAGCTGCTATGCTGTCTGTGAGTATTTGTATATGTTTATCCTTAATGTTCCGTTGAGCTAAAATTTGAACACACTTTTGTATTCCGGCACAGATTACTTCAAGGTCAAACCTCTATATGCAGATAGCACGGGACGAACTATCTTTTTGTTGTCCTGTGAGGTGGAATTTTCAAAAAACACTCATGCCCCGTCACCACCTCTATATGATAGACATAGATAGTGCAGGATTCACCCCGCGTTCTTGCGGTTAAATCAAAACCCACGTTCTGTGCCTGCGAGCTTGACCGCCTTAAATGTACTCCTAAATCCGCAGCACCATCTTGTCTAGTTCGTTCATCTTGTCGTTTGTCTAGTTCCGTTTGTCAGTGTCTTGTCTTACTCCTGCTGATCGTCGCTGAATTTATGCCTCATGACCTTTGAGGCAAAATTGGTCACTGCCTCTCAGTACTAGAGTAGGTCGTGCATGAGGTTTCCCAATCTTTGTGGAGCCGGTTCGTCTTCACCCAGCTTCGTTCATAGGGTGGCTCGCTCGCGGTACCACCACTGGCATCTGCAAAACGTATGCGTCACGTTGTTTGTCTAATTGCAGTGGCGGCAGCTGTCTAAGTCCTCCTTTCCAATCCTGTGTAGATAGGATTGGAACTTCCCATGTCCTATCAGTAACTGTGTTGTCCAGTGGTCCGTCATGCAG
Source organism: Lordithon lunulatus (assembly GCA_963942505.1). NCBI lineage: Eukaryota > Metazoa > Arthropoda > Insecta > Coleoptera > Staphylinidae > Lordithon > Lordithon lunulatus. The sequence continues at coordinate 11,135,187 of OZ012674.1, read as the reverse complement.
TGTTTGTTCTCCACCATCCTTTTTATGTTTGGGAAGAGCGTTCTGGTCCATGAGGCGTTGGTTGTGGCCTCCCACCTTATCTGCTCTTTCCTCATCATGATCTCCCAGGCCTCCTTTCTGACTTCTCTTGTAGGTGTCACGTTCTTAATCCGGTTGTAGGTCTTTTCCACTGTCAGCTCATCTGGTGTTATGGCTGCTAGGTCCTTGATTGCGTCAGTCGATGTTGTCCTGATGGCCCGGGTCATCCTCCTTCATTCGCCTCCCCAATGAGTCTCCTGACTGCCAGGATGGCGTCAGTTGTGGAGCTTCCCTTCCTGAAGCTATACTGCCGGTCGTGGAGGCCCCCGGTAGCACCAATGGCCTCAGTGAGGCGGTCCATGGTCTTGACTAGGCCATAGATCAACTCAACGATTGGTGAAAGCACTGCGAAAGAAACTCCTATTAATTTGTTAATATAACGTAATTAAGATATGATACGCAATAAAAAAATAAATTTAAAAAAAGGCGGCCTGTAGATGCCGGGGTCACTTAGTGGTTTCCCCGGCTTCGGTATTAGCACGAGGCGGGCGAATTTCCACCTCCTTGGGAAGGTGCTCTGTCTCAGGCAGGTGTTTGCTATGATCGTTAGCGCCTCCGTTATGCCACGCCTTGATAGCCTCATTTCCCCAATCCGGGCCCGGATGGACTCCCCGTCCATCCGGGCCCGGTATTTTCTTCCCTGGGAGATTTTCAAGTGCTGCTTGTACTTCATCCTCCGTCCAGTTTGTCATGGGGGTGTGCGTTGAGTTGTCCCTCTCTTCTTAGGGTTCTTCGTCCAGTCTTGGGGCAGTTAGAACTGCTAATGTCCTATTCTCTCTATAGTAGGGGAAAAAACAGAATCTTTATTGGCATTTTCATCACTGCCCTTCCACATCACAAACCGCAACAAAAATCTATAGTAGGACTAAGTTTCCTTTTGTCGCCCAGTCTTGGCTTTCCTTGGCCTTGATGAAATGGCACCTGGATACATTCCTTAATTTTTCACGGTAGCTGTTCTAACAAGCTGCGCGGCCTCTTTGTCTTTTCGTTTTCCCCGAACTGTTTTCCTGGTATGTGGTGTAGTAGCTGTTCTACCAAGCTGTGCGGCCTCTTTGTGTTTTCGTTTTCCCCGAACAGTTTTCCTGGAAAATGGTGTTCACCGCGTCATTTACTAGTTCGACCACAAGTTTTAGTGATACCACCTCTTACCCCCCGTCCGTACCTAACCCCAGGGCGTTACTGGGGGATCCATAGTATCCTTCCCAGTTAGTCGCTTGGAGGTTCCTAAATGTTAACTGGAGGTGTTCTTACATCGAACCTGATGTGTATGTGCTCTAAACACGATGTACTACACATGCCAGGACCGTTTCTTATCCTTCCTCTGTCTCTGTGCACGCGTCGCCCTGAGCCTGGACTTTTCATTTACTGGGTAGATAGGCCCAGTCTTTGGGGGTATTAGCCTCCTTGGCGGTTGCAGTGGGGATTTAGGTAGAGCTGGTTGCTCTGTTTCCCAGTCTTCTTTATGTCCCCTCCTCTTCGACTGAAATTTTAATTGTCTAATGTCGAAGTGGTGGGAGTTTACCCTAAGCAATATTTTAAACCTAAACTTGAATTTGACTCAGCTAATTAAACTTATTCTCAATTAGTTCCCCCTAAACCATAGTTTAAACCTAAACTTGAATTTGACTCATCTAATTAAACTTATTCTCAATTAGTTTCCCCTAAGCCATATTTTAAACCTAAACTTGAATATGACTCAGCTAATTAAACTTATTCTCAATTAGTTGCCCCTAAGCCATATTTTAAACCTAAACTTGAATTTCACTCAGCTAATTAAACTTATTCCCAATTAGTTCCACCTAAGCCATAGTTTAAACCTAAACTTGAATTTGACTCAGCTAATTAAACTTATTCCCAATTAGTTCCCCCTAAGCCATAGTTTAAACCTAAACTTGAATGTGACTCAGCTAATTAAACTTATTATCAATTAGTTCCCCCTAAGCCATATTTTAAACCTAAATTTGAATTTGACTCAGCTAATTAAACTTATTCTCAATTAGTTCCCGCTAAGCTATATTCTAAACCTAAACATGAATTTGACTCAGCTAATTAAACTTATTCTCAATTAGTTCCCTCTAAACCATAGTTTAAACCTAAACTTGAATTTGACTCAGCGAATTAAACTTATTCTCAGTTAGTTCCCCCTAAGCCATATTTTAAACCTAAACTTGAATTTGACTAAGTTAATTAATGCAAATTATGTGAACCTGTGTCCATAGAGAAGGTCCATACTTTTCCATTCTCTGTGGGGGTAACGCCCTAAATTGCCCACAAGACTCGTCTTCAATTCATGATTGGCCACTTGTAGCCTTTTCAGAATTTTGGAGGATTGCAGCCTCTCTCTGTATTCGTCTGGTGCGAATACGGTGCATACACAGGATTTAGGGACCCTGCCACCTCGAAGGATTGGGGTGTTGGGACTTGGTCCTATCCGCCATTAGCTGCTCGTCGCAGATAACGACCAAGTAGCCTGGCCGGTGGGTTCATTTGTAGAATCTTACTTGTGGTCCGCCTTCTGGTATGCCCTCCTGCGCCGTTTGAACGGTGACTAGAATTTCCGGGTAAAACGTCTTGTGCCACCGCCACTTCCTTCAGGACCTCCTTGAACAAAGTGCTTGGTCCCATTTGGATCTACTTTTTGGCATGCTGTTTGGGGGTGTTGGTTGCGCAGCCTGGCCTTTTCTGTGTTTCGACTCGATCCATGTGTCCTTCTTTATTTGCTCCGTTTTCAGGAAGATTCTCTTGACGGTCGTTCTTTTGACATCTAGGTAATCCTTGCCGATTTATGGCAAGGCTATTATCCTCTTTTTGAGGCGCCTGAGAGGCGAGCAGCCATAATATCCTCGTCCGACATCAGGCCCGACTCCTCTGCAGATTTGAATCTGCAGGCGTGTTGCGCAGTAGATGGCATATTATTCTCTACCACCTCTTTGCCTCTGCTTGTTGGTGCAGAGACCTCGGTTTTCTTGGGCGGTGCGGGCCATGCAGCCTTTGCAGGACCTTGGCGGTTTTTTTTACGGTGAGTACAGCCCCCGCCCATGGGCTGTGTGCACTGCGGCCCTTCACCGACCTATTGTGCCTCATACAACATCCATGATATGCTAGCCGGGTTAATTCTTTGTGGAAAAATTCCCTGCTAGCGGTGGATTCGAACCACCAACGTTCCGTACGCAATGGCTTCAGACGATCGCCTTAGGCCAGTGCGCCACGAACCGCCTTGACGGTTGGTGTCAGATCTTCTTAGTGTTTTTTGTTTCTTGTTTGTTTTGTTTTGTCCATATTGTTCCCAGGAGACACTAGGGAAGGGATTGTTCACGCGTGCCCAGTTAAGGTAGAGTACAAGGTGGTGTCGTCTGGTGCCCCCAGGCGAACATTAATCCCTAGCATTACTCACCCTGCGGTCATTCAGTCCTTGACACGTTATCTTATCCCTTTTACTAGGGTGGGGCCACTTGTGTGGCCAGTGTTAACCAGAAGGCGGTTGAGGTTACATTTTCAAGTATCTACATTTTAGAGTGACTTCAAACATATGTAAGTGTGAATCCACCTCTTAGCAATCTACATATCTAGATTTCGATCTTATTATTATAAATCATCCTCACTAGCTGAGCTACACTGATTAGATCTAATAAGATCGAAATCTATATATGTAGATTGCTAAGAGGTGGTTCCACACTTGTATATGTTTTATAAGATTGGCCTTGTGCTGATATCTCAAGCACTCTGTTGGTATATTATTCCCTAGAGGGCACTACCCGGTGATCCTGCTAGCATGTTGACGGTTATTGCATTGTTAATTGATGTGTTAATTGATGCGTTTAACTTTCCTCCTAGGGGGTTAATTGTATTATTTTTAGAGTGTCTTCTTTATGCCAAACGCAAAATAGCAAAATTCACTTTGCAAGAGAGCGTTTATAATTACAACACAAGGCAGAATTACTAAATTCGTACAAAATATTGTAGATTAGTAAAATCCCAGAATGGCTTTATATTCCAATCGCAAAATCTATTTAACATAATACCAATAAGAATGCGAGAACTATCTATGAAAAGATTCAAAACTGCAACTAAACAATTTTTGCTAGCAAATACCTTCTATAGCTGTCAGGAATTCATTAATTTTAATATGTAGGATTTGTGTAATATAGCCGTTTTCGTTTATCGTTCGAGATCTGTTCTTTCTCGTCTTGGAAAAGCTTCCGAGCGATAAACGAAAGCGACTTATGTAAACCTGTAATTAATATTTTAATGTTAACTAGTTTAATCGACTTATGTAAGTACATTAATATAAATAAAATATTATTTATAAATACCCCATGATATTTTTCTACCAATGCTTATGGTATTATATGAGATTTTTTTTGAGTTTGCTATTATGGTCGTTGACCATTTGAGGCGGCGTTGTTTGTGTTGGTGATTTATAAAATCGCGGATGATAAATGTATAGGGGTAATTTCCAATGCGAGAATATTAAATAACGGAATTAACGTCATGCGTGGAGGCGGCGGGAGTGATGGGTCTGCGGGGGACTTTTGTGTAGCCAAACATAAAAGTGGATTCAATAAAACGGTGCGATTTTGCCGGTTAACGATACAGGCGCGCCGTAGTTATTTTTATGGATGCGAATATTTGGTCGTATTTTGTAGAGATTGTTTGGACGGGGGCGTATTGAATCCATTTAAGAACCGCTCGTGCGAAAAGTGGCTGGGCTGGATGTGCCGCGTGCGGCACCAACAATAAACATTATAAAATAGAATATACAGATGTATGATATACAAAAGAACTAAAGTGTGTCATAGAAATGCATAGAATAAGCTATTACATCGAATTTTTATGCTGTAGAATAAGGCGAGCGGCGCGCAGTCTGTGAAACCGACATTGCACCCAAATACATAAATATATAGCACGTGAAACATGAATAATACAGGCGAGATACGAGACGAGTAGAATGTTAAAATCAAGGGGTTCCTCGGGGAGTTGGTAAGCTGTGGCGGTATGGCCAGGCCCGGCACTGACGAACCGATCGCTGCCGCCAATCAGAAACTGGCCACATTCGGTGCAGTAAACACCGGGACCGACCACCACCATCGATGTGCCCCCCACGAAAATCACATCAATACTTAATATGCAATTTGCTGCGTCTGAAAAATGCATGCAACTCGTCTCGGCGGAGGATAGCGAAGTTATTACCCCTAAAACCCCCCGAAATGATTGATAATTAAGTAATTAGTCATAGTATGCTTATTGAATACATTTATTTGGGTTGCTTCTGTATTCCAGCCTTCTAATATCGCATCGGTCTACTTAAATCACGTGCTTTATTGTTAAGCTACGATTTACATGTCAAACAAGTCAATATTAGATTCCCTGGGTGATGCGCCGGGCATTCTGATGAACTGCTTGAATAAATTGGGGCCCCATCGCACAACAATTTGCCGCCCCTTAATTAAAAACATTTTAATGTGTCCACGCCAAGTCGTCCGAGCCACACTTCACCGGCACACATTTATGCGACAATCGCGTTAACCGATTCATGCGGTTTGTGTAATTTTGCGCGCAAGCCATTTCTTTTTAATAATCCACAACACGATTGTTAACCGTATAGGGAATATAGAACACCTATTTATGCCCGTTATTAATAGAAATTGGATTGCGCGAACAGCCCGAGCTTATGCTTTTTTCAGCGGGAAATTTACACCGCGACGTGCAGCGATAACACGTTTAAAACAATCAGGCCAATTGCTGAATAATACAAACAGTTTCCAGGCGGGGTATTATGTATTTTTGGAATAGAATTCTTCATCAGAAATCATATTATAGAGAAATATATAAACCGTATATTTTTCAATACTAAAATGTTTGTTATCGTCCGCCTCAATGCAATAAATATTGATTAAAATCGCGAAACGGCACCAATAAATATTCATAAACGCGCGGGGGAAAGAAAAAAGAAACATTTAAGAAAATTATTGCACGCGCAGGATGCTGTTACCACTCCAGCATTGCATATTTCTTGAAATTTACGACTTAATAAACGAGCGCACAATAACGACGGCGGCGGCGGCAATTATTGTCCGTCCGCGACTGTTTCGTTTGTATTTGGGCGCCTTTTCGTTTCGGTCATTATTGTTAATTCCGCTGAAAAGGATGCCTGTTGAATATTCCGTTATGAAGCCGGGGCGGAATTTTCTTGCGGTTTCATCGCGGGGATTAAGAAAATCATATCCTGGGTTAATTCCGATTAGCCCTCCCCCACCCCCCGACTCGGCTCAAATTGGCATATAAAATAGCGCGCTGTAACTTGTGGCATTCGGCCCCGGCATCTACATACACAATTAAAGCCCTCTAATGCTAAATTGCATTTTAAATAAACAGGACTTCAGAATTTCAGCAATTCAAATAGCAGCCTACTTTACATTAAGGAGGGTGGACGCATTTCGACATTAATACTGAATATTTTATAGTCGTTTTTATATTTACTTAGCACTCGAGCAAGGGAGGGGCTTTTTTTCGGTTATGACGAGCAAAAAAAAAACTCGAAAAATCCTCTTTGCGCCGGATATTACCCATAAAACGCGCTTTAATAACACGGAATTAAGTTACCTGGGCGCTATTATTGTTTTCAGCTACGTGCAACCGAACAGCGCGTTTCAATTAAGTAATTTGCGCACCGAGTGTTAGTTTAGCAGCTTCCGTTTATGGGATTTAAGATTCTGTTTGTTGTTGCCGCTTAAAACATTTGCTTTCGCTCTTAATAAGTCAAACACAACTTGCTATACACTACGGGGTGGGTTTGCAGCGCTACACGGCGCGAGCAAATCGGTCCACTGAAATGATATTTGTAGTCCCTTCCAACCGACAACTAGTTTTACACGACAATTAGCGCTTTTCACTAGTTTAATTAGCTGTTAGTGACTGCTATTTAAGGCAAACTCAAGATATAGACTTACAATATAAATCAGTGTAGTCCTTACGACGTATAATACTCTAAAAATGTATGCAAGCCATCAATCAACTTGAAAATTTGGGTACTATTGCATGTTAGTATTTATAAGACGTATTCAGCTTAATCCAAATTAGCTCTAAAAATTTGCCGCTGCGTGAACTCGTGATTCTATTAATAAAAAGTTTAGTGGTAATTTCACACGGTTAAATTAGTTTCTAGGTCTGAAGCACGCACTTCTAGAATCTATTGGGAAAACAACCATTACACCCGTACTAAAAAAAACAACCTTTATTAGGTTTACACATCACAAGAAACATCACATCAATAATAATTTAATAAAATGAACAATATATTCCCTCATCACTTAATATATTACAATATTCCCTCTCTATAATGATCAAAAGCTTTATTTGATATAACTCCACATAATTTCGAATGCTAAAATCCTTCACTCCGCTCGTCCACTTCATCTCCCTCGCCAGATTTCCAAGCTTTTGCCATCCTGGGCTAACCATTCACTCACATTTCTGCATCCCACTTTGCTTTCACTCCTTCATCCACGCGTTTGTCATCCTCTCCTAACCTTCACTCAGGTTTCTGCAATCGCCCACCCACTCTGCTTTCACTCCCGCATGTTAGTAAGTAATTATAAACAAAAAATCAATACTACCGACACACCAATTTGGCTTTAGAGAAAAACATTCTGCAATCGATCAAATACACCGATTAACTAATGTCTGTTAATCGGTGTATTTGATCGATCGCGGTATAAGAAAAAAGTATCAACAACAGCTTTATATCCAAACCTAGCCTAGCCTTCGATAACGTGCTTGATGATCAAGCTCCATAAAATACTACCAATAACAAAATACTGCCAAATCCTAGAGTCCTATTTCACCCATTCAGAACAAGCAAGAAAGCGAATAGTTTAAAAGACATTACTGTCTTTTAATCTTAATTATTCATTGCTTGCTTGACTTTGAATAGTCAGACATCTCCCTCCCCCGCTCGCGTTTCCTACTACTAGCCCATCGCTTTGACGAATAAGTAGTCGTCAATCACCGAACCGTCTACCTGGCCACAGAACGTCTTCTTCGTTTAAAAGACTGTACTCTCTTGTAATCTTGACTATTCATTGCTTGGTTTACTCTGAATAGTCTAACACCTCCCCCTCCCTCACGTTTCCTATTACTAGCTCATCGCTTTGACTAATAAGTAGTCGCAAATCAACGAACCGTCTAACTGGCCGCAGAACGTCTTCTTCGTTTAAAATACTTTACTCTCTTGTAATCTTGACTATGCATTGCTTGTTTGACTCTGAATGGTCTAATAAGAACCCCCCCCCCCCCCTTCACGTTTCCTACTACTAGCTCATCGCTTTGACGAATACGTAGTCGTCATTCACCGAACCGTCTAACTGGCCGCAGAACGTCTTCTTCGTTTAAAAGACTTTACTCTCTTGTAATCTTCTTGACTATGCATTGCTTGTTTGACTCTGAATAGTCTATGAAACAACCCCCCCCCCCCCTCAAGGTTCCTACTACTAGCTCATCGCCTTGACTAATAAGTAGTCGTAAATCAACGAACCGTCTACCTGGCCGCAGAACGTCTTCTTCGTTTAAAAGACTTTACTCTCTTGTAATCTTGACTATTCATTGCTTGTTTGACTCTGAATAGTCTAATAAACCCCCCACCCCCCCCCCCCACCTCACGTTACCTACTACTAGCTCATCGCTTTGACTAATAAGTAGTCGTCAATCACCGAACCGTCTACCTGGCCGCAGAACGTCTTCTTTCCCTTCCCAGTGCCCCTCTGCATATCCATTCAGACAATTCCATCCATAGACTATCTCATCCAATCTCCAACTCCCTCACCCACACATTCTACTTAGAGCTTCCATATTCCCCTCTTTCACCTGTTACGGTGTCATCCTTTCAAACCGCGGAAACCGGGAAAGAGCTTGCATCTAAAATAAAAAAAGTTTGATGGAAGCTCTTTCCCGGTTTCCGCGGTTTGAACGGATCGCGCTCTTCAGGCTCGCGCCGCCATCCAGTCAAACAAGAGAACGTTTACAAACGATGACTATTTTCAGCCACATTCGTTTCGCTGCAATTTCAGTGCAGTAAATATTTATAAATAAAACGATTAAATATGATTTAATTACATTTACATAGCTCTAGTATTCAAATGAAATATTCATTATGCCTGTGTTTTTTTTGTTCATATTGCCATCAACATAAGCGCGAGTCCGTCTGTTTAGCCTGAATTAACTCGATACCGTCTGTTCTTGGCTGCGCCGTATAATTTATTTAGCTCGGATTAATTGCACGCCGTCGCCCCGCTGTGTCTGTCAACATTTTTTTTTCCACGTTGCTGAAATTTAATTCGCCCCCGGGAAGCGGTTCAAGTTCTCCGCCGAGCGATTGTATCCCGATGTCAAAAATGAAGCCCCGGCCCTGGGCGCAAATTGCTAATCACTTTTTTTTACCATCCGCACGTATTTAATTGTCAGGTGAAAAACATTTTTTTATAAACCCCCATCGCCACCGAGTTTTCAGCGCTCCAGCGCTGTAGCCAACTTTTTTGAGTATGTTGTAATTGAAAGGGTTAGTGCAACTATTTACAGATATCAATTTTTATGTACTTCTGATGTTCATTGTCTATATCAGGTGGCCAAAGCGTAACTATTTCTAGTCGACCACCCGCCCGACCATTATGAATATGAAAATAATAGAACTTATTGTTTTATTTATAAACTATTAGTTTTTGAGAAGAAATCATTATTTTTCCTTATTAAAATAACTTATCTTATTAGATCTCATCAGTGTAGCTCAGTTAGTGAGGATGAATTCACACAATATTTCGAGTGGCTATATATAAATATTATAGAACTAACCCCCTAGGAGGAAAGTTAAACGCCATCTGGCGGCACCACATCAATTAGCAATGCACACCCATATGGTAATAACCGCCAACATGCTCATGTTATCAGGATCATCTGGTAGTGCCCTCTATAGAATAATATTCCAACAGAGTGCTTGAAATATCAGCACAAGGTCAATCATATATATATATATATATATATATATATATATATATAGCTACACAATATACTTATTACCGTATGGGTGCGCATTGCTAATTGATGTGGTGCCGCCAGATGGCGTTTAACTTTCCTCCTAGGGGGTTCGTTGTATCAAACTTGATATTAAATATGTATTAAAAAAAAAGACCTTTATTTGGCATATCTCTGCCCAACCCTTCCTTTTACAAATTCAAGCCGCAAAAAAAATAATACTTTCACAGAAAGAACTAAAAAAAAAAAAAGAATACAAATTAACATTTTCTACCCACTAAAATAAACTAAACCCCCTCTGCCCTCGCCAATTTCCTTTCCCACGTCAGCCTCCTGCAGATTTTCACGCCTTTCCCATCCTCTCCTAACCATTCTTTCAGCTTTCTGCACTCTCCCACTCACTCTACTTTCACTCCCTCACATTCTTTGCTAAGGTGCCACTACGTGTCACTCCCCTTCCTACACAGCGCACACGCGGTGTACCCCAGCCCCATCCACACTTTTCTTCCTCGCTCTTCTGATCCACACCTCGCTCTTGCCATGCATACTTTGTCCTCTCTGCTCCACTCTGCCCTGGCTAAGTAGCTCGGGAGTTTCCCCTGCACTTGCCACTCTACGTAGCCAGGGTTGTATGAGCTCTCAGCCATCTCACTTGCCTTTCTTGCCACTCAATATCCCTCAGTCTCTCCCTTATCTCAGTTCCTAGGTTACCCCTTTCTCTCAGTTTCTCCTCTACCCACACCTCATACATACCCACTCTTTCATACATCCTTTCTCTATCCTTTTTGCATCTACTCTCTGTTCTACTCTTACACCTCATCCATACCTCCCCTACCAGTCTTTCCTCGTCAAATCCTGCAATCTTTCCTCAAACTTCACAACCCTCACACACGACTCCCACCACATACGCATACGACTTGTCTCCTGCAATAGCACTGCCCTCGGTGTCGACCTTTCGAGCCCTAGCAGATTCTTCAGAAACCAACCTTGCTCCCTTTCTATTATCTCCCATTCACGCAATCCCCACACTTCCACTCCATATAACAATATAGGTTTTACACACGCATCCCAGATCTTGCACGCCATTACGAGGTTACCACCCCACAAGCTCCCCCATTTTCTGCACGCAATCCCCCAAGCCATTCTTGCTTTCGCCTGCATACACTCCACATGCATCCTAAGCCCTCCTCCACAGTCAAATCAAAAGCCCAAATATTTAAAGCCATTCACTCTCTCAATCAGTCTTTCCTTCCATTTCAGCCCTTCGCCCTTACCCCTCCTGCCCCTATTCCTAAACAACACCCATTTGGTCTTTTCCACATTCACCACTAGCCCCCTCTTATCCAAGTACCTACCCATTATTTCCAACATCTCTTGCATCTCTTCCACTCTCTTGGCCACCAGCACCACTTCATCTGCATATGCCAACATCCACACCTTGGCTCTACCCACCACGACCCCTCCTGCCTGTCCTCTCCTCAGCACCTCTTCCAACTCGCTCGTGTACAGATTAAACAGGAGGGGGCTCAGCCTGCCTTACTCCCACATTCACCCTAAATTTCTCAGATATTTCTCCATTCACTTTTGCTTTCACCCATGCCTCTTTATACACCCTTCTCACCCACTCCACTCCTTCCTCTTCCATACCCAATCTATCCATACATTGCACCAGTTTCCCCCTAGGAACTGAGTCATACGCCGCTTTTAAATCCACAAACATCGCATACACTCTCCCTTTGAATTCCAGCGCTTCCTAAACCATTCTCGTCAGCGTGAAAATCTGCTCCCTCGTCCCTCTTCCCCTTCTGAACCCACCCTGGCATTCCGGCAGCAGCCTCTTTTGCACCACTTCCCTATCCATTCTATTTTTCACCATAGTCATCATCAATTTATAACCGGCACTCATAATGGTGATCCCCCTATAGTTTATAACGTCCGAGGCCTCTCCCCCTTTATGAACCGGGACCACCACCCCCACACGCCACCTTTCCGGCACTTCCTCCTCTCCACTCCACACCTTGTTAATACTCTGCTGCACCTTCTCCCTTCCTTCCTCCGGTAGCTTTTTGAAAGCCTCTGCCTTCACCCCCTCTTCCTCCGCTGCCTTTCCTAGTTTTAACTGTGCCAGGGCCACCTCCACCTCTTTCCGGGAAAACGCCTCCCTTCGCACCACCTGTCTCGCACTCGAACTGCCCAGCTTCACCTCAGACCCCGCCATCTGTTTACAACTCCTCTTCCACTCTGCTAGCTCTATGTTCACTTTGCCCTGATTCACCCTTTCCTTTAAGATTTCCCACATCCGTTTCTCCACTACACACTCCCTCAACCTCTTTTCCACTTTCTGCAACTCCTCTATTTTTTTCCTCTCGCACGTACTCTCGAACTCCCTTTTCGCCTGATTAACCATTTCGACTGCACATTTGCCGTACCTCCAATTCACCATTTCCCTCCGCCCTATGTACTATTAAAGGAACTTCTATCTTTATAGGGTTATCAGCCGTGAGGATTTTCTGCCGCTCAAGGGAGAAGCTCTGATGATGACCCGGTATTTACCTTAACTTCACAGAAAACCTCTGAAGAAACTGTGAAAGGTGATTCGCGAACATTCACACCCCGCTAAGGATCGAACTCAGGCTCCCCAATGCTTAGTATGAGACGGATGACGCCTCTAACCACTCGGCTACTGAGCTGGGTATGTATTAGTATTATCTAAGTTTATTTTACATTTAAACTTGTTTTTGGCTTTACTACATTTAATACGATGTTGATAGAACGCAGCCTATAATTTAAGAAACAGGTCGCTCAAAGTGATCAAAAGTTTGGTTAACCCGGGTCTATATCATATATAAGTGTGAATCCACCTCTTAGCAATCTACATATCTAGATTACGATCTTATTAGATCTCATCAGTGTAGCTCAGCTAGTGAGGATGAATTCACACAATATCTGTGGTTATATACAAAAATCATACAACTAACCACCTAGGAGAAAAGTTAAACGCCATCTGGCGGCACTACATCAATTAGCGATGTACACCCATATGGTAATAACCGTCAACATGCTAATGCCATCAGGATCACCGGGTAGTGCCCTCTATATTAGGTATTCAGTTTAATTCTGTTTATGCCTACTTTGTTATATATTGTACATATAAAAGAGTTATTGCTATACCTCACTCCAAGTACTATAAACTTTACTTTTTAATTCAATAAATAGTTTAGTGGATCCAACTCAGTGGCTGAAGGTGTCTCGTATTGAGCATTGGGAGCCTGAAATCGAACCCCATCGAAGCACCTTTCATAGCTTTCAGATGTTTTCTGTGAAGTTAAGATAAATACTGATTAAACTCCTCTTGTTCGGTGGAAAAGCCTCACGACTTTTAGCCATATAAAGATTGATTTTTTTTTTAGTTTAGTGCTTAGAGGCCCAATCCGTCTCGTACTGACTTTTGGGACGCGAGAGTTCAAACGCTGATGAGGGCAAGATTCACAGTTTTTCAGAGATATTCTCTGAGGTTAAGATATATAACGGCTGATTAAAGCCCTCTCAGCTTCTTCCTTGCCTAGCGGACAAGCTTTTTGGTTGATATATAAAGTTGATACACCAGGAACCACACCCTAAAATAAGTTAAAGTAACTGATTAGACGTCTCTGAGCTTCTCCATTGACTGGCGGAAAAACCTCACGGCTGTTAGTCGTATAAAGATTGTAGTTTATTTTTAGTTTAGTTCTTAGAGGCCCAATCCGTCTCGTACTGACCATTGGGGCGCGAGAGTTCAAACGCTTATGAGGGCAAGATTTCGCGAATCATCTTTCACAGTTTTTCAGATATATTCTCTGAAGTTAGCTGATTAAAGCCCTCTGAGCTTCTTTCTTGCTAAGTGGACAAGCCCGTGGGTTGGTAGCCGTATACAGTTGATACACCAGGAAGCACACCCAAAAATAAGTTAAGGTAAATAATACTGATTAAACTTCTCTGAGTTTCTCTATTGGCCGGCGGAAAAGCCTCACGGCTGTTAGTCATATAAAGATTGAAGTTTATTTTTAGTTTAGTGCTTAGAGGCCCAATCTATCTCGTACTGACATTTGGGGCGCGAGAGTTCAATCGCTGATGAGGGCAAAATTTCGCGAATCATCTTTCATAGTTTTTCAGAGATATTCTGTGAAGTTAAGATATCTAACGGCTGATTAAAGCACTCTGAGCTTCTTCCTTGCCTAGCAGACAAGCCCTTGGATTGGTAGCTGTATAAAATTGATACAAATAAAAGAATAGCACTACAACAACATAAACCCTCAACACCAACCACACCCCAAATAAAACATTAAAAAAAAGATGGATGTTTTTTTTTGTGGGTTGTGCAGTTTGCTTCTCCATTAACTACAGGTTGGATTTAATTGGGCCGTTATTAAGAGAATAAGAATAGATATAAATATGAATGAACATAAATTAGTAAATCAAAATCACTCACCCTCAACACCAGGAGCCACATCCAAAAATAAAACATTAAAAAGAAGATGGATGTTTTTTTTGTGGTTTGTGCAGTTTGCTTCTCCATTAACTACAGGTTGGATTTAATTGGGCCGTTATTAAGAGCACAAGACCTATGCCTCAAATGGCTGCAAACTAAAATGGGGGAAGACAAAGCTGCATACAGAACCTCTCTTGCCAACTTTAAACGTACTGTCATCACCGAAAAGAACAACGGCTGGGATATGAAATGCAAGGAGCTAGACACCTATATCGGAGGTAAAAGATCCCAGGAAGCATGGCGATTCATAAGAACATTAACGTCAGACAAAACTGAAAGATCAGGAATTAACATAATACAACCGGGTGCATGGGTTAAACACTACGAACATTTGCTAACGGAAAGCCGCCCAGACTAAACTACCGAAAATCGAAGTGTACAACAGTCGAAATAAGTGGAGAAGCTGTTGGAAATGCCATAAAGAAATTGAAGAATAGAAATTCAGCTGGCCCAGGGGGTATTCCAGTTGAATTGCTCAAGTATGGAAACACTATTCCAACTGATATCACAAATATTTACCAAGTGCGTAAATGGGGGTAACTGCCGAATGAGTGGAAGACATCGTGGATATCTCCTATACATAAAAAGGGAAGCAAGGACTTTTGCGATAATTATCGGGGAATATCCGTAACCAGCACATTTAGTACTAAAAGAGTTAATGTGCAAAGAATACCCACACGAAATGGAGGAACAAAGTGGCTTTCGAGCAGGCCGATCAACAGTCGACAACATATTCTGCCTAACCCAACTAATAAAAAAACGGATCGCCAGAAACAGAGAGGTACATCTTATGTTTGTAGACTTAAGTAAGGCATATGCCAGCGCGCCCGTGAGCAAGATATGGGAGGTACTGGACGGAAGCAACATTAACATCAATGTGATTGGTGCTGTGAAAGAACTATACAAGGAACAAACATCACAAATAAAGCTTGGAACCCACCTAACGAGCAGTTTCGCAGTTAAGGGTCTTCGACAGGGCTGTTGTGTATCGCCAACACTGTTTAACATATATCTTGATGCCACCCTGAAACAATGAAGAAGGAAATGCCATGGAATGGGAATGTCGGTGGGAGATAAGACCCTATATACACTGCACTATGCCGATGAACAGGCTCAAGACTACGATGATATGCAGTATATGTCACGAAAACTTCATGAAGAATACGGAAAATGGGGATTAGAAATGAACTTTAACAAGAGTCAGTACATGTGCATTGATGGTAGAGCTACGGATCTGATTATGGAAAATGGCGACAAAATAATATACTTACCTTGGCACTGAAATTGATGATAATGGTAAAGTGGAAAGTGATATTAAGAACCGTATCACCAAGGGTAGGAAAGTAATAGGCTCACTAAACTGTACACTGTGGCAACCCAACATAAGACGCCGAACGAAAATGCTCATCTATAACTCGATCCTTAAGAGTACGTTAACCTACGGATGCGAAGGATGTCCTATTTCTAAATCGTTGGAGAAGAACCTTCTTGCCGTCGAGATGGACTTCCTGAGATGATCAGCAGGAATATCCAGGCTCGACAAAATACGAAATACGGTGATTAGGGACAAAATGAAAGCAAAAGACACAATCATACATGAAATACAAACAAAACAACTGATCTGGTTTGGGCATGTGAACAGGATGCCAGCTGAACGACTACCGAAGCAGCTTTAAGAATGGGTCCCTCCGGAAAGAAGACGAAGAGGTCGCCCAGCGCTTAGTTGGGATCATGAAATCGATGTCTGAAACGAATCTCAAAGAAGAAGATTCGCTCGATCGCCGAAACAGGAGGCAGGGTAGGCGAAACCACTCACTATGAACCCTGATTTATATATATATATATATATATATATATATAGAATACGAATAGATATAAATGTGAATAAACATAAATTAGTAAATCAAAATCACTTTTATTTTTGTCAATTTTTATTATTGTTATTCACAATAAGGGTGGTAACGTGACGATAAGCGAAAATATTACACATGCATACAAATTCCGGTGTTATAGCAGTGCGGTAAAACTATGACAGAACAAGTGCAATTACCTTTTTGTACTTATGTTCTAGGACAAGCATTGATTTGGGTGCGGGAAATACTAATTCCCGCACTAGTGCGGAAAGTAGCCAGTGTTACCAAATTACTATTAACTTAATTATATCACTCTATTAATGTCTAATTCTGATCGTCTTGATTTTTTTAGGCATACAAAACTTTGCTTACCGTTACCGCGTTTATTTTAGTCTTGCAATGGAAAGTTTATATAGTTTAAATATGTTGTTGTATAATTAATGTGATCCTTAAAAAGTGATGTGTATTCAGATATAATTTAAATTAATATAATCTGCCCCAATTAAATCCAACTTGCAGTTAATATAGTAGCAAACTATTTATTGGAGTAACAAGAAAAGTTTATATTACTCGAAGTAAAGTATAACAATGAGCAGAGGGGGTTGGGAGAATAAGTCTTGAAATGCACTCCGATTTCATATCGGAATGTGCATTAATTTAAAGTTGAAATGTAGCGGGCCGATGCTGATGTTGTCAATTAAGGGATGTATTTGGGCGGTTGGTGATCTATTCACTGCTCCGAAACAAACTTTAGCGTCCCAACTACATCGACAGTGTGATAGTCTCGTTTTAATTCGGATCCGCATTATCTGCGACCGGGGGTGGTTGAGGATCGAACCCAATCCATATAACCGACCCCTAAGGGGGTACAAATACGATCCGAATGGAATGGATTAAACAGCAACTTGCCACTCATCTTATTACAGCGCTGTGTGCATTGCGATTAAATAAATTAAAATTCTTACATTTAATCAGCAAATCCTGCGGGCCGATCGGGAGCGCCCGTGCCGGGTCCAATCTCCCTCTACTATTGACACAAGACAGGGGACTAATAATAAAAGGATTAAATTTTAATGAAAATATAACAAAACTAGCGCAAACCATCAATTCCCTCCTCGCTGCAGCAATTGAAAAAAAAACATGAATCCAATTAAGACGATCTGCATACGCAATGGAAATGCTAATGTCCCGTATTGACGCGTTAATAATAGGCCATGATTCAGAAAACAATAGGACATATTCCAGGTGGCTATTATATAAACCGGCAATATTGATGAGAGTTATTTCGCCAGAGACTAACCCGTCAGCCCCGACAATGCACCCTCGGGTCGCCTCTATACCTCACAATTTGTTCAACTTAATATGTCAAATAATTCCACCTGACGCTCAGAATTTATAATCAATTTACATCAATCTTATAAAAGAACGAGTCAATTAAAAATGATTATCGCCCTCCCCATCAGCCAGCCAAATCGATTACTGAAGTGAGAAAAAGCAGATGCAAGAATAATGAAGTTAATGAAGATAACCCTATTTTATTTTTAAAGTTCCCTCTTGAGGGGACGACAGAAAAAAAAAGCGAGTAGATTGTAATTTACAACCGATAACAATCGCGATAACTTTAAAACTTTCACACGCCGCTTGATTTGTTTGAGCCGCCCCCGCGCATGCCCCAGCTTATGCATTAGCGCGAAATTTTCGCGCACATAAAGAAACTTAAATTGTGCTACTCTATTTTCAAATGGTAAAACTCGTATACCTTCCCTCATTTACTGCCAAAGCGCACACGGAATGTTAGATTCGGGGCTGCTTAATATTTCATCGCACCGCCCCCGCGGGCACGCCACTCCATAACACCCCGCCGCTTTTTAAGGGCGTGCGTTTCATTTCGGGATTTCATTCGAAAAGCCAAAAACAAGACGTATTCGAAACGCGCCCATAAATAACGCGCCGCCGCCGCCGCCGCCGTGCCCCCAAACGACATTGCCGGGCCGGGGGAGTGCGGCTAACGCGGGACATTTGTAAAAGTGTTCCACGGCTACACACAACATTCTACAACTCTTTTTGATTAATGCCCACCACCAACCAACCAACTCACCCACCCCCCCAACCTCTTTTTGTTCGCGCGTAATGATCACGATGCCGGATTACGCAACGCGAACACAATGGCTTTCGCGCGCGGTATTTATAACGGAATTTTAATAATTATTAAATACACCCGCCCCTTGCGCGGCTATTGAAATTGTTTAATGTAATGCGAGAAAAGGTTTGCACAGTGAAGTAAAGTTGTTTACACTGGAGTGCACCTGGATTGAAATTGTGTTTTATAACTGTACTTATATGGAATTAAATACTCTGTTATATTTAGGGATGCAAATGTATGCCGAATAAAGGTTTATCATATGGTAATTAAATACACCATACGAGGGGCTAATGGATTTCACTGATAATTATTTATTAAATCAGATATTTAATTGTTGAGGCTTGCATCATTATACATTGCCAGCGATATATATATATATATATATATATATATATATATATATATATATATATATATATATATATATAATTATTCTAATTGTAATATAACTTTTTGTTTAATTAATAACAAATAATTTAAAAAAATAACCAGAATGTTATTATATTTGATACCCAGATGCCCCCACAAGTGTTTGGTTTGAGCTCCTAGTATCATTAGATTTTCAATGCATTCTATGACGATTCTGAATTATTATTCACTGCTTGTCTATCTGATAAAATATTAAATTATTAATTTCCATTTTAAGTTTAGTTAGTATGCAATTTTTATTGTTATTTAATTGTATTTTCCTTTTTGTTTTAGTGATGAAATTTGTTTGTGGAAATATATAATTTAGAATACCAATAATATTAATTATTTTTGTCTGGAGCTGATAAATACAATTTTAATATTAATAGCTAATTTAGGACACCTCCCACATTCCAACATAAAATATGTAGTCACATCATCCATCAAAGGTATGATAAAGTAAATAAATAATATCTACTATCTACTTTTTGAATCTTGATTAGAAAACTGCATTGCATATAGGTGCAATCTATTAAATGTCAATTGATCTAGGCTATTATAGGCACAGCTGTGCACGTCCTTTGTGTGTTGCATTATTATTATTATTTAATAATAAATCGATTCCGGCTGTACTACTCGGGCCCCCGACCCGCCTTTCGATTTCTATTAATAACGTCGGCGCATAAAATATTCAGTAAACAATTACTCGAATTTTCTGTATTACGCGTGGGCTGGATTAACCACTTGGCATCGTTTATTATTGAGGGTTGTACATTGAGGCGAGTGTGCTGCGTTATTAAAATGAATTATGGTGGATGCGTTCGGAGTGAATTTGTCGCGTAACTTGTTGAGCGGAATTTTCTAAACGTAATATAACGCGCGTTTGAAATGACAAGTATTGATAAATTGTCGGATAAAGTATGCATTATGAAAAGTATAACTTGTCACAAATATGTGAGCCTGGGCGCCACGTATCCGGCGGATGTTGGTATTTTTATATTTTGAAAGCGGGTAATTTTCCTGAAAGCATTGGAAACGGCACAGGTAACCCAGACGGGGAGATGTAGCTGATTCTTTAAAAATGTAGTGGCGGGCGTAGGACGATGGGGGACTGGCTCCGTCTTCATTGAACCAAGGGATGCCGGCTGTTGCGCAAGAAGGACGCAGGAGCACTCGCTTAAACACCTTTATTACCCATCGATCTAGCCGGAATCTGTATTTAGAAATATTGCAATCACTTAAATTTTATTGATGTTGTCGTTTAAGTGATTCCCCGATATTTTTGGCACGCTCAACTTGCGCCTAGCGCGGCATCATCATTACTTTCTCCCCCGTAAACAAAGCGGCAGCGCCCTGAAAGAGCAACTCGCCCCCCCTATGCGCCCTTTGAACATATGGGGAATATCTAAATGCAGATGCTGTGACAAGACGCTCGAATCTGTTGGAGCAATTACCGTGATTACGCCAGGTAAACTCGCATAACTCCCCGTCTCTTCAATCTCCCACACGCAGAGAGGGCACATTTATTTCGCGCAACCTCACCCACTTTATTTTATTACTTACACCCTGATACGTTGCGATCACCAGCCTTTGATTGTGTGTACACCCTAAAAACCTCATTACTTAAAAAACTTACTCACCTTGCGACATTAATTACGGTGCGGGGCATTGTTTTTCGGCCCCGCTCATTTTGTTGGCTGCATGTGTTTACGCTGCGCCCCGTGAATAATAGCGTGCTATTTTGATTAGATTACCGAGCCTATTAATCCTTTGAGGGCTCGTTGATTAACGCGCGCGGCGCATTAAAAGTGCGGGGAAATTAAATTAATAACCGCTAATGATAGTACATAACGCAATTGACACGTTTAATTTCCGGCTTGTCATCGTTTGTATTTGTTAGAATTATTATATGTTTAATTTGATGATTTGACTAATTTTTGGATTTAATCGCTTGTAAGCATGACAGGCAGCAATTTGCACCTCTATTACAGTATTTGAATAATCATGCTTTTGTAGGCTTAAATAGGATATATGAACACTATTGGAGAAACATTTTATGCTTGATTTCACTCATATTCATATTTTACTAAATTCTTAATGAAACTAGTGCATGAGATTCCGAACTCTCCGAAATAATGATGAGAATCAGGGCGCTACAGGCGAATCTCTAACATACCAAGGCCGCTGCGGCCATCACATGTCGGAGATTCGATCAAGAAGACATAGGCCCTGTCCGTTTGGCTACTACTAGTGACTAGTTGTCACACATGCTGACTTCACGCTCATACTAGTAGCACTAGTAGTACAGGGTGACACTAGTAGTAGCCAAACGGACAGGGCCCTAGACCTGGCCCTGATACAAGAACCCTGGCTACACGGAGGGAGACTTGCAGGACTAAACCCGCAACAAGGTTTAGTATTATACAGTAGATCAAAGGAAACCATGGGTCAGGACACAGTGGCATCCCAGGTAATAACAGGTCAGACGATCTCGCCCATAAAGGCGCATCAAAACCCTTAATAGACCCGGAGCTCTATTAAAGTGTCTCCAAAACCATCACAAAGACATCTATGGAAAAATTAATGGCAATAAAGACTCAGCAATCGTGGACCAACCAGCTAGGACAGAGACATGCAAAAGGATTCATAATAGCAAAGCATGCGGTGCTATTTCGGTTCTTGAATCTTTTAAGGTACGCCATGTATCAATTCATCTACTTATTTATCTACAGGTTGTTTAAGGAGGAGTGTGTATAATATTAAGAGGTGGTAATATTGAACATTTTATATCATCAGCAAAAACACACTCAGCTATCATTGTTCGTCGTAGTTTATAATATCCATGTCCATTTTCCTTGTTTTCTCTTTTATATTATATATATATATATATATATATATATATATATAATATGGACCATTTTAAATAAAAAAATCATATAAACATGTGTCCAATTATTAAGGGTTACAGACATATACTATCTATATACAAAAATATAATCATCTTTCTTAGGCTACTATAGATTTTATATGGTAAAATATTCATTGCAGTTGGAATATGTAACCACATAAAATATGTACGTGTAAGTTAAAAATCTTAATGCACATATTAGACGATAAAATATTTTTATGGCCGGGATATTTTATACAGCAAAATATTCGTTAACATGCAAACATCCCGTTGGTGATCAATTTATGGTCATGTCCAACGCAAACATATTTAATGTTTCAATGAAATCCTCATGGCGTACTCCGTTAGATAATGAGAAACTCCACCCGTAATAATTAGGCATGCGGTGTTGATAATGCATTATAATATAATACATAATTAAATGATTTAATTAATGGTTGCTATGATCGCATCGCGGCAGTTAATTTATAATTTAGTGGAAACATAAAGGCGCGGAATAAAATATACATAATTTACTAGCTAATATATATATATATATATATATATATATATATATATATATATATACTCCACCTGTGATAGCAAAATTTCAGGACAGGAGAACCATGGTTTCAAAATTTATATAGAAATTCCTCACTTTACCTTTACCCTTTTGTAACTTTTTTAGACGGTAATCGTGATTTCAAAATTTTAATATTTTGTTGATGATATTTGAATGAGTTAAAGCCATTGTGGTGTAAGTCAGTTTTTGTCAGATTTGATTCAAGTCAATATTTCTACTACCCTTAATCAAAAGAAGGTTTCTGGCACAGATACCTAATTCAGTAGTAGTAGTTCTACGGAGAGCCCATAAATAGCAGTACTTCACTGTGTCTGAATCAAGATCCAACGTGGTGCAAGTCTGACTTACGTCTTCTGCCAAGTTATCAATACCCTTGTGTTTAATTTCTTTTTTTTTTTAAATGAGTGCATTATTTAACATTTTTCTGATGAGGTAAAGGATCGTTCTTTTGTGGGCAAAGTGGCATACGTCAAAATGTCTTACGCCCAACTAGATGTTTAAGGAAAAGTGGTGTAAGTGCCTTACTTATCTAAATCTATAAAATATCATCAACAAATTTGATATCACTATTACAACACATAGTCTTCACCCAACCAAGATCCACAACTTTCAACAACACAGCAATAGTGTTAGTCCTCAGTCATTGAGGTGGTGGCAGTGACGCTTCAGTTGCTTCCGACGACGTTCCAAGAGTTAAACAGTTGGTATCTCAGCATTGGCGGCATCGACTCGGCAACTGGACCTCAGTATTGGCGTCATCGGCAGGATCTCTCCATCGTTACACATCATTTTGGTGACATCGGTGGTCCTTCCATCATTTCACATCAACATATTTTGACATTGTACCTTTTTTCTAGGTGGAAACTTATAAAACATATCTCTCGGAGATAGACAAGCAGTTGGCGAAATTAAGTAACTAATAAAAAAACCTGTATTAGGCATACCTATCATTAGAAACACCACATCAATAATAATATAGAAAAAAATAATAAATTCCCCCTCCTTATTTAATATATTATAATATTCCGTGTCTTAAATGACCAAAACCTTTATTTGTCATAACTCAGAATTTGTCATAACTCAGAATTTGTCATAACTCATAACAGATAATCTCGAATACTAAATTACTAATACTAAACTCCTCCCACAATTCCCTATCTCGCCTCACCCAGTTTTTCGCCCACGTTAGCCTTTTGTAGATTTCCACGACTTACCCATCATCTCTTAACGATTCACTTACCTATCTGCAATCTGAAATCCCTCACCCACTCTACTTACAGTCACTCACATTCGTTGCCTAGGTGCCACCACGTATCGCTTCCCTTACTGCATAGCACACATGTGGTGTACCCTTGCCACATTCACAGTTTTCCTCCTCCCTTTTCCCAACCACATCTCTCTTTTGCCTTTGTCCTTCATGCTACATCCCGCCAATTCCCTAATGGTTACGCAAATCGGGGGTTTCCCGCGTACTTGCCACTTCACATAACCAGAGTTGAATGAGCTCTGAGTCATTGTCACCAGCGTTTCTTACCACTCAATATCCCTCATTCTGTCTCTGACCTTAGTTCCTAAACTTCCCGTTCTGTGAGCAGTTTTTCCCCCACCAACACCTCAGCTATGTCCATATTTTATTATTTTTATTTTTCATACATACTTTCTCTATTATTTCTCCATCCGCACTCTGTCCCATTCCCACATCTCTTCCACACCACCAGCATATTTTCGCCCAACTCTTCAAACATTACTACCCTACTGTAACAAACTGCCGACAAGTAAAGTGACCGGAACAAGGAATCGGGCACAGAGTTTTCTGTACCGCTATTAAGCAGCTAATTTTTATTTGTTAGTGAACTTGGACATAACAACGCGTATCACTTATACTTACTAGCACTAGCAGAATGTAAGTATGCCACCATATAAACGAAAAGTAATATGTCAATTGCTGCCTCGTCGTTTGCACAATCACTTGGGATGGTTTGGGTTAAGATAATGTGTATATACATACACATTATCTTAACCCAAACCAAACTATTACAAACACAGACTGTTACACTCCCACACGACTCCCACCACATGAGCATCCGATTCGTCCCCTGTAAAAGCAGCGTCATGGACGTCTATCTTTGGAGTCATAGTAGACACTTCAGATACTAGCCTTGCTCCCTTTCGATTATATCCCGTTTTCGCAATCCCCACACTTCCACTACATCCAACAAGAGAGGGCCTAGATGACATCCCTGCCTTACTTCCACATTCATTCTAAATTTCTTCATTCATTCTTGCTTTTGGCGACACATACGCAACTCGGATGTCCGCAAGGACGTCACTATCCCTTACTTCTAAGCAGAGATCAAGAGTGCATTTATTAACATTTTTCTGATGAGGTAAGGGATCGTTCTTCAGTTGGTAAGTAAAATGACTTACGCCCAACTGGATGTTTGAGGAAAAATGGTGTATCTGCCTTACTTACTTAAATCTATAAAATATCATCAACAAATTTGATATCACTATTACAACACATAGTCTTCACCCAACCAAGATTCTAAGCCGAGATCAAGAGAATCGCAGGCAAAAATGAAACTAGGCTGCACCATCATGCTAATGCGGTAATGATCCAACTGCTTGATAACCAGCAATATCCTAGAAGACTGAAGAGAATCAATCTTTTAGATATAGGAAAGTGATTTTGATAAATGTTCAACATGCCGCTAACTCCTGCTCAGTAGGGTAGGAAAACCCGGGCTGCGTGCGCCTCTTAGTGTTCGTGTTCGTCTGCCCTGTTGTTACCTGCCACTGTGTCCTGACTCATGGTTTCCCATTTCATCTACTGTATAATACTAAAGAGTAGGGGGCCTGTTTGCCTCATACAAATATCGTGCACGCACCCCTAAACGGCAGTCAGTTCTCCCTCACCAAGACTCAGACTGATTCACATTACCCGACTATCGTTTTGAAACCGATATTTGAATTTAACATTTTACCTTTGGTAAATCGATCCTCCCTCACTAAGACTCAGAGGATCGATTTATTTCCTTGTAGCGATAAGCTTACACTGATAATTGTGCCCCATATTCTTCTTCTGACGGTTCTCCCTCACGACGACTCAGAGAACTGTTTCAAGAACATCCTCGATGCCGAGCGTTGATCCTATCTTCCCCGTAAGGCGGCCTGACGGTTTTTAACCCTCCCCGTGCTTGTCTTACGAAAAGCTGACCTCGGCGATGAGACCTTCGGCAGCTTCCTTTACCAGCCCCGTCGACGCCGAGCATCGATGACATAAATACAGAGTAGAAGTGCGACTCATCACCATCGATATCAAGAATGCCTTCGACTCGGGGTGCTCATTTGAGAGGTGCGAGGAACTAAACATCCCGGGGCATGGACCCACGAAGAGTTACCTCAGCGACAGAAGTAGTAGTAAGTTTCAGCGATTGGGGAACCATCAAACACCTGCAACTGAGTTGCGGAGTTCGATGGGGGAACCATCGAACACCTGCAATTGAGTTGCGGCGTTCCACAGGGGTCCGCAATAGGCGCCAACCTGTGGAATGTCATGTACGACGGCGTTCTCAAGATCGCCCTGCCAGACGGGGCTAGCTGATAAACTACGCTGACGATTAGATACAGGTTACTGCGAAAGAAAGCCTTAATTACCTGGGGGTGCGGCTAGACAAGGGTCTCACCTACCACCGACGCATACAGGAGGTGGTAGGGAGATCGCACAAGTGCGTGGCGGGTCGCAACACCACCAAGCGATCGAGAGGAGACGCCGATCCCGTGAGATCCCACGAAAACTTGAGAAATGAGACAAGTGACCAAGAGCCCAAACTTGTAAAAAGAGAAGGTGAGTGGACCCACCCACGAAAACTTGAGAACTGAGAGATGTAACCAAGAGCCCAAACTTGTAGAAAGTGAAGAAAGGAACCACTGAGTGAAATAATCACTATGACGACCACTGTATACGACCAAAGAAGGGCACTACTTTTACCCTACAATAAAACTACTAACTAATGTGAAGGATATAAGGATACAAATAATTAATCGATTATTGTGTAGAGGAGGGATACCTCAGCACCGGTCGGTGATGGCATCATGGTGGATGCCCACCCATCGTCATCCGACTACCATCTAGTAGAAGAAGCAAACTCGGAACTAGAGCGCGTAGAAGACACCAAACAGCGTAATACCCAGGATCTCAACGAACAGAAGACAAACGGAGGTAGAAACGAGCAGAAATCCCCCAGAAAAACAGCAGAGAATCGCGAGTAGATAATAGCAAAGATTGGGAATTCGTACACAGAATAAGACTTAACTCAGTCAGCTAAGAGGAAAGCCACCTCTGGAAAAAGTGGACGGGAAGGCGGAATCTAGAAAGACCAGGAAAAAGCTGCCGAAACACCAAAAAAAAAAAAAAATACCTACGGACCAACACCGAGGACGAAGCCGAAGGAGAGGGCGCCTCCATACAGCTGGCTGCGGATATAATACTTAGATCAACCAACGCAGCTGTGGCAACAAGGAAGGTACCTAAAGAATAGAATTAGAGGCAGCAGCCGTTCGTGAAAAAATACGAGCGGCTTCTCGTATAAATCGAAACCCCACTAGAAATCGCCTAAAAGATCCGAAGCAAAAGGTCAACACCAGTTGGAGATACTGATGTTGGAAAAGGCGCAGTGGGGCAAGAAGATGGAGACAATGAGTATACAGATGACAACCGAATACACCAGAGGAAATGAAGATAACGGAAGAGACTATAGCTAGAATACAGGACTCTTTTGACAAGTATAACAGCTACAAGAAAGCAGTCGACTATGGTCAAACACCTAGGACGAAGCCGAAGGAGAGGGCGTCTCCATACAGCTGGTAGAGTATAGAATACTAAGATGAACCAACACAGCTGTGGCAATAAGAAACGTACCAAAAAAATATAACTAGACGCGGAAGTCGAAAAATACGAGCGGATCTTAGTAAAAATCGAAATCCCACTAGAAATCGCCTAAAAGATCTGATGCAAAAGGTTAACACCAGTTGGAGATACTGATGCTGGAAAAGGCGCAGTGGGGCAAGGAGATGGAGACAATGAGTATACAAATGACTACCCAATACATCAGAGGAAATGAAGATAACGGAAGAGACCATAGCTAGAATACGGGGCTCTTTTGACAAGTATGTCAGCTACAAGAAAGCAGTCGACTATGGTAGGCACTTTCCAAACTGTGAACGCGATGAGAAGGGAAGCATTTGACGGCCACCACCATCAATGGTTGTGGCTAACTCTCCATCATCCAGTGTCCTTGCCAATAGCCTGTTTAGGACATCGAGTTGTAAGTCGGTTGACTTTCCCCGTTGGCACGCTTATTGTCGATTGCTTAGGGAGTTAGTTCTCATTATATCATCTATACTATATCTCATATATAAGTGTGAATTCACCTCTTAGCAATCTACATATCTAGATTTCGATCTTATTAGATCTCATCAGTGTAGCTCAGGAGGATGAATTTACACAATATGGTGGCATGAGCATGTTGACGGTTATTACCATATGGGTGTGCATTGCTAATTGATGTGGTGCCGCCAGGTGGCGTTTAACTTTCCTCCTAGGGGGTTAGTTGTATAATTTACTATATCTGTCTAACAGCTTTTCTAGCGTTTTCAGGAGGATACACATAAGTCTATATGACTTTGGAGTATGGTCGTTCGTTCTTCCCACATTTAGTAGGAAGATGACTTTGGCTTTCCGCCATCCTTGCGGTTTGTAATTCCAGGCTATAGGAGCATGTGCTTTGGTGATGTTGGATGGAACTGGGTTCATATTGATTTCGTCATTCCACGTTAACTTCTAACTCTCTTATCAATGCATACCCTCGCCGAGACCCGAATGGTGAAATTATTACTCCGAGATATTTGGAGTTGAAATCCATTATGATTGGAGTTACCATATTCCTTAAGATCTTTAATGTAACCACCACATTCTGTTGCTTTCCACATACTATACCATTGACTAGAAGTTTGGTTCTTCCGCTTTGAGGAACGATTTCTCCTTCCAGAGGCAAGTGAGTGCCCGATCCTGTTAGCTCCTCCACTCTAAGCTCTTGGCTATTCCAGATAGTTTTTTTTATATCGACAAGCATTTGGTGTAGGGCATCTGTCTTAGCTTAGTGCTAAACTGCTGCCACAGTTTTATTACGCCCGAGTACTTTATTTATCATATCTGATGAGCGTTACCCTATCCGCCACCAATGGAAGACTAGCAACTCCACATTCTTATAATGGAAATGTGAAAGAAACAAATTTCTCATTTTTTTTTTGTTTAAAACGCGCACGCGTAATGTCAAATTCATATATTGAGTCTCAACCTATAACACATTATATCTCTCTAAGTAAACAAGCACATATGATCAGTTTGATGTATCTTATTGAAGTTTTTCAAAAACAAATCTTTTATGAAAAGCCAAACTTAATTCAAATTCCATTGCAGAAGAGTGTAATTTACATACGTTAACGTTCATATTAATGTTAATTAATAATTTCTTAATGTTAACATATAATAATAAAATAATATCCTCTCTCTTATTATAATACATTCAAGTAATATATAAATATATTTATATAATTATTTCGGAAAAAGTTCACTCTCCGGTTGTACTTGAACCCACTTCTCCGGCTATCGCGGCCGTCGCTACCAACTGCGCCACGGAGGGCGATTCATAATACAAATTGACGCCTGAACTGCTTTGAGAGTCCAATTTCTGTATGAGCGAAATCCAAAAATCCCATTGGACTCTCAGCGCAGTTGAAGCGTCAATTTGTGTGAATAATTGGACATAATGAACATCTCACGCGCTATCCACTACCACCCTCCGTGGCGCAGTTGGTAGCGCGATGGCCGCGATAGCCGGAGGCGTGGGTACAAGTCCCACCGGAGAGTGAAATTTTTGAGAAATTATTATATAAATATATTTATATATTACTTCAATTTATTATAATAAGAGAGAGGATATTATTTTATTATTATATGTTAACATTTATATTATATTATATCAAGCTATGTTATTTATTGTACAGTGTGCAACTGTTGGGCAAATAAATATTATTATTATATAACTATAACTCCGAATATGTTTTGAATAAAACTGCGAACATCGTGCACCAGTCATAATCAAACCATTCAATTCATAGTCACGTTGTAGCAACATAATTTCTCAACATTTTAATTGGTAATTAAATTTTTTATATCAACATTATTCGCGGACTAATTATAAATTTCTAGAATAAACGGTGTATGATAGTTATCGCACGGAAAAATGAATAATATATAATATAAGTACTTACATATATTTGTGTGGTTGTTGCTTGAAATCTCTTCTTTGTAGTAATAATAATTTAATTATTTCTATTTTCTATTAATAATATATGGTTTCTAGAAATAATAATATATTAAATACAATTTATTGTATATTAATAGCCATGCAGGATTAAAATGTAACCCGTATTAAATTATTTTGACTATTTATTAGGGTATTCTGTAAACAAAACGAAATACATATAAAAAACATACGACACCAAAAATTCATATAGTTAACTTATTTATTTCATACCTTATTAGAATATAATAAACAATAACAATATCTAGAATTAATAATAATTGACCTAAGTATAAAAATTTAAAATACTTCAGCCCTTCATAGAAAGAGAGAACCAAGTCATGTTAAATGTAATTTCGTTGAGTGTAAGCTGCTCGGTAAATAAATTGTGTGGGGGTTTTGTGTGTGGGGGGGTTGCCTCAAATTAACAACTATTACACTATTACTATGAAATACCTTTGGCACTTTGAAACAATGTTAACATTAATTTTTACACGTTAAAACATAAATGTTAAATATATATGTATATTATACCCTGTGGCTGGAAAACGTGTGTGTGTGCGGTCCTAAAATTTGGTGGGGTTGTTGATATGTCAGCGGGGTGGCCGAATTGGTTAGGACCCACACGAGCCATGAGGTATCGCTAAATACATGTATTTTACAATAAGCTTTATTTATAGTTATATATTTTTGTATGTACAAATGGAAAATGTATATAGGGTTCTAACACTTATATATATAATCTTAAGCTGTAAGATGAGCACACTTTTTTTCATTTAGCGGAAACATGTGAGCTAAAAACGTGGACACCAGATTGTCTGTTCAGTCCATCCACCAAGTGTGTACGCGGTTCTTAAAATATATTCACTTTTTTGTTTGCATTTTTTTTTTTGGAAATATATGTATATTTAAAAAAAATAAACCTGCCCTTACATGGCGATGCAGAGATATGTTTAATTTTTGACGGCTTATTTCGTTTTCTTCATTTTAAATTACAAGGAAACTAAGATATGGATTGGATATGGATTATTTTAGTTCTACGTCTCGTATGTCTCTGTGTA
This sequence comes from Lordithon lunulatus, assembly GCA_963942505.1. Taxonomy (NCBI): domain Eukaryota; kingdom Metazoa; phylum Arthropoda; class Insecta; order Coleoptera; family Staphylinidae; genus Lordithon; species Lordithon lunulatus. Next base: position 11,104,256 of record OZ012674.1, on the reverse strand, counting down.
CTGTGTGGTTTAGGGAAAATTAACTATTCGCTCGTGAAATCCCTGCGGCGCCGCTGAAAATTTCACAGTTTTCTTTGGCATTAACATTCCGAGTGTGGTGTTTTAACCGATTACGCCCCCGTTCCTTTTTACAAGTTTACAAGCACATGTTGTGTCTTTAAAGTGTGCAGTGCTTAGCAGTGCGGAAAACACAATTTAAACAAAACGAAACGTCGGAAAGCAGAGACTTGTTTGAGCAGTCATTATTTTCGTTCTCTTATTATTTTTTTTTTGATATGAAAGGTTAGTTCGCCACTAGGGGCCCGGCCGAAAATACAAAGTGCACGGCGACCAGGGCCAGCTGGGGCGCGATCCATCTCGTTATACTTATGCACCCTGCAACAGAAACAAAACTAATTACCACGCGCTTAACAACCGCAACAATACACACGTTATTTTACAGGGAGCAAATTATACCCAGCCGCACTAATTACAATTTTATTCAACCAGTAATAGCCAATCTATTAAATAACAACACAACGGCTCACATCAAACGCAAAACAATGTAAACAGCGCTCTGGCTTGATGCATAAAAACACCATGACTTAACACTATGAAACCGCAATTATACTACCAATTATTTTCCATCAACTCATTTTATGTAGGCCGCATATGTATACACGCGCCCGCACTCGATTAATATTTAAACCACTGCTTTTTTTTAGAAGCTAGAACGGGGAAATATTTATACACATCAAAACGCGTTTATAATGAAAACATAATAAAACCACGCACTTTATTAAACGTTATTGTAACCCCATAACACGTCGTTATTCATATCAATGGACTAATTGAAAAGCTTTTTCTAATAGCACAAACAATCAATATTATTTTTATGGCTTGAATTTGCTTGTAAACACAATGCTCGCGCGGGTTAATAATGCACGAATTCATAAAGAAAATTTACTTCCTAATTTTATGGGAACCATAACGCTTTATATTTGCGCGCTACGTTGTATTTTTATTGGGGAGGGCGAAAAACCTGTCGTGCTTGGGTATGCAAGAAAAATACATAAGAGACCATCCCTGGCGCGGTGTTTTATGGGCCGCCTGTTTAATTCCCCGGCTACATTGTGCGCGCATTGTTCGGATTTTTTCCTAATTATGCCGCAGCGCAAAGTCGCCCGGCTTTGCACCCGCATTAAACGCAGATACAATTCTATTTGGGCCCACCCCCGCACCGTAGTTTATTGGAAATGTGCGGCGCGGGTGTAATATTTACAAATTTATTCTCCCGGGCAATTATGCATTGTCGCAGCCGTTTATTTGCACTGGCTGAACGTACCATGCAGCGGCCGTGTTTAATCATGCGAAATAATAACGTGAACTAAACAAACAAGAAAGTTTGCAATTTTTTATATCACTGATATATAAACAACTGAACTGTTTATCGGTGTTGTGTTTGCTCTATCTAATAGAGCGCACCGAGTGAATTGTGCAGCTGGATTTGATATAAAACATCAAGCAGCGCGGAATTATATAAGACTAAACAAATATGTGATGGATGTTGCAAAATTAATATTTGCGGCTGTAATTATATGTTGATTTGGGATTATTTTTCGGGTGGTGAAGCTTTTCACACACATATACTACGTGTATATAAATTGCTAATTTGTGATTAGGGCGCTTTCATTGTTATAATTTTGTTGCACTAATTACGTTATTTTATTATTTATATATACATAACAATATCTTAATTGATATTTTTTTTATCTTCCACTGCAGGATACAGGCCTCTCCTAAATCCTGCCATGCTTTTCTGTCATGTGCTTTTCTTATCCTTTATCTTCCAGCTACCATCCTCTCATCGCATTTGTGGTCTTCCTCTACCTCACTGCGTTCTTCGTGGTCTCCACTGAATTGTTTTGTATGTCCATCCTCCTGCATTTTGTCTTGCGACATTGCTTATTGATAATATGACATACAAGTTAGTTAGGTGTTGTCAAAGACACTGCAGGATACAGGCCTCTCCTAAGTCCTTCCATGCTTTCCAGTCATGTGCTTTTCTTATCCTTTATCTTTCAGCTACTATCCTCTTATCGCATTTGTGGTCTTCCTCTACCTCACTATGTTCTTCGTGGCCGCCACTGAATTGGTTTGTATGTACATCCTTCTGCATTTTGTCTTGCGACATTGCCTATTGATAATATGACATACAATTGAATATATTTATTTCACTAATTGGGTTAGTTAGGTGTTGTCAAAGACACTGCAGGATACAGGCCTCTCCTAAGTCCTTCCATGCTTTCCTATCATGTGCTTTTCTTATCCTTTATCTTCCAGCTACTATCCTCTTATCGCATTTGTGGTCTTCCTCTACCTCACTATGTTCTTCGTGGCCGCCACTGAATTGTTTTGTATGTACATCCTTCTGCATTTTGTCTTGCGACATTGCCTATTGATAATATGACATACAATTGAATATATTTATTTCACTAATTGGGTTAGTTAGGTTTTATCTTTCTGTCTAGGAATTAATTTTATTAATTATTATGTAATTTAACTACGCCATCGCCGGTCCCAAGCCCGGATGAGAAAAGAGGAGTGGAGGAGTACCAACCTCGTTAAAACACCAGGGTTTATCTGGCTCCAGCTAACCACGTCAGGGCCCCTTATCCAGGGTACGGATGAAGACCTTAACGGCAGACATTTTTGTCTCGGCGGAACATTGCTTCTAAGGATAGTTTAAAAGCTAAGGGAGATAACCCTAATAGAACATTCTGGTGCTCAAGGTTGGAGATTGAGGCGTCGGGCCAACTCCTCGGCACTCTTCTTCTTCTTCTTCTCCGTAGCGCTACAACCCGGGGTGGGATTTGGCTGCCTTCACCACTTGTCTCCATCTAGGGCGGTCTTCTGCGAATTCCTGCGATGTGGTTAGGTTCGCTTCTATTGTTGTGAGGTCTTTCCTGATGTTGTCCTGCCATCTCAATTTTGGCCTTCCTAACGGTCTCCTTCCTTGGGGTGCTTCCTCCCACACTGATTTGATTAGTTTCGTGTTGTGACTCCTCTGGACGTGGCCTGCCTAGCGCAATCGGTTTGCTTTTACTTCCTGTACAATATCTGGTCTATCATATAACTGGCATAGAAATACAAAACTTGCTAAAAATCCAAACCTCGGAATACGGACGGAAAGACGGATAAAAGACTTAAGGAAAGAACGGACTATGAGTACGGGCGCCTGAAATATACGAACAAACAGGAAGAAGTTTTAGAGCAGTAAGAAAACAAAACTAGACACAGTGTGTCTTACAGAAATCAAAAATAGAGGCACTGGTGATCAAGTTATACAAGTTTGCCTGCATGTGTGGTCAGGAGTCGATAAAGCACAACGAGCGAAAGCATTTGTCCCAATACATCATTATCTATACAACCACATTTCGAAAGCTTCGATATTTTTACTCGTGTGACTGACCTGATAAAAAAAAGTATAGAGAAGACGTAGCATTTCAGAAGCCTAGTATTGGTCTTGACTCATTAATAATATCGCCATTCATAAAAAGGCTGATCTGGCTTATCCGATTCTACACGGGATTCAAGTGAGTGGTCCCATTGATCAAGTGCTGCGTGAACTTTTCTACTATTTCTATTATTTGTTGGTTTATTGCCAGTTGTCCTTGTGGTATATATATATATATATATATATATATATATATATATATATATAGCATTGCTAATTGATGTGGGGCCGCCAGATGGCGTTTAACTTGGTAGGGTAAGTTGTACTGTTTATATATATATATATATATATGTGTGGATTCCCACCGGAGGGTGACTTTTTTAGTGAATTCATCGATATTTAATACATAGCCTTCCATTGGCAATAATTACTCAATCATATATATATATATATATATATATATATATAAACGTGAACTTTTCTACTTTTCTAATCTTTCTATTATTTGTTGGATTATTATCAATTGTCCTTGTGGTGGTGCTATTCTTTTAGTTATTACCATGTATTTACTTTTTGCTTGTTGCTCAAATAGAGCCCGTATTCCTGGCCAGTGTCGACCCTCTTCGAGGTTGTTCGGAATATGTCATGTAGCTCCAGGATTTGTTTTCATAGATAAGCAGCTGAAATCTTTTGTTGATCAATATATAATCTATTTGATTCCGAATGATGTTGTTTGCTGCCTCTCCTTCTTGAAAGTTTGCGAAACCTTCTATGATGTTCTTCTGAGAAAACATTTAGTTGTGGCTCTCCAGTTCTTCCTTGGCCTGTTTTGAAGTTAAACTCTCCCATTACAATTCTATTTTCGTTTCTGTGTACTGATGTCATTAGGTGTGTTAGCGAGTTATAACATTCTTCAACTACTTCTTCACTCCGTTAGTGATGGGTGCATATACTTGGATGCCCTATTTTGGAGTTAAACTGCCCCACTACAATTCTAACTTCGTTTCTGTGTACTGATGTCATTGTGTGTTAACGAGTTATAGCATTCTTCAACTACTTCCTCACTCCATCAGTGGTGGGTGCATATACTTGGATGCCCTATTTTGGAGTTAAACTGTCTCATTTCAATTCTATCTTCGTTTCTGTGTACTGATGTCATTAGGTGTGTTAACGAGTTATAACATTCTTCAACTACTTCATCACTCCATCAGTGGTGGGTGCATATACTTGGATGCCCTATTTTGGAGTTAAACTGTCTCATTACAATTCTAACTTCGTTTCTGTGTACTGATGTCATTAGATGTGTTAACGAGTTATAACATTCTTCAACTACTTCATCACTCTATCAGTGGAGGGTGCATATACTTGGATGCCTTATTTTGGAGTTAAACTGTCCCATTACAATTGTAACTTCGTTTCTGTGTACTGATGTCATTAGATGTGTTAACGTTATAACATTCTTCAACTACTTCATCACTCCATCAGTGATGGGTGCATATACTTGGATGATATTAAGATTAATGCGCCAAGTATTTAATTGAATGAGTATCAGTCTTTTCAATACTGTAACGAAGTTTGTTACAAAGCTAGCAATAAAGATGAATCATACTTCATGTAGATGTTGTACATCGCCGCCAGAATAGAAAACTCTATGTTTATTTACGCTGTATTGTCGTGCCTCCGTCCATCGCATCTCGCTGATATCCAATATGTTTATTCCCACTCTGTTCATTTCCTGTGTAGCGTTGTCGCTATCATAAAACCGAGTGAGCTGTTTGCCTATATGTATCCATATGTGAGTCCTTAAAAAGGTAATCCTAGGTATCCTCAATATAGGTTTCATGTCCCTGCTGTCCAGCATGTGGTTTTGCCATATCTAGCTACACTCACATTGTTTAGTCTACAGGTCAATACAGTTGTCTGGGGTGTGAGAGCTAAAAGTAAGAGATGGGTATCCTACGAGGACCAATTATCCTAAGCTATCGTCCGTCAATCCATCTATCGCATGTCGCTGATAACCAATATGTTTATTCCCACCCATTCTGCTCATTTTCTGTGTAGCGTTGTCGCTATCATAAAACCGAGTGAGCTGTTCGCCTTTATGTGTCCATATGTGAGCCTTTAAAAAGGTAATCCTGGGTATCCTCAATATAGGTTTCATGTCCCTGCTGTCCAGCATGTGGTTTTGCCATATCTAGCTACACTCACATTGTTTAGTCTACAGGTCAATACAGTTGTTTGGAGTGTGAGAGCTAAAAGTAAGAGATGGGTATCCTACGAGGACCAATTATCCTAAGCTATCGTCCGTCTATCCATCTATCGCATCTCGCTGATAACCAATATGTTTATGTCCACCCATTCTGTTCAGTTTCTGTGTAGCGTTGTCGCTATCATACAACCGAGTGAGTTGTTCGCCTTTATGTGTCCATATGTGAGCCCTTAAAAAGGTAATCCTTGGTGTCCTCAATATAGGCTTCATGCTGATGCTTTCCAGCATGAGGAATAAATAAAGATCAAATCAAAGACGAGTGGACAGGATACAAATTGAAACTCATACAGCAAGTGAGTATATGAATAGTATACCAAAGCATAGTAGAGGTTAGAAGGAATATTAATGAGGAATAAATAAACATCAAATCAAAGACGAGTGGACAGGATACACATTGGAATTCATACACCAAGTGAGTATATGAATACTATACCAAAGTACAATAGAGGTTAGAAGGAATATTAATAAGGAATAAATAAAGATCAAATCAAAGACGAGTGGACAGAAGACACATTGGAACTCATACAGCAAGTGAGTATATGAATACTACACCAAATTACACTAGAGGTTACAAGGGATATTAATGAGGAATAAATAAAGATCATATCAAAGACGAATGGGCAGGATACAAATTGGAACTTATACAGCACGTGAGTATATGAATACTATACCAAATTACACTAGAGGTTACAAGGGATATTAATGAGGAATAAATAAAGATCACATCAAACACTCGTCTTTGATGTGATCTTTATTTATTCCTCATAAATACAGGATACAAATTGGAACTCATACAGCAAGTGAGTAAATGAATACTATACCAAAGCACACTAGAGGTTAGAACGGATATTAATGAGGAAAAACCCCGGATAAATAACGCAATGTATCAAACTACAAGTGAAGCTCTCGGAATTATGGACAAGACTAGAAGAGATCAGATTTGGGGGAGTCTGGAAATCAAGCAAGTGATAAAGAAGAAAATGGAGTGTATAACAACTGGCTTATATAAAGAACGGACGTTACAAGAAAGAAGTATACGAACCTGAGCAGAGAATTAAAGCGGATGGTTATACAGGAGACAAATGAAACCTGGGGATAGAAGTGTAAGGAGGTATCTACCAGAGGTATGGCGATTTTTGAGAAGTATGAAGACCAACTCGTCCAATGGTTGGCATGGTCTCAGAGGTAGTATGGAGTGCCGATATCTATACTACGAGAAAACTTTGAGAAACGCCCACAGTCTAGAAAAAGAACAAAACCTGCGGAAGAAAGTGTGGGGAGATAGCCAGGTACGCGAGGATCGAAATCTACAGAGGTACGGCGATTTTTGAGAAGTATGAAGACCAACTCGAGCCGAATGGTTGGCATGGGTCTCAAAGGTAGTATGGAGTGCCGATATCCATACTACGAGAAAACTTTGAGAAACGCCCACAGTCTAGAAAAGACAAGTCCAACAATTCCCACTTCCAAGAAATTGCATGGAGTGTTGATATCCATACTACGAGAAAGCTTTGAGAAACGCCCACGGTCTAGAAAAAGAACAAAACCTGCGGAAGAAAGTGTGGGGAGATAGCCAGGTACGCGAGGATCGAAATCTACAGAGGTACGGCGATTTTTGAGAAGTATGAAGACCAACTCGAGCCGAATGGTTGGCATGGGTCTCAAAGGTAGTATGGAGTGCCGATATCCATACTACGAGAAAACTTTGAGAAACGCCCACAGTATAGATAATTCAAGTCCAACAAATCCCACTTCCACGTCCTCATCGTGACCTCTGGGTGTATGGCGTACTATGATTGCGTACAATCATAGTACGCCATACCATCCATCTACTATACCATACGTGTGTGTCCTAGGGGATGAAAGGCGAGCCCCCGGTGCCTCAAAACTGGAACAGATCGGCTAAAGGAAGAAGGTTGAATCGATGGGCACCTCATCATTCGGAAAAAAAATTAAATTATTAAAAATTTCTTAAATACACCACGTAAACTGGATGAATACAAAAGGAGACGAACTACGCAAAGAAAATTGGTTACGCGAATATACAAGGACTAAAAACAAAAGAGGCAAATGGCAAAAGTCTTTCATGAATTGGCCAACATGAAAATGGATATAACAAGTAGACGAGCAAATAATAATGAAAGTATATGCTCCCAGCTAGGACGCAGATCAAAGTACTAAATATATATTCTACGAACTAACCAATCTTATGAACCAATGCATGAACCAAAGGTCCTGCCAGATGAGTGGAAAACCTCATATATTATATCAATACATAAAAAGGGCAGTAGGAAAGGCCCTAATAACTACCGCGGTTGGAGTATTTTCAGCACATTGAGCCGATTACTAGGCAGAATAATAAAAAAAATTGATATTGGTCGAGTTTGTTTATTTTGCGTCCCTTTGTGTTACAGTTTTTTTTTTTTGAAGACATCTGCTAGGGCAAATGTGACTAGTTTTGGGGAGATGGCGTCTCCCTGTCGTGCTCCCTTCTTGATGGGGATTTCATTGGTATTTTGTTGTAGTAGGACCTTCTGTCAGAGTTTAATAAGTGCCAAAATATGTTAATGTCTTTTGTAATTTGGATATGGATATACATGTAAATTAACTTTGTGCCAATATACGTGCGTGGCGATGTAATGGATATACTCCGTTACCATGCACATAATAAAATAGTAAGATACCCATGTGAATGAAATATTGCAAAATGTACGTGTCTTTAAAATGGTTCATGAGGACAATATTTTTGTATTTGTATTTTATTATCAAGATTTTCTGCTCAGAATTTGATGACCAACATCTTTCGCCAATTTATATACACCCTGTATATGCGTGAACCGTAAAAATAGTATCGCAAATATTACATAATGTCCCAGGTCATACTGTACAAACTACTCAACAACTCAAAAAAATCTTTATACACTGATGAGTATAATTAAATAATTACAAAAAATATTGGGCCATAAATTAATTTACAGATGAATTCAAATGTTTATAATATTTATTCATAAATCAATTCGCTTGTAAACTAGAATATTCCACAATGCACATTTATACAAGTCCAAGGTTGCTAGTTTTTGTGGCCACCAGAAATAGCCGGACCGGCGAAGAAAAACAAGTTTTTATGTGGCTTAAGCGCACTGCGACGTCATTCGGAGTTTGTCTTTCGTTGTGCGCGGTCTAGTTTGCATTTAATTCACTCGCGATGGTTTTAATTGTACATGGATTAAGTAGTGTAGTGAACAATAGTGACAGTGCATCCTGGGACATTATGTAAGTCAGTTTTTGATATACTTTGGTGATGGTTTACGCGAATTTATTGGGATTTATTAGCGGCCTAATCTAATTAGATAACATAACCCATTATCTGCGGATATATATTCACAAATCGCATATTGACGACAACCGTAATTACATTTTTAAATCATATATTTATTGTAATAGTATCGCAGATAAGAGATAACACATACACTAAAATAAAGAGGAATGCTAAAATTTAGTTTACATGCATTTTATTTCTTTGTCTTTTGACATATAGAGCTGAAAATTAAAATAAAGATTAATAGTAACATTCTGTTTACATAGATGTTGCTTTTGAGCTCTAAAATCAATTAATCATCTGATATTTAAATTACTTTGGTAAAAAATACACATTATAACATACATTGTATTAATACGGTCAGAGTTTGACCAGTGTAAACATATGTTAATGTCTGTTGTAAATAAAGGTCTGGATATACCTGTAACTTAACTTTGTTCCAATATTCATGCGTGGCGATGTAATGGATATACTCCATTGCATATAATAAAATAATAACATACTCATGTGAATGAAATATTGCAAAATGTACGTGTCTTTAAAATGGTTTATGAGGACAATATTTTTGTATTTGTATCTTATTATCAAGAGTTTCTGCTCAGAATTTGATGACCAACATCGCTACCTGAAGTTTTTTCGCCTATTTATACACACCCTGTATTTGCTTGCTTAAACCGTAAAAATAGTATCGCAATAATTACATATTGTCCCAGGTCATACTGAAGAAACTATTCACAAAAACTTCCATACGCTGATTAATTAAATAATGTCCATGATGACTGAGTGCAATATTTTTGTATTTGTATTTTATTATAACAAGTTTCTGCTCCGAATTTGATGACAAACATCGCTACTTGAAGTTCTTTTGCCAATTTATACACACCCAGTATTTGCGTAAAACGTAAAAATAGTATCGCAAAAATTACATAACATCCCAGGTCATACTGTACAAACTACTCACCGAAATTTTCATACGCTGATAAGTAATTAAATAATTACAAAAAAAAAATCCTACTAATTTACAGATGAATTCAACTGTTTCTAATATTTATTCATAAATTAATTCGCTTGTATTCTAAAATATTCCACAATGCTCATGCAAGCTGTAACAAATCCAAGGTTGCTAGTTTTTGTGGCCTCCAGAAATAGCCGCGCAGACCAGCGAAGAAAAACAAGTTTTTATGTGGCTTAAGCGCTCTGCCGCGTCATTCGGAGTTGTGCGCGGTTTCATTTGCATTTAATTCACTCACGGTGGTTTTAATTGTACATGGCTTAAGTAGTACAGTGAACAATAGTGACAGTGCACCCGGGGACATTATGTAAGTCAGTTTTTGATATACCTTGGTGATGGTTTACGCGAATATATCGGGATTTATTAGCGGCCTATATCAAATTTGATAACATAACACTTTATCTGCGGATATATATCTACAAATCGAATATTAACGACAAGCGTAATTACATTTTTAAATCATATATTTATTGTAATAGTAACGCAGATAAAAGATAACGCCTACACCTTACGGTAGAAGAAGGTTGAATTTAAAAAACAAATATTAAGCGACATCCGTTCTTAAAATAATTCATCAAATAACTAAATAAATAATTGACGATAGCTGTGTCACACGAAAATATTGTCAATTGCCAATAGCTATAATTAAGAGGTGGAAATATTGCAACTGATTACTCAATAAAATGTCTGTACATGATATTTGCAATTACATTGCAAGCAACCGAATAGTAGCGTACGGTTTTTTTTGCAATATGATTGTGTATATCGTCGAGCATTTTTTTTAAATATTTAGTTGCAATATTACTCATCTGATATGGTTTTTATACAAAATAATTATCATAATTAGGCTCTTTTCTATAAAAGCGTTTACCAATAGCCCGTGATTATATTGTTGCATAAATTGTAAAAACTTTCCTCTTCTTCCTTGCATTTTCCCTGCATAAATAGTTGGAAAATCGAGTATCTTTCTCCCCGCGTAATGTGTCTCAAATACTCGAGCTTTCGTTTTTTAATCGTGAGGATCAATTCCTTTTCTGTATGCATTTTTCACATGTCTTCTTCGTTGTTTACTAGGTCCGTCCAGGGTAAAACATGCAGCGGTAAATTCACATCTCAAACGACTCTTGTTTAAGAATATCTACTGGTGTGTCATCAGACATCGTACTGCCTTTCTATCTTGAGTGCTTGCTAGTTTGTGCTTGCTAGTTTGTGCTTGCTATTACTTCTTCGGCTGTTAATAATATTCCGTAGGAGATTCCTTTATGTCTGTTTCATTACTAGTGTCCTCAAGTAGTTGTATGTATTCTTCCCATATTTTTATCTTGTTTGTCCACTATAATATTTCCGTTGTTGTCTTTTATTATACCTTTTTTCCTTCCCGTGTCACTGTCTTTGATTATTTTATGCAAGTTGAAGGAATCATACCTCCTATGAAGCGACTCTCCTCTCCTCACATTGATTTGCCATGAATGTTTATTTGCCGTCCAACATTTTTTGTCGTATCTCTCTCGTAGTTATTCATATCCTTGTTTTTGTATTGTCTTCTTTTTTCAATGAGTGCTAACATTTCATCCACTGTCATCCACTGTTCTTTGGAATATGGAGAGTTGTTAGTTTTTAATATAAATTTATCTTTGCTGCCACCCATCACCGCTTCCATTATGTTGTTCCATGTCTCAACTACATTTACGTCTACATTTTTTTCTAACCGAGCGTTTCATTGTGTTCGTCTTCACGTTTTGCCTTGTTTCCTCATCTCGGAGGATAATTGTGTTTAATTGCTGCGTTCGACATTTTATTTGTACTTATTTTAAAAATTTAAGAGGATCGTGATCATATCCTACATCCTCTACAGGATACATTATCACTGTGCTGATAGCGTGCCTATATCTTTTGTTGATAAGGATATAGTACCGTACTAAATTGTCTGTTGTCTTGGGGATGTACAGGTGTACAATCGTCTTTTTGGTAGTCGCCTAGAACATTTGAGTTTTTGACAATTTGCACATTTTTTTCTAATTCGTTGGAGATTTCTTCTATTTTCTCGATGGTCTTATCTGCTGTGGGTTATTTTTCTCCTGTACGGGATCTGATTGTACTATTATAATCCTATTTGATAGGTTGGTGTTGTTTTCATTGCTCCTGTTGTTCTCAGTCAGACAAGCCTTTAGGTGCTGCTCAGTAGCCTGGGGCTTTGGCTTGCTTAGTTTTGGGCCACCATACTACTGACCCATATAATATTAGGGGTCTTACTACCGCGGTGTGTAGCCATAGGATAATTTTAGGGTTCAGGCCCCAGTTTTTTTCCCGCACATTCTACAGCACCTTCTTCTTCTTTTTCAACCACTTTCACGCCACTCCTGGCGTATGGGTCTCTTTCTCTGTCTGTAGTGCTGGCAACTGGCTCTACAGGTGGACCTACAGTTTAGCGTGGATTCCGAACCACTGGAGTACGTTTTAGATGAGAATATCATCTACTCCGGACCAGAGAAAGGTGTTTAGCCATGAAACCCACGCTGGCAAAGCGAGTTGGGGAGTGGGGGGCGCGTGCAAATTGAAAAGTATTTCGCTTTGTGAGATTTGAACTCACGATCTTCAGCGCAGCAGTCCGATGCCTTACCACTGCGCTACGCTGCCTAGGATTAATGTAGATTTCTGTGTGGTTGTGCTTATGTGTTAGTTCGGGCGAAGTGGCCTAAGGCGATGGTCTGAAGCCAATGCGTACGAAACGTTAGTGGTTCGAATCAACCGCTAGCCGGAAATTTTTCCACAAAAAATTAACTCGGCTAGCATATCATGGATGTTGTATGAGGTACAATAGGTCCGTGAAGGGCCGCAGTGCACACTGCCCAGGGACGGGGGCTGTACTCACCGTAAAAAAAGAGTTCCATGTCAGTTTTTAGTCAAAGATGACTCCTAGGTATGGGCCTCTAACTATACACTTTTAACTATCGGACGTTTTTGACCTATTGCTACTTTTCTTCTTGTATAGTTGACTATTACGGTTTATGGATAATCCTTCATCCTCACACCATTTGTTCATTATATTCAGGGCTCTTTCTGTGTGCTCTTGCGATTATTTCCGCGATCGCAATATCGATGGCCTATCCTAGGCGGTAGATGCCTTCCGAGAATACCATCTCCAGTAGATCGTCTACTAAGACGATAGTACTCCGCACTGCGGTCAACCCCGTCTTGTTCGCATCTTTATCGTAGCCTCGCCGAGTGTGGATATGATGATCCTGTTTTCTAGACTGGCCTGTACCCAATGGCATATGGTATGCATGTCTTCCGAAGTGCCTTGACTATTGAGTTGAATGGTTGAATGTCCCTTCAATATCAAGGTGCTTGGCCGTGGCTAACTCTTCATCATCTAGTGTCAGTGCAAATTGCCTGTTTAGGTCATCCAGCGCAAGTGGGTTGACTTTTCCAGCTGGTATGCGTATTGTCAATTGCTTAGGGTGGGTAGTTCTTAATATACTATCCCTAATGTATCTGTTTATCAGCCTTTCTAGCGCCTTGAGTAGAAAACACGTACGACTACTGGGTCTATATGACTTGGATATGTGGTCGTTCGTTCTTCCCACCTTTGTTAGGAGGATGACTTTGGCCATCCGCTACCCCTATGGTATATCCGGGCTATTCTAGCTCTGAAGATTTTGCAAAGGTGAGGGACGATAATGTCCTGTACTTTCTGTAGTAGGACTAGGTATATTCCATTCACTCCCGGCGATTTAAACGGTCGGAATTTATTTATAGTCCATCATATTTTATATGGTTTTCCTATTTCTGTTTCCAATCACGTGTAGTGGATTTTATGGTGTAGCAGGACTTGCATTGCGGCGGTTGGTGTTGTTTTCATAACTTTTGTTGTTCTCAGGCAGACAAGCCTTTGGGTGTTGCTCAGTAGCCTGACCCTCTGGCTTGCTTAGTTTTGGGCCACCATACTACTGACCCATATGATATCATGCCTGAGAAACGGCTACCACATCCAAGGAAGGTAGCAGGCGCGCAAATTACCCACTCCCGGCACGGGGAGGTAGTGACGAAAAATAACGATACGGGACATATCCGAGGCCCCGTAATCGGAATGAGTACACTCTAAAGTCTTTAACGAGGATCCATTAGAGGGCAAGTCTGGTGCCAGCAGCCGCGGTAATTCCAGCTCCAGTAGCGTATATTCAAGTTGTTGCGGTTAAAAAGCTCGTAGTCGAATCTGTGTGGTTTTATGGTCGTGCTTCCAGGTGTGGGACGAGAATGTCCTGTCCTTTATGTAGTAGGATAGATCCTATTCCATCCACTCCGGGCGATTTATACGGCTAGAATTTGTTTATAGCTCACCTTACTTACCTTACTGTGTGATTTTGCTATTTCTGAGTTTCCAAATCGGTTGCAGTAGGTCTTGCTTCCTCTGGGGGGTTTGGCTACGCGCGATAGTTGTTACGGCCGAAAAGTGCACCTTCGTGGTTTTCCTCCACTGTGTCTGTATGTTCTTTCGCCAATACTTTATAGATTGTAGCACATGCCCCCCGGATGTGCTAGAATCCAATTTCGTTTACCTGTTCGCAGAACTTTCTCCAACCTTTTGGCTCTTAAGGATTTCTTTGTTGTACTCCGTTAGTTTCCTTTTGTATCTCTCCCAGTATTGGTTTCCATTGGGTTTATTGAAGAGGCTTCGGGATTCTTTCCTTAATTTTTCAAGGTAGCTGTTCGACCAGGCGTTCGGCCTCATTGTCTTTTCCTTTTCTCCGAACAGTTTTTCTGGTAGGCGGTGTTCACTGCGCCGCTTACCAGTTCGACTGCCAGTTCTATGCTACCAGCTGTTTTACCCCGTCCGTACTTAGCCCCGAGGTGTCACTAATGGATCCATAGTATACTTCCCAGTTAGTTGTCCGGGGGTTCCTAAATTTGGACATTATCGAACTTGATGGGCCCTGTGATCGGAACATGACGGTTCGTCCGACACATGCCAGTTTTGACAATGACTAATAAATTCGTGGCTGAAATATTTATTTTGTTTAAAACTTTAAATTTAAGGTATGCGGCCGGCCTCTATTTCTGTCACCTCCTATTTCGGCCGCTCTCTATTTCGGCCGCCTCCTATTTCGGTCGCCTCCTACTTCGGCCGTTCTGTATTTCGGCTGGCCACGTGCTGGCCCATGTTTGCCCCCCCCCCGCCAAGTCTGGCTCTTGGTTCAATTCTGAACGCGCTTCTAGTAAAGCAGTGGAACTTGGGCCTCTTTCGTTTATCGTTTTGGAGCTGTTCTGGGCTGACCTTAGCTAGTTTAGGAACAGCCCGGAATAGCTCCTGAACTATAAACATAAGTGGCTCAGATTAATCTTACAAATAATACGGTAGCTTCAATAGATTAACCTTTAGAGCTTAACTTGAAGGGCATATTCATAGCTTTGCGCTTATAATAAACTGGATCTGCCGCGAGCTTGTACAATAAATTTTTCGAAATTTACTTGCTGACATCAATACGTACTTCGTACTTGAGCTTGTAGTAAACCAATGAAACTTGATTAAACTTAACAAACAATCGCGAGTAACCTATCTTCATTGTATTGAAGTTTAGACTGTCGACTTAACTTATATTAAATTATATTAAACTGGACCTGACGCGAGCTTGTACAATAAATTTTTCGAAATTTACTTGCTGACATCAATACGTACTTCGGTTGGGGTTTAACTAAAAATGAGCTTGTAGTAAACCAATGAAACTTGATTAAACTTAACATATAATCGCGAATGACCTATCTTCATTGTATTTAAGTTTAGACTGTTGACTTAACTTGAACGGAACAATGTTAGATTATATTAAACTGGACCTGCCACGAGCTTGTATAATACATTTTTCGAAATTTACTTGCTGACATCAATACGTACTTCGTACTTGAGCTTGTAGTAAACCAATGAAACTTGATTAAACTTAACAAACAATCGCGAGTAACCTATCTTCATTGTATTGAAGTTTAGACTGTCGACTTAACTTATATTAAATTATATTAAACTGGACCTGACGCGAGCTTGTACAATAAATTTTTCGAAATTTACTTGCTGACATCAATACGTACTTCGGTTGGGGTTTAACTAAAAATGAGCTTGTAGTAAACCAATGAAACTTGATTAAACTTAACATATAATCGCGAATGACCTATCTTCATTGTATTTAAGTTTAGACTGTTGACTTAACTTGAACGAAACAATGTTAGATTATATTAAACTGGACCTGCCACGAGCTTGTACAATACATTTTTCAAAATTTACTTGCTGACATCAATACGTTCTTCGGTTGGGGTTTAACTAAAAATGAGCTTGTAGTAAACCAATGAAACTTGATTAAACTTAACAAATAATCACGAGTAACCTATCTTCATTGTATTGAAGTTTAGACTGTTGACTTAACTTGAAAGACATTATATTAAATTATATTATTATAACTGGACCTGCCTCGAGCATGTATATCAAGATATAGTAATTTAGATTAAAAGAAATTTCACCGTTGTACGGCTATTTGAGTGAATAATCACCAGATTTATCAATATTAATTAATATAAGCTTACTCCGGTGGGACTCGAATCAATAATTGGACATTATGAACATCTTGCGCGCTATCGACTACAACTGTCCGTGGTGCAGTTGGTAGTGTGACGTGGGCTCGAGTCCTACCGGAGTGTGAAGTTTTTAGCTTACATTATCAGTATATATTTAGATTTTGTTAAATTGACTTACTGATATCATTCAGTGTTTATATATATATATATATATATATATATATATATATATATATATATATATATATATATATATATATATATATATATATGTTTATATGAATGTGCTTCTATTAAACTAGTGAGACTTGTACAACTAACCCCCTAGGAGGAAAGTTAAACGCCATCTGGCGGCACCCATATATAGTGAGACTTAATTAAACTTACAAGTAATATCGAATAACGCGTTTTCATTTGATTAAACCTTAGAGCGTCCACTTCACTTAAAGGACGTATGAGGCATGGAGAGCGAAAGTGGACTATCCCATTTCTGTTATTATTATCATTATTATTATCAGTAAAATAGATTTTTAATTATTTTTAATTTGAGGGTTTGTCCACTTTTGGTCCCAATGCCTCAGATATAGTTTTGAGATTATACTAAACTTTGCCTGCCTCGAACTTGTACATCAATATTTGATACGATTTTTCTAAATTTACTTACTGATATCAATCAGTCTTTCCATAATTAAACTAAGGAAGTGCTTCTAATAAACTAGTAGGATTTAATTAAACTGAATGAGGCCCAATAGGTCCGTGAAGCGCCGCAGTGCACGCTTAGAGGCGGGGGCTGTTATCAACGTAACAAAAGATAATAATTAAACTTAACAAATAATATCGAATAATGCTTCTTTATTTCATTAAACTTAAGAACGTTCACTTGACTTGATGGACGTAAGTATAGCTTTGCGATATATTATACTGGACCTGCGTCGAGCTTCAAAGAAAGCTGGCTCGTTTTAGTTAGCTATAACTCTGCAATTATTTGACATATAGTTCTGAAATTATTATATAATCAAATATATCAAACAATCAACGTGGCAATCATCATCCTATCCACCAAACAAGGCCAGGGCGTGAACCATTCAACAGTCCCTCGTATTTAACTAATCTATTTTTTTTTATAAAATAATATTTTCTTACTTACACGAGATCAATGTACCTAGTGACCCCTCATACAAACCGTTTTAACGTCTAGTGCACATAATCGAACCTTAAACACGTAGGCTTTGTGAATTTTGGTGGCGGTGGCGCGGCAGTCAGTTCATATTATGCGCGTGATTGAAATGAATGAAAGTCTAAAGTCAAAACCCCGTGCAAATCTTTAAAGTAAGCGGCTGGATGATATTTTCGAGTCGATTTCCTCCCGGGCCACCCTCAAGGGGTGGTAATGGAAGAACCGCCAGCAAGCAGATTTAAAAGTCCATCACCGTTCTCGAGTACATTCCGAAAATTTAAATAAATGCAAAACGCAAGTGATATTAAAAGGTCGCAGTAGCAGTGGGAATTAATTTATTATGCAAGTGGCAAGCTTAATATATTCAGGATCTGATATCGGGGGTGCTGGAAGGACAATTAAACACCTGGCGCCTTGTCCGGCCAACCGCATCCACCTTTCGCCTGGCGATCCACCAAATAAAACAATTGCAGCCGGCGGGCATGTGAAAGAGTTTCCGTGTTCTCGCTGTTCAAAGAATTTGAGCAGCAGAGCTGTCGCGACAACCACTTAATACATTGTGATTCTGACTAATTAATCATCTCAAGAGAAGTTTGTATCGTTCCGAATGGTAGTCGCTAATGATTTTGAATAATACAGCACTGCGATTGCAATTTGCGATCGGAATTAAGACGTTCGGGTATAAACGGCGACGCAAATAAAACCCCGGACAGTATGAGTGGTATGAGCGCACGTACGGACAGTGCAATATAAAATGCTGGACAGCATATAATATTTATAAATTCGGCGGATCTACGAATGCCACACTGCGGCTTCTTTCGGGGCCTGACTTATGGCGCCCGTACCAAAGGGAACAAATAAACATAGACCTCTTTCACTTTATACATTAATTAGGACGCCCGGTGGCGGGCCAATGAAATATTTAAATTCCCCGGAGCCCATGAACATTTTAAAACCGCACGGAGTTACTTTTATTTTCAACAACCAGCACCGAAAAAAAATGTGGCACTACTTTGGGTGGGGGGTGAAGGGTAACTTAAATATACTCTTTCTAATACAAAGCCGGATTAAAAATTAACCCAATCCATATTTTATGAACTTAAATGGACAACCCGGCGCTTTCACCATTTATCAAGACATGAAATGTCTAAATGTTAACCTAAGAATATTAGCACGGTGAATTTATCTAGAAAACATTTACTACTTGACACATATAATTATCGGAAAGGCTTTTATATTTCATCCTAAAACCTAAATATTTTATAATTAATTCTGTCTGTGAATTTATTTGAACTTAAAGTTCTAAAAAATGTAACCCTGCGTATAATTGTATGCGTCCAGCGTGCGCGATTCGGGGGGGCAAAATACAAAAAAGGTAATGAATACCGGTGGTGGGGGTTCATTAAAAATTCATGAAGTCCAGACGCGCGCCGGCGGGCCGTTTGTTATTATGTTCGAAAGTAAAGAGTGAAATATTCGGCGTTCAAAAGTAAAAATTTAATGTGGAAGAGATTGCCAATAAATCTAGGGCACGAAATGAATTTGTAATGGGATTTAAGAAGTTTCCCTAAATCGAAATTTCATAGGTCTGGGCGCGCTTGTTAGTGGCGGGGAATAAAGGATAAGTAAGTTCTTTGTCTGGCTGGCATCTGATTATCATATCGGGGCTGGGTATCATGCTAATTTTGGTGGCGCCGCGGGTTTTTAGCCACCCCCCAGCGGCGTTGTTATTATTAAAAGTATGGTTAATTTGGTACGAATTGGGAATGATAAAATCTTGCGAGGTAACGAACTGATCGTGATGAAAGGGTGCAACCGTGCGCGCTCGCTAGGGGGGGCTGGAGAGATTTCCTTAACCACACATATATATATAGGGAATTCAAAAATTTTCGATGTGCACGTCGTGAGTAACAGGTGGTTCAAATTACAGTGGTTTACAAGCAACACACCAAACGACTGGAGATGTGGATAATTCTCAAAAGATCAATATCTGCACCGGGTGTGCGCCCCTACACATGAATACAAATGAATTAAGTGCTGATGCAGTGCGTAAAATGGGGGTACGTGCGGGGGGAGGTGCAATAAATTCAGTGATAGTACCTGATGCTTGAGGGCCAGGGGGCGTGTACAGGCTGAGCCCGTTTTCCACAACAGGGCCTGGCTGCAAGTCGCGTTTGTCCGACGACGAAACCATCACTACCTTTGGCCGCTCATCCTGCCCTATCGGCCTGCTGGTGTTGCGTTTCGCCGTGTCTGTAATAAGAACCACCTGTCATCTCGCTTTTTCTACCTATCTACCAAAAAAAAAACTGCATTCAATCCTAACTCAATGTATCTATCCTTGAAGTCAGATACAGGTGGGGATTATGCAAATAATCAAGGGGCTTCGTTACCATGAAATCCGCAATGATTTATTTACGACACGTCTCAGTTTTTCTTTCATTAAAGTTTCAAATTAATTAAAGAATGAGGTGAGGGCGGGTGATGGAGAATGGGAACTACATATTTTGTTTATGAAAAAGGATGACATTGTTCAGTTGTTGGCCTTCTTGAAAGTTAGCTAACCCCCCGGAGAATAGAAACACACTTTAAACTCTGTTATACTCGTCTCCAGTTAAGGTGGGCCCGCACAAAAACTACGGGTCTCATTGTGTAGCTGAATATCACCGCAGAGAATAAGTTGCGCCCCGTCTTAACCCTAACTTTGCCCATTACTACAGCGCGTTATTGTAATGCCAAAGTTGCTTCTTTTACTTTCACGGTATTTATCACTGCGTACACCTGGCAGCCAAGACATCCCGGTGGAGGGCGGGAAACGGGCAATTCGCTGCTTTATGCATGCACTTTCCACCTCCCTCGCATTCCATCCCACCAACTGTATCATACACTATATACAATATCATGTTCACGTTTGCATACAACACTCATGCATCCCCGTATATCCACGTTATTACCGTTCTGCCTCTGCCTCCGCCTCTTAGTGCACTGTTTTGCAGCAGTGGCTTGCTATTGCCAAGAGAGTTTTGGTTTCCTAACAAGTTCCAACGGCACGACTTTAATCTAAGCTGCACCAAACTAAAACCCACTGGCGCAACAATGCAATCATTCCATATCGATACCGCTGTAGAGCGCACACCCCACCCCCCCAGCCCAGCAACCTTCAATTAAACCCCGAACGAGCGCTCGGGAAATGTTTGACGGAAAATTTTAATGAACGCAATGTTTTTTTATGTGATTAACGAAAGGCAGCACATGAGTGTCAGCGTGTGGGCGAGTCCGACGAGCGCGCCATTAGTATTTGCGCCAAGATTAATGCACGCCAGCCTGAAAACATCTAATTGAGTAACGTCATAAATCCATCTCTTTAAAATAAACGGCCGCGGTGCAATCGCCGCATTATACCAATTTACGTCCATAGTCGCACGGCCATCAAACTCGATCTAATATCCCGTAATTAATTTACAAGACACCGGCGACAGCGAACCGCGATTAGTTATGGCCCCTAATTAATTAAGCGCCTCTAAATTGTGCCCAATGCGTGCATGCGGAATAGCGGCCGGGTACTCACTTTCTTTATTCGAACTGCTCTTCATCTCGGTGGCCCGCGGCGGTGTTGATGGCATTGGAATTTCTGGAAAGAAATAACACAAACAAACAATCAAAATGTCATTAGTGCGGGTAAACATGTGTGCCTATAGGAGCCTATATGCTGACGTTATTAATTTCCAAGCATACAACTTTCAGGGACTTACAGTAAAAAATAATTATTATTACTAACAGTAAAAAATAATAATATTTTTATTACTATCAAGTGATGCGTTTTTAATATACCAATCAATAGTTCTATTAAAATTTCGGATGTAGTAGTTTCGTTTCTAGATACCTCTTTCCGTTTTCATGCCAGAAAATTGGTACAAATTTCTTGAAATTACCACTTTTCTCGAGCTGTATCTCAGTAAGTGTTTGTTGTACCAACTTCTAGTATATATTTTTGGATTCAGGGGGTGATATTCTACATGGGAACAGTATTAAACCCGCACGGCGGATTGTTTGCGGGTCTGTACTGACCAATTGGGGTAACCAATAAAATCCAAATTTTGAGGAATCTTTTATTTATGTCGTGCCAACCAAAATATATAGTTATATAGTTTTATTAATAATTTGTATAGGCGTTGTTGTATAATATATTGTTGTTACGTAAATTATTATTTTTACCAGGCCACCGTTATACAATTGATTTGAAAAAAAGTACACAATGTTTATAACAAAATGACAATGGAAAATGGAAAGTCTCAACCTGAGCAGGTTGTTCCTTCTATTTATTTTTTATTTTTAACTTTTCCGCTCCTATATCGATTTTAGTGGCTGGGTCGATAAAAAAATTATGCAACATATTTTGTTTAATTTTTTTACTGATCTTAGTGCAGAACATATCAGTGCACCAGATGCCTAAAGGAAATTTGAATTTTTTAAATTATTTTTTGTTCGGCGACTAAGTCTTAACACATTTCATTAGTATTATTTTTACCAGACCACAGTCATAAAATTGATTTGAAAAAAGTACACAATGTTTATAACAAAATGACAATGGAAAATGGAAAGTCTCAACCTGAGCAGGTTGTTCCTTCTATTTATTTTTTATTTTTAACTTTTCCGCTCCTATCTGGACATGCCGATTTTAGAGGCTGGGTCGATAAAAAAATATGCAACATATTTTGCTTAATTTTTTTTTGGATCTTAGTTCAAAACATATCATTGTACCAGATTCCCGAAGGAAATTGGAAAATTTTGATTATAAGTATTTTTTTTTTCGACGACCAAGTCCAACAAGTTTCATTATTATTATTTTTACCAAAATAAAAAATAAATACAAGGTAAAACCTACTCAGGTTGACACTTTCCTGTTTCCATTCTCATTTTGTTATAAATATTGTGTAAGTTTTTCAAATCAATTATATGACGGTGACCTGGTAAAAATAATAATTTATGTAACAACATATATTATACAACAAGGCCTATAAAAATTATTAATAAAAATATATAATTATATATTATGGTCGGAAAGACATATATAAAAGATTCCTCAAAATTTGGATTTTATTGGTCACCCCAATTGGTCAGTACAGACCCGCAAACAATCCGCCGTGTGCGCGGTATAGAGGCTGGGATCTTAGAGACTATCTTCAGACCGGTATTAAACCCAATCTGTATTTATTAGTTTTAACCTGGGATACGAAAAAACCAAGAAAATACCAAGTGGTAGAGGTCAAATTTGTAGAATAAAAATCAGAACCTTAAAAATACATTGTATACTACTCATCAAAATAGTTCTTAAGATGCTTATTACGAATAGATAAGCTATTTGTTGTTATCTCGTTCCATTTTCACGCCACACCATCAAAAAAGTCGTGGAAATTGCATGAAATGTCAAATACACTTTTCGCGCTATATCTCAGTAAGTGTTTGTCGTAACGACTTCTAGGTTGTATTTTTGTATTCAGCGGGTGATTATCTATTCGGGAAGAGTATGGATACCAATCTGCATCTATTAGTTTTGATGTGGGATGCGAAAAACCACGAAATTGCAAAGTGGTAGGGTCAAATTTTTACAATTAAAATTACAAACATAAAATTCCATTTTATTGGGGTGACTATCTATCAAAAGTATTAACCTCAATCTACCTCTGTTAAAACTAACAGAGGTAGATTGAGGTTAATACAAACAACAAACACAAAATGTGCGTTTAATTGAAAAATGAAGTATGTTCAGAATTTTCGACTCTTGCCCCTCCCTGTAATTCGTACGGTACGGAATCGGTACAGGCACAGGGTTTCTGGACGTTCCCTCAAGCGCATTCAACGCTGCCCCCTCGAAGGGCTGGAGTGTTGGAACGTCCTTTTGCCAATCCGCCGTTAGCTTGTCCACGAAGGTAACTACTAACTAGCGTAGCCTGTGCGTGCACTTGTCGAACTTTAATTGTGGTCCGCCTTCTGGTATGTCCTCCTTCGCCACGAGGATGGCTATTTGAATGGATTCTAACCTTTTCATGTGCATCTGTGCAGAGGAAAATCCGTCTTGCACCACCTCCACTTTGAGTGCCTCCTAAGCCGCTTTTAACGAGGTTCTTGGTCCCGTTCGGGCCTTCTTGTTGGCATGATATTGGGAGGTGGTGATTTCTCAGCTTGGGCCTTTTTTGTATTTCGGCGACGCAGTTTTTTTTGGGAACCTGTGTTCTTCATTTGCTCCGTTTTCAAGAAGATTCCCTTGTGCGTCGTTCTTTTGGCGTCCAGGTATTCCTCGCTTTCTAGTAGGGATATTATCCTCTTTTTGAGGCGATTAGGCGCCATAACCTACTCGTCCGACATAAGGTCAGATTTTAATCTGCAGGCGTGTTCTGTTAGTCTGTGCTACTTCTTTATCCCTGCTTGTTCATGCAGGGGCTTGTACACCGCTGTCTTCTTGGGCACTGCGGGTTTTGTAGCCATTACTGAACCCTAATCTTGTTTTAGTTGGTAAATAAAACGATTTTTTACTTTGTTTTTTATCACACTTCAGTTACACTTTGCAACTAGTTTCGGCTAAGCTCTAGCCATTTTCGAGCTCCTCCGTCATCGGAGTACCTCGAAAATGGCTAGAGCTTAGCCGAAACTAGTTGCAAAGTGTAACTGAAGTGTGATAAAAAACAAAGTAAAAAATCGTTTTATTTATCCTTTAAAATGAATTATCACAAAGTAGACGCCTTAACAATCCAATATTTGTTTTAGTTGTTTTATTTTGTCCATATCGTTCCCAAGAGACGCTAGGGAAGGAATGAGAGAAGATCCCCGTGTGCCTGGGTAATTCTGACTGCAAGGGGGGCTCTTTTGGTGCGTTAGGGACCGCATTACTCACCCTGCGGCCATACAGTCATTGGCACGTTACCTTACACCTTGACTTGGGTTGGGCCAGCGAGGCAACGGTTAGGGGGTAACCTCAACCGTTGTCTCGCTAACACTGGCCCAACCCAAGTCAAGGTATAAGGTAACGACCATCGACTAGCCGATTTACTCTCGTTAGCAACCGCGCGAGCTGGTGGGCTCTCGATTATCATATCGCCTGATGTTACTGAGACCCACCACGTAGAGGTGAGAGTTGGGTTGGAATCCCCTTGATTTCTTCGGACCCCGACTCTTGAAGATCTTACATTTCCAAGTATCTACATTTGTGTCTTCTTTATGCCGAACGCAATATAGCAGAATTCACTTTGCAAGCGTTCATAATTATAACACAAGGCAGAAGAATCAAATTCGTATATAGAATATTGTAGATTAGCAAAATTACAGAATGGCCCTATATTATAATTAAAATGGAAGGGAATATTGTTTGAGATAGAGAATTGATTTAAGTGTTTAGACGTTTGGTTTGACTGAGGTAGGTTTAGGAAACATTTGGACTATGTGCAAACAACGAAACAGAAGAACCAAATTCGTCTATAGAATATTGTAGATTAGCAAAATTACAGAATGGCCCTATATTACAATTAAAATGGAAGGGAATAATGTTTGAGATAGAGAATTGATTCAAGTATTTAGACTTTGGTTTGACTGTGGTACGTTTAGGAAGCATTTGGACTATGTGCATACAACGAAACAGAACAACCAAATTCGTCTATAGAATATTGTAGATTAGCAAAATTACAGAATGGCCCTATATTACAATTAAAATGAAAAGGGAATAATGTTTGAGGTAGAGAATTATTTCAAGTATTTAGACGTTTGGTTTGACTGAGGTAGGTTTAGGAAGATTTGGACTGTGTGCAAACAACAGCGGGAGTGGGTGATAGCGAAGAAAGGATGGCCATTAACCCATTATTAGCGAGTAAGCTCCAGGATGCATATGTATAACCAATACTGCTGTATGGTGTGAAAGTGTAGGGATTACGAGAGTAGGATGTAATAGAAAGGGATTAAGTCGAATTTTTGAAGAGTATACTAAGACTGTAAGGATCGACGACTATGGCGGTGCTGGTGCTGGAAAGCAATCGGATGAGCATCTGATGGGAGTAAATGTGGGATAATAAAGTTCGAGGTAAATGATTGCAGGCGTGGGTGGAAGATAGACTGGGGCGGAAGGCGTGGCTGAGATCTAGCAGTGACATACAGGGCGGATGAAGAATCAATAGAGCAAGGATGTCTGAAAGAGTGGGTATGTCTGAGGTGTGTGTAGAGGAAGAGCTGAAAATAATGGAATGTTTATGTGAGCATGTGGTGGAAGCGAATGTGGGATAGTAACGTTTGGGGTAAGATTGCAGGAGTTGTTGGAAGATAGACTGGTGCGGAAGGTGTGACTGAGATATTTCAGTTAGATACAGGACGGATGGAGAAGGGATAGAGAAAGGATGTATAGAAGAGTGTGTAGATGTGGGTCGAGTGAGTTGAGTGAAGTTTAGGAACTGAGGTCAGGTAGAGAATCAGGGATGATGAGTGGCAAGAAAGTCAGAATGATTGAAAATTCGTACAATGTTATGTGTAATGGCAAGTGCATGGGAAACCCTTCCTGCTTCACCTTCCCCATGTTATATAGGAAGGTGAAGCAGGGGGGACACATTGTTCATGTTAAAAGCGAAATGCGGTTCGGAAGAAAGTGTAAGGAAAGTGTGGATGGGGCAATTGTAAACCGCGGGTGTGTTGTGTAGTAAGGGGACTTACACGTGGTGGTACCTAGGCAATTAATGTGAGAGAGTCAATAGAGTGGTTGGGGTTTGCAAAAAAGGTGAGTAAATGGATAAGAGAGGATGGAAAAGAGAGGATGGAAAAGAATGAAATAGAAATCTATAAAAGGCTGGCGTGGGAAAGCAAGTGGATTGTTATGCCCCTTTCGGAGTCACGACCTTGGATGTATGCTCGACCTGGCTTACAAGTTGTTTCGGCCGTGTCGAGACTTTTTGGGTTAACATTAAAACTCCTTGCTACGGTGGGCAACTACTCTAAGTCTTGTTTATAATTTAAACATAAACAATTTCTAAATCTTCACTATCCTCTATGTTACGGGAATTCACTGCTGTCACCAAATGTATGTTGTCTTCTTTTCTCTAATCTTTACTCTCCAATTCTCACTCGGGTTCCGTCGCACTTCTTTTTGTAACTGTTTTTTGCTATATAGTTTTATGCTTATCTTCTGTGGAATTACCTTCTTCTTCTGTGGAATTACCTTCTTCTTCTGTGGAATTACCTTCTTCTTCTGGGGAATTACCTTCTTCTTCTGTGAAATTCCCCTTCTTCCTCCTTGCGCCAATCTTTTATTAATTTTGTATCATGGGGGAGGGGGGGGGGGGGTCTATTTTTGGTGTTTTGGACATTCGTCTGCCAATAACATCCTTGTAGTTTCGTCATCGTTCAAATAATGTGCTAACGATGTTGATGGTTGTTGGGACACAACAGGAACAAGGGCGAGATGGAATAGCGGGAGGAGGGTTATATGTGTAGTTTTAGTATTATAACATTCGAGATTATGTGATGTTAAGATTTGGGTAATTTTAGAGAGCGGGAATGTTGTAAAATTGAGCGAGAAGGGAATATTTGTTAATTTTTTATTATTGTTGATTAAAGATGGGTATGCCCAATTTTTTTTTAGTTTTCTTCATTTTTCTAAACTAATTTTATTCAGTATCCCTCAATTCCACCAGCAGTTATAGCCCCCTTCAAACGTCCCAGCGCTCCGTAAGGGACGGTAGCGCGCACTTTGGGAACTTGTGAATTAGGGTCATCAATTATTATTGCAACCTCAAACCAAAAACAGTTTATTTTTTCATGTTTCATAGATACCTTGTATAGGTGTTACTAAAAAGTCATGGCAATTTCATATTTTGTGCCATAAGAAATGTATGCACGTGATCCCATCTTTAACTCACTCAAATTTAGTGATAAAAATAGTTTATACCCCATATACGTTTTAAAAGCCCAATATAAAGACACAATGCGCGCCTTAAGAAAAGTATATACGTGATTCCATCGTTATTGTATTATTTGTATTTTATACCCGGCGCATCCACCATAATTCATGCTGTGTATGTATACAACAAACTAACTATATCGTGTCATTATATAATTATTTATAATTATATATTATATATATATATATATATATATATATATATACATATATAATATAATTATATAATGACACACGATATAGTTAGATTGTTGTATACCACTCATCATCCCTCATTCTCTACCTGACCTCAGTTCCTAAATTTCACTCAGCTCATCCTCGACCCACACCTTCACACTCTTCTATTTATATATATATATATATATATATATATATATATATATATATATATATATATATAGAGTGTAGTATTGAATAATAATTTATGTAAATTATTTTAGTATTCAGGATATTTTTTTAAACACCGACCACATATGTTACGATAAATATGTGGGTGCAGCTAAAATATAATTTCGTCTTCATCGGCCTCTACTTTGCCACTTTTCTTCATAGTCCTTGTTCCCCTTCGCATATTTCCACCGTGCTTCCTTGCTCCCACCTTTCCATAATTTCTTTTTGGTCCCACCTCCACTCCGTCTGTATCTCCTCTATCATGTTCATCATATTCATTCACTCCTTTCGCTCGGCTTTCATACTGTACGATGAATAAATAAACAACACCTATTTGACAACATCAGTCAGTAGAATGACATTAGCTGTTTTAATGTCATTCTACTGACGTTTTATCTGGGCTAGATGTTATCAAATACATGTACGACCTCTTCTTTGGTTATCGCCGGACCTGGGTCTTCTTTTCCGGTTTGTTCTTCTTTTCCGGTTTGTGCATGATTTTGTGTTCTGCGTTTCCTATCATCTATAAGTACTTTCTAATTGTTTGCTATTTGATTATAAATATTTAAATCAGCAATCAAATGTCTGCATAATAGCTTCTTATTTTAGTATTGATTGGAATTGCATTCGTTTTTATATACTTTAATAAAAATTAATTGAATGAGGTTTCCATTTCCAAAAATATTATGCGGGAGGCGTGAAAAATGAACACCACCGTAGCCAGCACTAATAAGTAACGTGCCATTGTGATGTGCAAGGTGGCAATCATCGGGCATTAAATTGCACACGGGGGAGAACATAATAGAAAATTAGCAACTTAATAATTATAACGAGACCTCGCCGGCGTTGATTGTTATTGAGTTCCAGCGGATTGTCTAGTGTAATTCGTAATAGTAATTATAAAAGGGTTGGGTGGCCGCGTTAGACTAATGAATGTGCTACAACAAGGGTTAAAAACAACTGGCAGCCGCACGCTCGCCGGGGCGACTACAAATTCGCCACGTACAGCGGCCGGCCGCCACCCCCACGCGGAACCGCTGTACGCGCGCACATCCTTTCAGAACCGAAAACCGCAACAAACAACAACCGCATTCAACTGTATTATATATTTTAATTGCACAATTTAGGCCATCTAATTATATAACGAGGTTTAAATGGGATGTGTGTGTTGTCACGGAGCAATTTAATTTGGTACCACCCTCAAAATGCAACCAAATTTAATATTTATGGAACTTGGTTGGCACTGAATGAATTCCTACTGAAATGGTGGATGATAGAAACTATGAAAATGTGGTAGGTAAAATAATAATATAATAATTATTAATAATGAATATTTATGGAACTTGGTTGGCACTAAATTGAAGTCCTACTGAAAGAGTGGTTGATAGAAACCATGAAAATGTGGTGTGTAAAATAATAATATAATAATGGTTCTTTATTAGAAACTGGTGCTACTATATATGCATTTGATATAAAATACATAATTTATATTGTATTTAAATTGTCAAAACAAGTCAAATCCTGGATGAAGCCCTACTGAAAGGATGATATTGATAGTAACTATGGTAATGTGGAGTATAAAAAGAGATAGGAAACCAGATACCACTGCGTAAATGTGTGTATTAAATAATGAAATATTGATTGAAGCCTTTTTATGCTAATTGCCATTTGTTTCACCATTTCCGTTTTCAAATTCATAAATAAATCTATTACGTAGAGCTGGTTAAATTATAATATTATTTATTACAATCATTATTTACATACATAAATTAAATAATAAATGGAAATTCTAATTATGGTTGATTCAAAAATGAATATAATCGAAAATATTTAATACTCGGTCAGTTCCGGCTTCCCACTGGGATTTGAATATATAAATGTTTGCTTTTAAAATCTGGGTTAAATTATATCAAATGCTGGAAGAGTATAGTTAAAATCTTTTTGAGTCTATTGAAATTTTATATGGGCATGGTCTAGTAGGTTTCCTTGCGGCTCCATCTGTTACTAAGCAAGCGAGTACGCTTAGTGGCCGGTGGAGCCGCAAGGACTAAATATTTTCTAATGCAATTGTTAAGTTAAAACGCCTGCTGGAACAGAACGGCGCCGGTATGACTTAAGAAGCTCTAACCGGTTTCATATGTCCCTACATGTCCTAGCGCCTGCGAGGTGTTTACATACTATTGTTTAAGGATAACACTGGTTGGCAGATATAATAAACAATGAAACTAGTGTTTATACTTGAAACGATATGACTTAAGAAGTCCAGCGGCGGTCTAAATATTTCCTGCGCTGGTTTCATGTCCTACATGCTCTAGTGCCTATGGGGTGCATACTGTTGTTTAAGGATAACACTGGTTGACAGATATAATAAAAAATGAAACTAGTTTTTATGCAGAAATCAATTTTTAAAAAGCATACATATAAGGGTTAAAACGATGAACGAGTATAATTTGTTTAATTAGTATACCTATATATGGTCTTGAATGCTTTGTAAATAGAATAACACACGTTTTGGAATGGTTTAAACAAATCTATAATAGAAATATACTTTTTATAATAAAATAAAATTTAATGTAGTAATATTCTGATGAATAAGAGCTTTTTCTAAAAAAATTACGTATGCAAATATATTAGAAAATTGTTGTGTGTGTTGTTCTTCACTATTTTCGTATTCGCTTTTAAATTCTAATTTAGCAACGTGCACTGTGAAAAAAATAAAACGAGCCAATCAGCCCGTGTTGTTGTTTGCATGCTGCTCGTAAATGCCCGTGTAAATATTATGCAGCGTTAAAAGAAAGCAATAACGCTCAAACCGAACGAAAAGTGTGCATTTAATGATGGATCGACGTGTTCGGAAGTGAACTAAATCGGAGTTTTAGTTTTCGTGTCGGGCGCAAATAAGTTTACATACATGGGAAAGAAATGTTGGAACAACATTTGTGGCGCGGCCGTGTTGTTCTTGTTAATGGATGTTTTATTTGCAGATTGTTTCGTCGCACCCCCGCAGCTGTGGTGGTGGGCGGTTAAAGCAGAGAATTTCCAATAGTAAATATGTAAAATATCGGCATATATGAGTGAATGCGGAATGGAATTGAATTATTGCTCTCTCATAAATATTAAATGCGCGTGGGCATTTATTAGATATACCTCTCTTGTGTTGAGGAGGAAGGGGGAGGCATTTTTTTTGAATATGTAGGGCCAATTCAATTATCGCGGAATCCCGGTTGTAATGACACGACGATATAATGTAAACATTTGGTGATTGGGGTCGATCCGATATTGGAAGCGCGCTCAAAAAAATTTGGGGGAATTATAAACGGTATTTTTAAAGTGTGGAAATGAAATATCTGGGTTATTAGTTTTTTGCTTACCGTATAACCGGATGGATCCCTCGGTTTCCCCTAGAGAGTTCTTGGATATGCATCTGTAGTTCCCGAAGTCGCCCACTTGCAGGTTGCGCACCGTCAGCTTCATGTGCGCCCGGTAGCTGTTCTCCATCGTTTCCGTCCCGTACTTCTTCGTGGGCAGCACCATTACGTTATCGTACACCCAGTAGCTTATCGCCCTCGGATAAGCCTCCGTGTGGCAATCAATTGTCACATCAGTTCCAGCTGGCGCGCCGACCAACTGATTCGGAACCCAAATCATTGGGGAAACTGCAACAAAATTTAACACCCATTAATGGACGTTCCCTCTTTACACGTTTCCACACGCACACACACACAGAAAAGAATACGCTATAAATTATGAATATTAATCCCGCCGGCGAGGGGCGGCGCGCAGCTTGTTTTGGACCTGAAAAAATTATCTTATGTTTTATTGGGCGCCAGGGGGTCGCAATCCGAGCATAATCGCACCTCTTTTCATCTTCGCACTGTATTCTTTTAGCCTTTAAGACTACAGAATTTATTAGTATACCTATATCTATGCGAGTTTGCTGAAAATGACTATGAGGGGATACAATTGCACAATTTTATATCTTTTTGAAAATTGAAATGACTTTTTAATAGCAGCATTTTTCATCCATAAATTAATTTACATTACATGTATATAATAGAATAAATTTATAGATGAAAAATGCTGCTATTAAAAGTCTATCCTATGAATGAATCTATGCAATAATTGAGCTTATATCTGTATCAAATTGTATTTTAATTTTAACTTATGAAGCTCTATTATATAATATTTGAATTCTAGATATTGTAGAATATAAAGATATATTCTAGAATATTTAAAATTAAAATATTGTAGAATATAGCTTCATAAGTTACAATTAAAATACAATTTGATATCCAATTGCAGAACAAATAACGGTATATAGAATCCTATTTATTTTTCAATTTTTTTAATTTATTTTTCTCCATGCATACAAAACATAATCATAATTATATAAAATTTAAAATTCAAATTAATTCTATATCTACAAAAAGATGAATAATGATCTTCCCTCGGTCCTTGCACGAGGTTTGTGGTTGTGATTCCTCCTCGGGCTGTGGATATTAAGGGTTTTAGTTTCAATATTTTCTGTGTCCGTGTGTAAGCTATTTGTTGCGCTGTGTTTCCTTCTACTATTACATTTTGATTTACTTTCTCATTATCCAATTAATCTGATTCATGTTTAATGCACTAGGATTGTATATACCGTGATTTCTTCTGAAATTGATCTGTTCGATAATAATGTTTATATATATATATATATATATATATATATATATATATATATATATATATATATATATAATAAACATTATAACCTTTACACCACACTGTGTGTGGTGTAAAGGTTATAATGTTTATTAATATTATTATTATAACTCTCGTACATTCAGGTGGGACAGTTCAAACTCTATTGCCGGCAAATTTTTACGAAATCACCCTTTACAGTTTTTCTGTGATTGTAGTAAGGCGCGATTGAAATCGTCTGAGCTTTCTCCCTTTGCCAGCGACAATAACCCTGGACTGACGTTTTTTTTATCTAGACATTTTTTTTTAATCTTGACAATTTTCATTACACAATTCCAAAGTACAATATCCATTTCTGCGTGAAAACTGCTCCTATTAAAAATCGTTAAGTTAAAAATACATGCGATGAACGTTTTAGTAGCGCCGTTTCTGAAATAATTCGCTGATAAGGCAACAGAATTAAACGGAATTACATCCCCCGTTCACCTGCGCTGCGGCGGCATTTCTTTAAATCGTCATAATAAAGCCGTTACCGCGGGGGGGCAGGCTTTAATATAACGCGGAAAATTCGATTTTGCGATCGGTGGCGGGCTGTGCATCCCCCAAAATTCTTGAAAATTTAATACTTTCATTACGGCCAACGCACGCAACAGCGCCGATTATCGCGCGCCCGCCTGTATTCAATACATACATAAATTCCGATTGCAATAACCGCGAGCGCGTCGGCGGGGCCGGTTTTTAATATTGGGCCTCAAGTGGGTATTAAAAATTTATGGGCGAGCAGAAGGCGACGAGTGGTGGGTGTATTATAAACGGCCCCACCATCCCCCAACCCTTGTGAAATTGATTTAATTGATTTCGAAATTATAGTCGCACGCAACGCGCGCCCCCCCAATTAATTACCGGCGCGCAAACTGTCTCCGCGCCTTCATCAAATCAAATCCAATTACTTGTTATTTTAATTGTTCACTCTTACAATGGGGGGATGATCGAGTACAGTTCTCTCGGAGACGAGTATAGTAAGGTATTTCCTATTCAAATTACCTTAAATTAGGTATTGATACTTCAAATACACCCAGTGTTCATTCATATACAATCGATTTATATACTCTACTATCAAATTATCACTTTATTTGTGATTATTATTTTTTGAATATTTAGATTTTTAAAATTATTTTTTTTGCCCTAGCGGGTTAAATATGCTTTACAGGATTTGTTACAGTGCCTGCATAATTCTGAACAAAAAATAATTTATAAATTGATCCCAAACACCCAAAACAATTGTAAATTATAGTGGATTGTTAAGGCGTCTACTTTGTGATAATTCATTTTAAAGGATAAATAAAACGATTTTTTACTTTGTTTTTTATCACATGTGCGAAGTGTGATAAAAAACAAAGTAAAAAATCGTTTTATTTATCCTGTAAATTATAGTGTGATTGGTATGGCCAACAAATCGATCGCGATCGAGCGGTCGATCGCCAAGCCATTTTTGGTCGACCATGAAGCCAATTTTGGTCGATTATGAAGCCAATTTTGGTCGATTACGAAGCTAATTATGGTCGATCACGAAGCCAATTTTGGTCGATGACGAAGCAAATTTTGGTCTATCACGAAGCCAATTTTGGTCGATTATGAAGCCAATTATGGTCGATTACGAAGCCAATTATGGTCGATCACGAAGCCAATTATGGTTGATTACGAAGCCAATTTTGGTCGATCACGAAACCAATTGTGGTCGATCACGAAACCAATTTTGGTCGATAGCTCGCAATATTTTCACTTAGAAACCGATTAGACTACTTGATGTATAGCGCATTAATGACAATAAGTCTACCGCGACACATTTTTAAGATAAAAAGTCGATGTTATGTACACAAAAGTTGGCCATCCCTGGTATATTATATATAAACTGGTTTTCTAAAAAATTGCAAAAACACTAATAAGTATACGGAAAACTACTTATTGGTTAATGGTCTTTTTCTTCAGTTCTTTCATCCATCGTTCCGGTATCGTCTAAAATGTTCACTAAGTTTCTTCTAGTCGCAATTCCAGACACAACTAGGAGGTATTGTAAATGCTCTTCCTCTAGCCCCACACAGTCGAGATTTTGTTACTTTCTTTTTCAGTCAATACCGGTTCCCTATTGATTCATTGCCAGAACGGTATCTGACTATTCTTCGTGTGACTTTGGTTTCAAAATATCTCTCTTTGTCCTTATTTATATCCACGTCTGTACATTTTAATTTGGGGCAGGTGCTCCCAATGGTAGATAAAAAATGATGCAACATATTTTGTTTAATTTTTTTACTGATCCTAGTGCAAAACATATCTGTGCACCAGATGCCCGAAGGAAATTGGAAAATTTTGATTATAAGTATTTTTTTTTCGGCCACCAATTCGAACATATTTCATTATTATTATTTTTTTCCATGGATCCGTCATACAATTGATTTGAAAAAAATTACACAATGTTTATAACAAAATGACAATAGAAAATGGAAAGTCTCTATCTTGGCATATTTTTCCTTCGATTTATTTTTTATTTTAAACTTTTACGCTAATAATAATGAAATATGGTCGCCGAAAAAAAAATTTATATCCAAAATTTTCCAATTTCCTTCGGGCATCTAGTGCACTGATATGTTTTGCACTAAGATCAGTAAAAAAATTAAACAAAATATGTTGCATATTTTTTTATCGCCCCAGCCTCTAAAATCGTCATATCGAGATAGGAGCTTAAAGTTAATTTCCCTCAGGCATATAGTGCACTGATATGTTTTGCACTAAGATCTATAAAAAAAATTAAACAAAATATGTTGCATAATTTGTTTATCGACCCAGCCTCTAAAATCAAATATCGACAAGAGCGTAAAAGTTAAAAATCAAAAATAAATAGAAGCAAAAATATACCAAGATAGAAACTTTCCACTTTCTATTGCTATTTTGTTGTAAACATTGTGAAATTTTTTCCAATCAATTATATGACGGATGCATGGCCAAAAAAATAAATAAATATGTTTGACTTGATCGCCGAAAAAAAGAAATACTTATAATCAAAAATTTCCAATTTCCTGCGGGAATCTAGTGCACTGATATGTTTTGCACTAGGATCAGTAAAAAAATTAAACAAAATATGTTGCCAACATTTTTTTATCGACCCAGCCTCTAAAATCGGCGGCATATCGAGATAGGAGCGCAAAAGTTAGAAATAAAAAATAAATAGAAGGAAAAATATGTCAAGATAGAGACTTTCCATGTTCTATTTTCATTTGGTTATAAACATTGTGTAATTTTTTCAAACCTATTCTATGACGGATCCAGGGAAGAAAAAAAATAATACAGAAATATGTTCGACTTGGTCGCCGAAAAAAAAATACTTATAATCAAAATTTTCCAATTTCCTTCGAGCATCTAGTGCACTGATATATTCCGCACTAGGATCAGTAAAAAAATTAAACAAAATATGTTGCATAATTTTTTTATCGTCACAGCCTCTAAAATCGATATATCGAGATAGGAGCGTAAAAGTTAAAAATAAAAAATAAATAGAAGCAAAAATATGCCAAGATAGAGACTTTCCATTTTCTATTGTCATTTTGCTATAAACATTGTGTAATTTTTTCAAATTTTTTGTATGACGGATCCATGGTAGAAAATAATAATAATGAAATATGTTCGACTTGGTCGCCGAAAAAAAATACTTATAATCAAAATTTTTCAATTTCCTTCAAGCATCTAGTGCACTCGTATGTTTTGCACTAGGATCAGTAAAAAATTAAACAAAATATCTTGCATAACTTTTTTATCGGCCCAGCCTCAAATAGGCATATCGTGATAGGAGCGTAAAAGTTAAAAATAAAAAATAAATAGAAGCAAAAATATGCCAATATAGAGACCTTCCTCTTTCTATTATAATTTTTTATAAACATTGTGTATTTTTTTTTCAAATCAATTGTATGGCGGATCCAAGGTCAAAAATAATAATAATGAAATATGTTCGATTTGGTCGCCGAAAAAAAAAACATGTAATCTGAATTTTCCAATTTCCTTCGGGCATTGATATGTTCTGCACTAAGATCAGTAAAAAAAATAAGCAAAATATGTTGCATAATTGTTTTATCGTCCCAGCCTCTTAAAATAAAAAATAAAAATAGAAGGAAAAATATGGCAAGATAGAGACTTTCCATTTTCTATTTTTTTATAAGTATTGTGTAAGTTTTTTCAAATCAATTGTATGGCGGATCCATGGTCAAAAATAATAATAATCACTAAAATCGAGATAGGAGCGTAAAAGTTAAAAATAAAAAATTAATAGAAGGAAAAATATGCCGAAATAGAGATTTTACATTTTCTATTGTCATTTTATTATAAACCTTGTATAATTTTTTCAAATCAATTGTATGATGGAATCATGATCGCCGCGCGGTATAGAGGCTGGAATCTTAGAGATAAACTAGCGGTGGTAGTTTCACTAATTTCTACGAACATTTTCTAAATTAAAAAAAACTTCTATTTTTATAGGGCTATCAGCCGTGAGGCTTTTCCGCCGGTCAAAGGCGAAGCTCAGAGGAGTTTAATCATCCGCTATTTACCTTAACTTCACAGAAAACCTCTGAAAAACTGTGAAATGTGATTCGCAAAAATTCGCTCCCTGCTGGGGATCAAACTCATACTCTGCTCCCAAATGCTCAGTATGTGACGGACGACACCTCTTACCACTCGACCACTCGACCACTGAGCTAGATTTAAATTTAAAATTTCTTGTTTTTTCATAGAACTAATGATTTTTTCATATAATGCGATTTTGTTTTCGTATAATGCGATTTTTTTTTCGTATAATGCGATTTTTTTGCGATCTTTCTGTGGTCTTCACAGAAAACCTCTGAAAAACTGTGAAAGGTGATTCGCCAAATTTCACTCCATGCAGGGGATAAAACTCGGGCTCAGTACGAGACAGACGACGCCTCTAACCATTCGGCCACTGAGGTGGGTTTAAATTTAAAATTTCTTGTTTTTTTATAGAGGGAGAGGACCCTCGACTAATCTTTTTAATATAATGCGATTTTGTTCGATCTTTCTATGGCCTTTATGGGCCCCCTTTCGGTTGGACCCTAGGCACGTGCCACCATTTACCCTGCCTAGTTATGGCCCTGACCATGGCGCTAGTTGCTATGTTTATAGTTCTCTAATATGTGTTTCGTCCCGGTTGGTGGCATAAGAGAGAAAATTTGAATTTAAGTGAGAAGTATCGAACAGAACCAGTAAAACAGTTCTAGGTACTTGAACTGTTTCACTGATTCTGTT
This sequence comes from Lordithon lunulatus, assembly GCA_963942505.1. NCBI lineage: Eukaryota > Metazoa > Arthropoda > Insecta > Coleoptera > Staphylinidae > Lordithon > Lordithon lunulatus. The sequence continues at coordinate 11,066,174 of OZ012674.1, read as the reverse complement.
TGATACTTTTTCCACTTAAAGTCAAGTTTTCTCTCTTATGCCACCTTTTCTAAATACCATAATCTTTGATTTGAGTGTATTTAACATCGTATTTTTTCTTTGCACGTACCTTTCTAATGATTAAGCATTTGTTTCAAGCCCAGCTCGCCATTAGAAATGTTGTCTGCGTATTCTAGTGACTATATTTTTTCTCTTCCTATAACATATGCGCCGTCCTGGTTTAATCCTAAGAAATCTGCCAGATTAGAAAGGTATGATGAGAATAATATTAGTCTTAGCATGCATTCTTGTCTCAGCCCGGCCTAGGTCCTAAACAATTAGGTTGTATTTTCGCCAGCTCTTACTTTATCAGAAGTTTCCGCATATATTTCTTGTTTTAAGATTTTCGCTAATGATAATGATTTCTAAATGCACTGTAGTGTATTGTCTTCGTCGAATATAACCTCCTAGCTTCTTATTTATTCGCCTTACATGTCTGTACAATATTTTCATTCCTTGTTCTTCCTCCTTTCCGACATACCATCATTATTGTTTTTTTTTCTCTATATTTCACTCTTAACTTTCTCTTGTCAAGGAATATTTTTAACATTCATTTCTTTAATTCACCATTCGTTTTTGCCATACATACTACGTGTCTGTACAATCTTTTTATTCCTTGTTCTTCCTCCTTTCCGACATACCATCATTATTGTTTTTTTTCTTCTACATTTCACTCTTATCAAGGAATATTTTAAACATTCATTTCTTTAATTCACCATTCGTTTTTGCCATACATACTACGTGTCTGTACAATCTTTTCATTCCTTGTTCTTCCTCCTTTTCGACATACCATCATTATTGTTTTTTTTCTCTCTCTATATTTAACTCTTAACTTTCTCTCATCAAGGAATATTTTTAACATTCATTTCTTTAATTCACTATTCGTTTTGGCCATACATACTACGTGTCTATACAATCTTTTCATTCCTTGTTCTTCCTCCTTTTGGACATACCATCATTATTGTTTTTCTTCTTCTACATTTCACTCTTAACTTTCTCTTATCAAGGAATATTTTTAACGTAACATTCATTTCTTCCATTCACCATTCGGTTTTGCCATACATACTACGTCGTCTCCATATGCAAGCCATACTTTCTCCCTTCTAATCATGCTTGGTCCTTTCGAGGCATATCTTTAATTGCATCTATGTATAGATGGAATAGCACTGGACTTAAAGGACACCGCTATCGCAGATGAACCAAATGTACGGATATGGGAGACGTCGCTACCCTTACCCTATGCAAGCCATACTTTCTCCCTTCCAATCATGCTTGGTCCTTTCGAGGCATCTTCAATTGCATATATGTATAGATTAGTGTTTGTTTACCTATGAGGTAAAGTTAGTATTAAGTCTTATATAGCCTGACTTTATAACATTTTGCCTCTTTTAGCCTCCTACCCAGCCTCATTTTTCACTTATTTTGTCTCATTTCTCCTAATTTGACCTTATTTTGAGGCTAAATAAGGTCAAATTAACCTCATTTTGTCTCATGTATCTACATTTGTTTCTCATTTATCCTCATATTGCCCTATTTAGTCTCACTTACTCTCATTATGCCTAATTTTATCTCATTTGCACTAATTTTGCCTCACCTACCCACACTTAGTTTAATGTTGCCCCAATAGGTCTTATCTGGTCATATGTAACCTCATATTTAGTAAAGTTTACTATTATACTCTGTGATACTACTTTTTGTTCTATTAACTCTATCAACAGCACTGCGTCGTATGGTCTTTAAGTCCACAAGCAGCGCATATACCTCCTGGTTGTCTTGTCGCGTTTCGTGATCCACCAAATTGTTCCACCTCACAATATGATCGGTGCTGCCTTTCACTCTCCATCTGCCTAATATCAATATCCATGTTTCTTATCGCCGTTGTGTTCCAAAATATCGCATTTAAATCACTTTTATGTGACGAGCTATGGAGAGGTCTTTCCTTACTTTTATAACAAGCTATGGAGATGTCAATGTTGGTATTAACCAGAAGAGATCGAAAGACCAATTTATGGATAAGAAACAAAATCAGAGTAATCGAGATAACTCTAAAATGGTCGGCGAATGGACCTGTAATGAGGAGAAATGATTGACGATGGACACAAAAAATCATCGAATTTGTATGCCACCTTTTCTAAATACCATCATCTTTGATTTGTGTGTATTTACCATCGAATGGCGACCGAGAACTGGAAACCTGAACCCAGGCCGACCTAGAATAAAATGAAGGGACGATATCGTGAAGTCGAGAGGAGGACAATGGACAAGGCAAGCAATGGATTACTACGTTGATTATGATGATGAATATTTATTATATTATAATAATATTTTTTAACCCAAATGAATTAATACTCAGTAAAAAAAAACTAGAATCCATTATGTTATCTCCACTGTATCCGCTGACGACAACTTCCATTTCGTCACGGATGTAAAGTTTATATGTTTGACGGATGGGAATAAAATATAGCCCCTGCAAGATTGTATTATTATGCGGGGGGTGCGTATGAGCGAAGTATAACACGTTGCAGATACATCTCGTATCTGCAGCGCGGGATCACGTAACTATTGCGGCATGCAAATAGTCGGCTGGTGAAATGTTCGTTATGTATTTTTTTCCGTCACGTTCGCTCGTAAAAATTTGCGGAAGATTCAGCTCGCGTGTTAATGAAACGTGGTGAACAACAACTGGGTTGAAAAAAAAAACAACAGCACAATACAGCGCCAGTTTGAAATCAACAAGTGTGTGCGTAATTATGGTTTCTTATTGCGTTTGGCAAATGGGGCTGCCCGCACGGGATCAATTGCGCTTGTATGTAATGCATATATGTTTGTGGAGATTAAATTGATTTGCCCCGTATGAATTATATAACGGGTGAATTATCATGTTTTCGTGCGGAGGCGGGGTGAAGGTGAGGCTTGTTTAATGGTAAATAAGTGGCGGTGTTTATATTTTCGCAGGGAAAAATGTAACGAAATGTAGATTAATGCTTTCAGCAACGGTTTAGCGTCACTCTCGACCCCTTTTAATGGTTTATAAATATTCATTAGCTGATCAGACACTAAGCGCCGGACGGTTATGCCCCACTAATCCATTTCTGCTCTTGCCAAATTACCGAATTTCCCCCGAACTTGTGTTATTTGCCTATGCATTCTCCTGACTCGGTGACCTATCGAAATTCCACCCTCCCGTTTTAATGCACGAACAGCTCTCAAATTAGACGTTTTTGTAGCGTAACTTGTTAAGTTAATCTGGGCAACATTTCTACTCAACAATAACATAAATTTCAATGCAAATTGCTCTCCGCGTTTGCAATGGCTCCGGCAGCCCTTGAGAACCTGTCGCCCAAGGGAAATAAACAACCCCAAGTATAGTGCGAGGTGCGAGAATATTCGTCAACGGCGTTTAAAACTGCCCCGTAAATGATATTGCGCAAGTCGACTTGAGACTACACATAAATTACGATGTCCTGGGTAGCACTTTAAAACTTCGCATATGAAAGCACAACATAATATTGCGCGCGGAAAAGAACCGCACGCAAAAAAAAATACAAACACAAAGGATTTACTTGCGATCTTAAGGACTATAAAGCGTTGCAGGCAGACAATTGTCTCAGTACGATTTATACACCATAAAAGAATACAACGGTTAAATTATACTTTTATATGTTGGGGACTAAATCTACCCCTATATTCCGCAAGGAAGCAATTTGGGTGCGCAACGCGCTACGTAAACAAAATGCGACGAATTGATCTAAAATAATCTACCAGGCCGCAAAGTATTTGCGCACCTGGCCACAGTCTATTAGGAAATTCCTCGATGGCGCGAAAATTCGAAACACGCCCAGCATTTCATATATGAGACCGATGTGGATTGTTTAATTGCGCGCAGTATTCGCCCTCCCTCCCCCCATCACACAATCGCACCGCAATGCCCCTGATGGTCGGACGCGCATTCATAGAAAAGTAATGATTAAAAACTAGCCCGAGCATCGGATGATAATTAAAAAGTTACGTGGATCATAACACGATGATGCATTATGACATTAAAAGTTGTCCAAATCGAATTAGAATCGTGGAATGGGGGGGGCAAGTTTTACCGCGGCATCGAATGAGGATGTGGGTAGGTTTGTAGGAAGGGGAGAAATATAGACATTAATGGGTTTAATCCGGCGAGATAGTTTTGCCAACTTTTATGAAAACCGGTATATACCCTTTGTAAACACCGCCATTAATTCAAACGACTTAATTAAATTTAAGAAAGAAACTGTGCATGCGCCCGGCGCCGCCGCCGCCTTTTGTCCCGCTCGGTTAAGAAGATAAATAGGTGCAAACAAGCAGTTTTCTTTCATATGCTGTGAGACAAAAACGCACGTAAGCGTCGTGCTTAACTAACATATAAATTATTAAAAGGAAAAAAAGAGTGTCATAATAATACAAATGAAGCGCGTTTAAAATTCCCACGCTGCTGCTTTAACAGTTGTTGCAGGAAGTATTCATTACAGCACACGCCTTGTCTTGAACTTTGTAATCCTGAGGCTGTTTGAAATTGTGCGTCCCGCAGTCTAATAAAATTAGCACTATCGTATTATTAAACTCAACAACGGGTGGGTGGAACATTAAAAACAGCCCATATTTTTCCATAACTAAGCAATTACCGCTGTAATGGTGATGCATTCGGGTCGGCTAATTAAGGACAATAGAATTGGTGTAAACGACTGCCCGAGCGCGCGAAAAAAAAATTCACATGGGGGCGAGCGTGGAGTGTAGGGTGTTGTGTATAATATGTCGCTAATGGCTGGTCGTTTGGCCCATGATATGATGTTATTATCATGGCCCTGCAGTGCTATCCGGCACAGATCTCCATTGAGGCACCGACGCAAATTCTCTCTACATGATTTAGTTCGGCCCATGTACAGTAGCAAAATCTCCTGAATAAACATGTTTACCATCAATGTCTTATGCATATATTAATATTTCATACTAAATTATGGCTACAATGTCGGCCGTTTTCATACATATTAGTTTCTTATATATCAATATAATGATAACACTAGTATTGATTCTCACCTAACAATTTTAAATAATTATTCACACGTCCTTGTCTGCCCATAAATTACATTGTCTGAATTCATCAAGTCATTAAGGTGATATTTGTCAATCCGCGTGTGGGAAACGTGCGCGTTCGGGAAACGGGGGGCGGTGGGAAATGAATAAAAAAGGAGCATCCGTTCGATAAACTCGGGTTGTCGGGTGTTTGTCGACTGAGGTGGCCACGTGCCCTAACTGTCGTAATGATAAAATGAGCGTGCATGAATGGGATTGTCATAAACAGAGGCATGCTGGGATGGCTCGCCTTGCGGATCGATTCGAACTATCGTGGAGGAGCTGGAACTTTTCAGGCATAATTCCTTAATGGGAAAGTTTTTCGGGGCCAGCAAAAATGTACCAGCCGCCGCTGCAGATCGCATTACCGCTAACTGGATTACGCATACAAATGGAAGGATATTATATCGACCTAAAGCGCTCTATGATGGTGTCAAGTTTGCTTGAAAGATTTGTGTTGTACGCGTATCGGCTGAACGCAAACTTGTTTGCGCATACAAGTTAGTGTGCGGCGGCAAACATTTGTGCACATTTACAAATCCTTAGCGCGCACATGGTCGATCCAATTGCAGATTAACCATCCGGCCGGCCCTAGTGCCATGAAATTTGCATTCGGCTGCAATAAATTGAAGCGAATTTTTTTTTTTTGGGTGGGCCCCCAAAAATTATTTGCGGCCGCGCCGACGACTGCATATTGTTTTCCGATTTTATGGAATTTCAATATCGGGCTTATATTGCTCTTTATGAGTGCTTTCTCCCCCCCACATCGAATCGGATCTATATATTTCAAACGGAACGATTTCGTGTTTTTCTTAAATAAATTTCGAAAATGGGAACATTCCGCACGACTCCGCGCCGCTCCAAGAGTGAGAAAAAAACACACATACACACATGCTGAGTGTATTGTAGCAGACTGGGTATATTTGCTTTGAGCTTTGGAGAATTCACAGCAATGCTTATATGTACATTATTGCACACAATTACCTCGTTTTATTGTATATATGATGTCACTGAAAATATTTAATGTAGGGAGAGGGATAATAAATGTTTATTTCGGCCAGTTTACCCTATATTTGATATTAATTAAAATCTTATGAATACAATTTTATATAAATAAACTGTTTCTCCATTTTGTCCATACTCGGGATGCAGCCGATATTCGGTCGGCCGGATAATTACCGGATATTCCGTATACAAGATTATAATTATTCCATTCGGCTGCATTCAGCTGGATATTCGGCCGAATAGTTAATTAACTAAAGAATTTATATATGAAGCTCTTACATAGTAACATTTTTTAAACGCTTTAAACATAATTTGCAATCTACGAGTGTGTAATAGGCAAATGTTAGTATATATTGAGTCAGTTGCTTGCTAAGCTAGAGGGGGGTTAGTTAGTAGTCTTACACTATATGTAAGGAAACATGCGACGAGATAGATAGATGTATGGGAGGGACGAAGACATCTGAAGACGATTAAGAATATTAGGAAAGAGGAAAAGGGCAAAATAACATAGAACTAATAAATATGCAGGAAACATATATAAGTGTGAACCCACCTCTTAGCAATCTACATATCTAGATTTCGATATAATAAGATCGAAATCTAGATATGTAGATTGCTAAGAGGTGGGTTCACGCTTATATATGTTTCCTGCATATTTATTAGTTCTAAGTTATTTCCTTAATTAAGGGACGAAGGCATCTGAAGACGATTAAGAATATTAGGAAAGTGGAAAAGGGCAAAATAACTTAGAACTAATAAATATGCAGGAAACATATATAAGTGTGAACCCACCTCTTAGCAATCTACATATCTAGATTTCGATCTTATTAGATCTCATCAGTTTAGATCAGTTAGTGAGGATGAATTCACACAATATCTCGAGTGGTTATATACAAATATAATACAACTAACCCCCTACGAGGAAAGTTAAACACCATCTGGCTAAGATATGGGCTCACACTTATACGTATATATGTTTTATACGATTGGCCTTGTACTGATATCTCAAATAGTCTGTTGGAATATTATGTTGACGGTTATTACCATATGGGTGTGCATTGCTAATTGATGTGGTGCCGCCAGATGGCGTTTAACTTGCCTCCTAGGGGGTACCACGTAGTACAAAATCAAATAGACTTTATACTAGTCGACAAGAGATATCGAAATGGTGTACTTAGAGTGAGAACGTATCCGGAGGCGGACGTTGGGTCAAATCATAACCCCGTAAAAGCTCAAGTAAGATTCCGCCTTAAAAAGATAAAGCATAAAATCGTTAGAAGACTAAACATGGAAGCACTCAAAGATCCAAACCTGCACGAGAAATTAACGACGAAGCTCATCACTGAACTAAAAAAGACCCGTTCGCCAGAAGAGCAAACGGTTGAGGCAATATGGGATCAACTTACGCAAATATTTAAAAATATTCAAGAAACATTAAATGCAACAAAGGCTAATAAACGAAAGCAGTGGATGCCAGAAGAAATCATGAATTTAATGCATGAACGAAGAATATACCAAAAATCAGCAAAAATATAATGAACGAACTCAAACATAAGAAGAAACATTAGAAAAGCCAAAGAAAAATAGATGGAAGAAAGATGCCAAGAACTTGAAGAACTACAAGACAGCCACGATCTGTTCAACCTCCACAAAAAGGTGAAAGAAATAGCTGGAAATACCGGAAGCCATCTACCATCCAGGCTAGTAAATGAGGACAATCAACTTTTGATAAATAAAGAAGAACTGAAACAAGAGTGGACAAAGTATATCAAAAAATTGTTGCATGGCGAAACTAATTTACCACATCCAAATCAAGGTGGAGACACTGGCCCGAACATCATGATATCAGAAGTTATTAAAACTATAAAATCCACCAAATCAGGTAAAGCTGCAGGACCGGACGACATGTACATAGAAATCCTAAAGCTTATACAAGAGGAAAATACCGACCTTCTTGTAAACTTCTTCAACAACATATATGAATCCGCAAACATACCGCAAGACTGGCTAAAATCAGTATTCATTGCCCTACCAAAGAAGTCAAACACAAACGAGTGCGATCAATTCAGACTGATAAGCTTGATGAGCCAAGTATTAAAAGTATTCCTAAGAATCCTACATAATAGAATACGTAAGAAATGCGAAGAAGACCTAAGCAAGAAACAGTTCGGTTTTAGAGATGGACTGGGAACAAGAGAAGCGTTGTTTGGGCTGTCAGTTCTCATGCAAAAATGTAGAGACCAAAGGAAGGACGTGGACATCTGTTTTATGGATTATGTAAAGGCAGTTGACTGTTTAAAACACGACGTCCTTAATATTCTGATAACCAAAGGCCTCCACCAAAAAGGTATCTCCTTCATAAAAAAATTGTACGTACACCAGACTGCTGGAGTAAGACTCAATGACGATACGACCAGTGATATTCTTATTAAACGTGGAGTATGGCAGGGCTGTGTACTGTTCACCATTGTTGTTCAATATCGACTTCGAGCAAATATTCCCGAAAGCCTTAGAAAGCTCTACAGATGGAATCAAGATCAATGGTGAATTATTGTATGTAATGTATTGTAATTTTTTATTGAATCAGGTACGCGAACGATACGGCTATAATTGCAGACAGCGCAGCTGGCCTATAACGTTTGATAAACCAAATAATAGCAGAAGGTGATGCGCTTGGGCTAATTATTAATTACGTCCAAAACGAAAACAATGGTTATCAGTAGAACACCAGATATTCAAGCCAATTTGCTACAATAAGCAAATAGAGCAGGTCGCTAAATTTAAATACTTGGGCAGTTGGATCACCGAAGTTCTGGAAGTAAGAACACGCATCGAAATCGCCAGAAAAACGTTCCTTAAGATGAGAAAAACATTTTGCTAGAAGAGCCTAAACCTGAAACTAAGATACAGATTCGTTAAGTGCTACATTCACTCGGTACTGTTGTATGGTGTTAAGGCTTGGACGTTGAAGATAAATACTATGAACAGAATAGAAGCGTTTCAGATGTGGATCTTTCGAAGAAAAAGACAATATCTTAGGTGGAGCATATCACGAATAATGAGGTTCTTAGACGCATGGACAGAGACAGAGAGCTATTGGCTACTGTGAAGAAACGTAAGACAGCGTACCTAGGACATATCTTCAGAAGTACAAAATATAGCCTTCTAAAATTAATAATGGAGGGCAAGATAGAGGGTCGCCGTGGTTCAGGACGAAGGAAATGCTCCTGGTTAAAGAACATAAGGGACTGGACTGGTCTGGACTCACTCATTGTTCAGAGCGTCACAAGACCGTGCGGAATTTGCCTTGATTGTTGCCAACCTTCAGTAATGGAGAAGGCACCTAAAGAAGAAGAATGGAAAATAGAGAGGTTTTCGGCTCTAACGACGCGTATGTGGAGATACCCACATATGGAGAAATAAACTAACTAAACATTTATAAAAATAGAAGATACCATGTAACGTGTATAATTTCGTTTCCTTTGAACGAAATTCGTCAAGAATTGTATTTTGAAGGTATTTATTTTGGATCCTACTTTAGATGAGGCTTCTATCAGCTAGCTTCAAGCATCTTATCTGCATTGTCCTAACTGTCTGGAATTAGCACCATATCGTCTTAAAATCGTAGCCGGTTTAGGTTTCTACCATCGATGATGCCCGTGCCTTGTATTTCACTTTCAAGGGGTGTTCTTCGTGAACCTCGTTCCGCACGTTTGCCACATTCTTTGAGCCGTTACTGACGCCTTTCTATTGCAGTAGGCTATATAAGGGTTTTTCCTATTACAAGAAGCCGGGATATTTGAGGTTCTTCACAATTTCAGCTTCCTTTTTGATACCATCGTTTTTTCTACATTTAATTTTCTCCTATCAAGAAAGCACACTAACCTAACATCATTTCTTTTATTTCACCATTCATTCTTGCCATACATACACCGTCGTCTGCATGGGCAAGTGACCATACTTTCTCCCTTCCATTTTTTTGCATAAGGGGGAATCTTCATAGACGCCCGCGATGCAAGGTTGACATTTTCCCCCGGAATGTGTTTGATTCCGACTCTCTTGAATCAACCAGTTGAACCTCCACCTCTTTCCATCGTGCCAGGCCCGGGACCGCCATATTTTACATCACCATCCTTTCTGATACCATCGTTTTCGTTTTTTTCTACATTTCATTTTCTTCTATCAAGAAAGCACACTAACCTAACATCATTTCTTTTATTTCACCATTCATTGTTGCCATATATACACCGTCGTCTGTATGGGCAAGTGACCATACTTGCTCCCTTCATTTTTTTTGCATGAGGGGGAATCTTCATAGACCCCGGGATGCCTGTTTGACATTCTCCCCCAGGATGTGTTGGATTCCGACTCTCTTGAATCGACCTACCAGTTGAACATCCACCTCTTTCTATCGTGCCAGGCCCGGGATCGATCTCGCATTACATCAGGCCTGGATTGATCTCCGCCGTATCTCGCCTCTTTCTATCGTGCCAGGCCTGGGATCGCTCTCGCATTACATCAGGCCTGGATGGATCTCCAGCGTATCTCGCCTCTTTCACCTTTCGTCTTTCGATGCAGTTGTTGATAGCTTCCCTTTTACTATCATCCTCTAGCATCAGCGGCACCATCGTTTTTGGCCCTATCCGTCGGTCCAGAGCCGACCATTGGCCCTCCCACCCCTGGCATACAAATATGTGCTCTGCGCTATCCTTGCAGTCTCCGCAATTACTGCACCTGTCCGTCACTGTCCGGTTCATACGGTGGATGTATGTCCGGAAGCAGCCGTGTCTGTTACTGACGCCTTTCTACTGCAGTAGGCTATATAAGGTTTTTTTCTATTCTTACAGGAAGCCGAGATAATTGAGGTAACTGTTTGTTTCAATTTTCATCACCTTCCTTTCTGATACCATCGTTTTCGGTTTTTCTACTTTTAATTTTCTCCTATCAAGAAATTACGCTAACCTAACGTTTTCGGTTCAAACGGTGTTTGTATCCTCGGAAGCAGCCGTGTCCCGTGAGAACCTGGGTATGGTGGTAGTTGACCTCTCGGGATCAGACTCCGGGTCTACGCTGCTCGTTCGGTAATACCTTCCCACTGCTCCTGCCATAGCCTTTGGGTTTTGGTTCTCTCGTTCGCCCTGTTAGCGGCTGTCAACTCGCCGATATTCCTTCTGCGCAGTTTCGCTCGCTCCCTTGTCTAGAGATCAATGAGGGTGATAACTGGCTACCACGAGCACTGCCTCCCTTAACATGGTCCTGTAGGCGCTGGCCACTCGTCTTTGGGCCGCTTCCAAAAAGCTTTTCGTCCTCTCTACAGCCAGCTTATGGGTCCAGACGGGGGCTCCATATAGCATGATGCTGTCGACTACTCGCGTCCCTGAGATGTTCGGCATTAGACGCCCAAGAGCCGTTGCGACCTGACTCGCCCTTCTGGCCGCCACGTACGAAGTTCATACCCTAGTCAATTCTGATGCCCAGGTACTTAATATGACAGGCCCTGGTCCGATCCGCCTTCTGCATGCCAACATAACTGCTTCCATCTTCTCCGCGGCCCTGCTAGCCATTCGCTGACTCGTGCAAGGCTCTCGTTTGCTCGGGTTTGGATCTCTGGCACATCCTTTGCCACGACCACCAGTGCCAGATCGTCGGCGTAGGCGATAATCGAAAATCCGATGGTGTGAGGTTCAGTACGCCGTCGTTCCATTGGCTTGCCCCAGCGCAGATCCCTGCGGAACCTTACACGCAAGTGTTTTAGTGATGTTGGTCATCCCGGTAGTAAAGGTGGCCATACACTATCGCTCCATTTGGATGTCATACATTTGATGTCATACATTGGATGTCATACATTGGATGTCATACATTGGATGTCATACATTGGATGTCATACATTGGATGCCATACATTGGATGTCGTACATTGGATGTCATACATTGGATGTCATACATTGGATAACATTCAAATGGATGACATCTAAAAACCTAGCACATACACTATCACTCCATTCGGACGAATGGAGCGATAGTGTATAGGTGTACATCATCACTCCAATCATCCACGCAGTCTGGTTTGGACTTTCCATGGACGAAGAAGAATTTCTTTTGGCTGCTGCCGCTTGCTTAATTTTGAAAAAGAGAAACAAGAGGACAAAAGATTGGTTACTAAAGAGGGAGCGGTTCTTTCATGTGAACCTAGTGAAAGAACTTTCTTTGGAGCCAACAGATTGGCGCAATTATCTTCGTATGGACGAAGAGAGTTATTTTCATTTATTAGAAATGATTACTCCAACTATTAAAAAGCAAGACACCGTACTGAGGCAGTGTAAACAAGAGGTCAAAAGATTCCTTACTGAAGAGAAAGCGGTTCTTTCATGTGAACCTAGTGAAAGAACTTTCTTTGGAGCCAACAGATTGGCGCAATTATCTTCGTATGGACGAAGAGAGTTATTTTCATTTATTAGAAATGATTACTCCAACTATTAAAAAGCAAGACACCGTACTGAGGCAGTGTAAACAAGAGGTCAAAAGATTCCTTACTGAAGAGAAAGCGGTTCTTTCATGTGAACCTAGTGAAAGAACTTTCTTTAGAGCCAACTGATTGGCGCAATTATCTTCGTATGGACGAAGAGAGTTATTTTCATTTATTAGAAATGATTACTCCAACTATTAAAAAGCAAGACACCGTACTGAGGCAGTGTAAACAAGAGGTCAAAAGATTCCTTACTGAAGAGAAAGCGGTTCTTTCATGTGAACCTAGTGAAATAACTTTCTTTAGAGCCAACCGATTGGCGCAATTATCTTCGTATCGATGAAGAGAGTTATTTTCACTTATTAGAAATGATTACTCCAACTATTAGAAAGCAAGACACCGTACTGAGGCAGTGTAAACAAGAAGGCAAAAGATTGGTTAATGAAGAGAAAGCGGTTCTTTCATGTGAACCTAGTGAAAGTACTTTCTTTGGAGCCAACAGATTGGCGCAATTATCTTCGTATGGACGAAGAGAGTTATTTTCATTTATTAGAAATGATTACTCCAATTATTAAAAAGCAAGACACCGTACTGAGGCAGTGTATCATCCCTTATGAAAAATTATTTGATTTTTGGCTTCGGGCCTTATTATGTTCCTTCTTAAAGCAGGACCGCAAAGAATTCGTTTTTCTTTGGTAGCATTCTTGTCTTTACATTTAAATAAAAGCACTAATTGGTCAATCGCCAAATTCCTTTTAATTTTCTCATGATATTCAGGATTTGTAACTTGCCATAAACATGGCAAGTCATGATACTTGCTAATGACTTCTAGGACAAATTCGTGTCCACTCGGCATTGTTATCTATTCATTTGTTGACGACAATGGCGGTTAGGCGGCCGCGGACAGAATGAAACTTGTTTGGACCACGTTATCACCACACACCGTACGATTGGAGCGTTGGCGTTATGTCACTTCGCGTGTTTTTCCCCACACACCATAAGTTGGGATTGCATGGATGATGATCCAAGCGGATGACGATTACAAACTGACCGGATATCTAACTCATCCTATCGCTCCACATCATCCACGTGGTTTTCCACATTAACTGTCAGATTCTGGAGTGATATCATCCACGTGGTTTTCCACCTTAACTGTCAGATTCTGGAGTGATATCGCTCCATTCCAACGGATGGAGTGATATCGTTCCATTCGGACGGATGGAGCGATTGTGTATGGGTACTTTAAGCTACCCTCCTGCTAATTCCCATGTTTCGGCATCCATCGCTGATAAGCCGTGGTGATCGTGGTGTTGAATGCGTTTCGCATGTCGATTGCTACAAGTGTCGTGAGCTTCTTCAAACCTCTCCTGCCTTTCTGGCTATTTGCAGCACCTTTTCCACCGCAGCAACCGTGGACCTTCCTGGATTGCTTTAAGGCGCCGCATGGCGATTTTATTCCACGGAATCAAGGATTTCAGCCCACTTAGACCTGTTTATGGCCGTCCTCAGGCCTTTCCCCGTGGTACTCCTCCCAGTATGTGTGCTTAGCTAAAGACCTGCTCGCCCTCATGGCTCGGCGCCTGGTCGCCAGGCAGTCCTGCCTTAACGTGACGGTCTCCTCCAATAGACCCCTCTATGTCTCCTAGTTTGCCCTTTAGAAGCATCTCCTCCATGTATGCCCGTAGGGGGGCAATTTTTAACTTAGTTGTTCGAGCCAAGCTAGATGGATTATGCAATTTTAGGGTTTTAATATCATTCGAAAACTCGCACGATATATTTATCATTAGATAGATTAAGCTATTCTAGGGTGATCCTATAATAAAGATATATTTATGAGTAAATAATGCATCTACGTGTAGCATCTTTTAAGGGATGCAGGTATCGGATAATTATTAATATTTCCGATGTCTGAAGTCTGAAGTTGTTTGAGCCGTAGTTTTTGCCTTTTAGTGGCGCTACCGGAATAAATAAAGGAAAGTGAAATATCGAGGCGGTCGCGCTCTCCCGCCTTGAATACAAACATGTAAACAAGTTAAATTCAGTTTAAGTGCAGCGCCGTTGCGTTTGCTTCATATTTTATGTTATATTTACAGGGAGCGCTTTAACGGCTAGTGGTGCATGGCTTTAAAATTTATAGGGATTTTTGTGGGGCACGGCTAAGGTGGCAATAAAAATAAACAAAACTCATATATTGAGCAGTTATAGCAGAGAAATGGAGTAGTCAATACGATATATGCACTGATATGTAACGTGTGTAATGGTTCGTAAGCGATAACTGGCGTTATTGGGAATCGATTTTAAGTTTATTTGCCCTACACGCTGCAATTCCGGCGCCTATTCAGCTCTCCCACCGTCTCAAATTGATTTAGAACATAAATCTTCAAAACATTTGACGTTTAACGCATGCCACTCAAGTTTTATCTCATTTATTAATATCGCCAATCGTGATTTCTCTAGCTCCCCGACAAACCACACACACATACATACAAAAAAATATATATATCAGACAGTTTTCAATCTTCATTATATTAACCAACTTAAATTCCACACTAATAAAACACTACAATATGACCACGAGCATATACAGTTCGGCAAGTTCCAGTGTCTCACACTTTAAAACTGAGTTGATCGTAATTTTTCCGCCCCCGAACTAGCGTCAAACTTCGAGCCATTACAAGCGCAACGAGCACAGCCCCGAAGTAACTAAACAGCACGTCCCCGGGAAAACGAAATTTAAAACATTCAAAGTTATGGCCCTTTATTTTCGCGCAATTGATTCGGCCACGGGATGGAATGGCCGCGCTAAGTGCTGGGTTAATTAAAAGCGACAACATTGAGAAACAATGCGCACTTTTTTTATATTTTCGTGCGCCCGTAATGTTTTTGTGCAAATGGACGGGGGGGTGGCGTCTAGCTGCTGGGGTTGTAAAATGGTTATCTTTGTGTAACGCGACGCTAAAATAATGTAAAATCACGCCGAGTCGTTCTCGCAATCCACCCCGTCCCTTCTAGATGTTGAGTAAATGAAGATACTGAGGATTACAAAAGGGGCGGCAAAGGGAAACAAACTAAGAATGATTAATTCGTGCCGAGGAGGGGTTGCGATAACATATTTTGTTTGTTCGGTATAAATACTGTACAGGCAAGCCTTTTAACGTTGCGATTAACTCATTTTATTAATGATTATAAATAATAAATCATATTTTTCAGCGCAATTGTTTTAACTCGCTCCCCCGCGTTATCAAATTACTCGCCTCATTGGATTGTTTTAAACTCCGCCGTAAGCATATTAAACATCTTAATTTCCCCTGCATTAACTTAATTGAGTTGTCTCTTTTTGCAATTCCGAAACTTCCCGGATAGATTTGATTTCGTAAGGGGTGGCGCCGTTATAATTGTCGCGCGCGGCAGAGAAAAAAAAAACAACCAAGAATAACATAAAAGCATTTCCTCATTAGTTTTGTTAAGAAGTTAAATAAGTTTTAATGTAGTTTAAATTAGGCGGAAAATTTAAAACAGCCCCGCGCGCTCTCCCCCGTACACGACAACTCCGTCGGCGCGGGGGAGTTCTACGTAATTACCCCTGCCTAAAATAATTCATAAACTATTGAATAACATGCGATCCCCTTTAAAAGCCCGAGTTTTTGCGGGTGATAACCTTATAAACTTTTTTCCGGGAGGGGGCATATTTCAGAATCCGTGTTTATGGAATAAAAAAAAAGACCCGCAAGTTTGGCCATTTATCAATGCATACCGATTTGGGGTTATAAAAGCACGCGATGACTTAACACTTTTTACACATTGTCCTAACTTTTTTTTTTATTATTAAAGCTTTTATAATAACTTATTTCTAAGAGGCGCGCGCTAAGAGGAATCCGAACGTATTATTCCGCTCAAGCAGAACCAAAATAAAAAACACACAAAGTGATCATAGAATTTTTAATTACACGCCCTAAGCGCGCCACTTAATTAGGCGACGAGCAATTTCGGAATTATCATTTGCCAGCGTAAATTAAAATTAAACTTGCCCGCTTACTTTTAGCCCCGGAACTTCGTCAGCTTTCGCGCTGATGATACTATAAACGCCGCAATTATAACGTGTGTAAGTCTTAATTATTCGGTAATTTGGTGTAAATGCAGCAATTATTAAGCAGTCTGCATAGATTAATCGTGCAATTTGCTTAATTGGCGCTGGTGGTGGAAAAAAATACGGCCACGTTTTACGGGGGGCGGCGGCAAGGGGCAAGGTGAACAGCGGTGGGTGAATTCAGAAATAATTAAATCCGGATCAACAAGCCACTGCAGCGCCTAAACACAGATTTGTAATATTCAATTTCAAAAAATAAAAAATAACTACTAGCAGTAGTAGCCTATTAATTATTGAGTACGGGTGGGTGTTTAATTATTATGTGCGACGGTAATGATTTTTCCGGGTAAACAGCACCTGCAAATAGAAACCCACGCGGAATACTACACACGGGGAGACGGTTTATTGCTGAAGCATAAATGTATGAAATTAAATTTGAAATAAATTTATACTGTCAAAGCCACACTCCGTTCAAAATAACTTGCTCACACACCGACACCATATTTATTTGCTGTAGCATGGAATAACACGGAATTAAATAAAATTTATGCGTTTATAATATTAGTTTATATAACTCAATTAGATTTTTCATGTATTTTTTTTATTAGCAACTACTGCTCCATTATGACTTGCACACCAATAATCTGGTGGCATAAAGCCTCAGACGGGGTAAGCAGATAAATACCGCGCAAAGTGCAAAGAATGGCCTGTCTAGGGATAACAGGGGCAATGACAACAACCCGCGGCGGTGGGGATTATATTGGACCTGCCTCCACTCCATAATAAAGTGGAGACAGAGGCTAAGATAGCAATCTACAGAACTAACACCACGGGGAGGTAGTACGAATCACACAGATCATACCCTACTAGCGTTACAGGACAATAAATACACATGACGAAACCTTAAAAAGGTAATAATACCTGATAGAGCCAGAATGGTTACATAACTTAGGATCAATCTGGTTTACCGATGGATCTGACACTAACAAAGGAACAGGTATAGACTCCTATACCTGTATAGTCTGCCGCAGGCACACGTCTTCAGCTCGGCGAGTTCCAATCAGAAACCATCACAAAATAGCATTAAGACTTTATTGAAATAAACTATAGGAAGACGGAATTCAATATTGTGATACATAGTCAAACAGTGAAAGACCACTAAGACTCCAGTGTGAATATCTCTAGTTGTCATAGAATGCATTAAAGACCTGGTGATACTGGGAGCCCAAAACAAATTATCCCTTGTATGGGCACCGGGACATCAGGGAATCAAAGGCAATGAGAAATCGGATAAAAGACAAAAGCGGCAAGTGAAATAACATTAATTCAATCTGCGGTTTACACCTCGAGGAATAGCTCAGAAACTGCCAACGCCGATACTGGAAAGCGCAAAGTCGAATTAAACAGTTAAAGATATTCATTAAGGCTCTCAGTAAAGAGGCGATGGAACAAATCTTAAGACTAAATCGGAACCAATTAAGGAACATTGTAGGACGTTGCAAACATCTGGATAGTATTGGGGTGGATATATGCAGAGGTTGTAGGAAAGTAGAAGAAACCCCACTAGCTATCGAACATTTAACACGTACAAGAAAAAGAGCATTGATTCAACGCGAATGAATCTTAAAGAGCTCCAAGCCAGAGACTTCTGGACTTCATTGAAGATACATGGCTCAAGAATGAGTGATAAGTAATAGATAAGCATAATAGGTCAGCTGTGGCCGCAGTGCGGTGGGATGCAACAGTAAATCCAGACTCTAGTCGGGAAAGAAACTAGTACAAACCAAAAATTTGTTAATCTTGTTGTGTCTTACAAACACAACAAGATCAACAAATGTTTACTTTACTATTAACATAATAAGCCTTGTGGTAGTTGCTAATTAAAAAAATCCATATATAAGTGTGAATCCATCTCTTAGCAATCTACATATCTAGATTTCGATCTTATTAGATCTCGTCAGTATAGCTCAGCTAGTGAGAATGCATTCACACAATATCTCGAGTGGTTATATATAAAAATGTTACATCTAACCCCCAATTGGTGTACATAACCTAATATGGACTTAAATTTATATCATGGTAAGATTTAGCTGTGTTTCTTTGGTGAAACCTCAATTTCAGTGTGTGTGTATGTGTGTATGTATCGACCTCTTCACACCACTGCAGGCGTATCGGTCTCTTTATCTGCCTATAATCCTGGCAACTAAAACTACAGAAGGATCTACAATTTAACGTGGATTCCTAACCACTGGAGTACGTTTTAGTTAGTAGAGAATATCATCTACTCCGAACCAGAGAAGGGTGTTAGTCGTGCTTTGCTCTAAATGAACCTTAGTAAATCAAAGTTATCCCGCTTACATTTTTTTTTAAACGAGCACCCTGTATATGTATTTTTATAAATATGAACTACTTACATTCGACATCTACGATGATCCGTTTGCTGACTGATGGGGGCACACCGTTGGTGGCTATGCAGAGATAGGCGCCCATTTCCGTTCGGCTGATACGGGTCAAATTGAGCTGCTCCCCGTCGTACACGTTAACTGTAACCCATAAATTACAAGCTCAATATATCGCTGCGAAAATGCGCCGCCACAAATAAATACGCTACCCGAGAATCGAGACGCCGTGTATATAGAGTACAATTGTTGATCAACACGAGAACCGCCCCGTCCCCCCGTCCCCGTCCCAGGCCCGGGGGCCGGGTTAATTAATTAATTCAATGCGTCGCCCACCATTGTTCGGCCCGTCGTCGCCGTACCCGGCGACTTTTTGCGGCGCCCCGCTGATAAATTGTTAATTATTGCGCGCGCGATGTCAATAAAAAAATGCGCTTGTTTATTCAGTGGTGTGGGGGGGGGGGGGGGGGGTGGGGGCGGCTGGTGCGTTTATCAAGATAATGCCCGGGCGCGAAACATCCTGGAACAACTCTGGCGTGGTCCTCCCGATAAAAACAAGTGGTGGAGGCGCCGGGCTGTATTTCATTTCAGTAGATTAAATTGTCCGGAATGCATCCGCGTGATATATTTGTATTTCGCCTCCATTTAAAGTGTTATAATAAATAAATTAGTAAATAAAGAAGTAAAGGACTGTTTGGGGGCAATGTGGTGTATTAGAGTTAAACCGCAAATATGAATTATGGGTTTGGGAGTGTAATTGGTGCAAAAATTGCGCCTCCCCTAAAACTGGGACGCAATTTATATTTATGCAGGCATAATTTATCGAGGGTGCGTTCATGGAGGGTCGCGCCGCGCGTTATTAATATTTTAAACAATTCTAAAAGGTTTTCAATTCGGCCCCATCGATTTTTAATTACCGCCGCCCGTGCGGCTCCCATATTATTAAAAAATCAATTTCAAAATTGGGCGATTTTTTCCGGCTCGCATCGGCGCGTATGTAATGGATTAGAAAAACCGTGGAGCGCGAAGTTTGTGTAATTAGCAAAATAATAGGCGGCGCGCCGAGCGAGATTATTGAGAGAGACCGGGAGGCTGTCGGGTGCATGGCCGCGGTACATAATTAAGATCCGGAAACGTATGAAATTTAATTAGGTCTGAAGATCTCTTGCTCCTCGAGCGTAAGACGCTGCGGGAGCAAGATGTGTCGCGCGCCTGCACAAACAACGGGGGCGGCGCGCTTTTTCATTCCCTCCCCTCGTTTTAACTGCGCGGAATTTATTTAGGCTAATTCTTATTAATTCGCGCGGGGCCGCAATAAAAACGCCTAATGGTTTTGTAAGGGGCGCCGTTTCTGCCTCCGCTGGGCTTCAATAACCATTAAAAAAATAACAGCAAACTCCAATCATATAAAAAGGGTCTGCTAAAAAAAAAAAAGAAAATTTAAAACTGACCCTAGCGGGATTGTAAATTACGCGAATCATCGCGGTTTTTTTGCTCCTCCTCTATAAATTAATCACCCCGGCGCGGTGCTTATAATTAATAATTAAATGGATGCACTAAGATAGCCTGCACGCGACCGGCGGCGGTCGAGTCGCGCTTTGATCTTATTGATTAACGAATCCGCGGATGTCGGATTAAATGAAGGGATTACCGTGTGACACGTGCTGCAAGGTCAGTGATGCCGGAATTATTCACAACGGCGACTGCATTCAGTTCATATTGCGCCGCATATAAATTAACTTCCTTCAGTTTCCGGACTTAATTAAATCACAAACGGTGCGGTTTGCTAAATCGCGCGCTAGATTCTTCTACCCTGTTTACAGAAACTGTTCTCCTTGGTAAGAGAATATAGTTTAAGGATGGTTATGAATTATCTTTCTACTACTATTTTAGTTTGTTTCCAAGCCTAAATATTCCATGTGAAATTTGTGTCCTGTTATATCTTCTTGCATACCTTTACTTACATAGTAAAATAGATCAGCATCAGGATAATCTACAATAGTACAATGTACTTATAATTAGATGAACATAGTATAGATAAATCTGGTGTTAACTTACTATGCAGAGTTAATGAACATAGAAACTGGCAATTAACATACAAAACAAACAAGGAAGAATGCTGAACGAAGAAATATAAGAAAGATGGAAAGAATATTTTGAAGAATTACCAACCTCAAAGAACAAAAGACAAGAATTAGAGACAAGAACAACACAGAAGCAGACACAGAGAGTATCAAGGAACAATAACTACTAGAAATAATAAGGGAATTAAAAATAGGAAAAGCACCAGGACAAAATCAGATTACAGCGGAAATGATTAAGCACCTGGACCCGGCAGGTAAAGAAAAACTACGGAAACTACTGAACAGCATATGGAGATACATACCAAAAGACTGGCAAACAGCACTAATCGTACCGATACACAAGAAAGAGGATAAGACTAAATGCTCATATTATAGAAGCATAGCACTAATAAGTAAAGGGATGAAAATATTAGAAAAGACAATAAACAAGAGAATAATAGCAAAATATAATAGACCAGACACTAGATGAATCGCAATGCGGTTTTAGGAAAGGAAGATCTACACAGGACAACATCCTCACAATAAAACAAATCACAGAAAAAAGAACTACACATAATAAAAACACATATTTAGGATTCATAGACCTAGAAAAAGCTTTCGACATGATCCCAAGAAACAAATTTTGGAAATTCTGGAAGAGAGAGGTGTAGAAAGAAAGACAGTTGAATTAATACAAAACATATATGACAACAACACCCATGCAATAATACACAAGAAGGGACAAACATCAAGAACATTGTAAATCAACCGCTGGACTCAGATAAGGAGCCGGCCTCAGTTCTACGTTATTTATCATATACATGGATGAAATAATGAAGAGAATGAAACCAGAAATCAAGAAAGCAAATATAGGGTACAAAAACATGCATGTGGTAAAAATATCGGAAGAAGCATTCGCTGATGATGTCATAGTGATAGCAGAAAATGAAGCTAATCTGCAGCACAACCTGAGTGTATGGAACAGACATCTAGAAAAGTATAATATGAAAATGTATTATAACAAAACAAAAGTGATGGTAATAGGAAACCGGAAAAACTAAATAAATATAGATAGAAACAACACAAAATATAGCATGTAGAACAATTCAAATACCTAGGAGTAGCACTGACAGAAGACGGAAAAATGGAAGGTGAACTTAGTAACAGAATAAACAACACAGTTAAAACATACCACGCACTGTGCAATATACTGAGTAACAAAAAAGAGATCAGCAGAAGGACAAACATATATATATATATATATATATATATATATATATATATATATATATATATATATATATATATATATATATACAAAAGCATATATAGACCTATACTGACATATGGGAGCGAGACGTGGAAACTAACGAAGAGGGACTAAAGTAGAATACAAGCAATGGAAGTGAAATATCTCAGAGGAGTAAAACAAGTTACGAGAAGAGATAGAATAAAAAATCATGACATCAGAGAAGAATTGGAAATTGAAGCTATAGAAAAGTATATAGAAACAAAAACAACTAAACTGGTGGGGACATTTAATTAGGATGGACAAAAAGAATCAACCAAAACAGGTATGGGAAGCAAGAACTGGAAATAAAAGAAGAAGAGGTAGACCAAGAAAAGAGTGGGACAACAGAATAGAGGAAATAATAATCAAGAAAGGAAAGACAGTTAGTCAAGCAAGAGAACTGGTGAAGAATAGAAAAGAGTGGAAAGAATTTACAAATGTATAAACAACAACGATAATTGTTAAATAATGTAAATGTAATAGCCTACACCGAAAGGTAAGAGGCAAATAGAATAGCAAATTCTGCTCTTCTTCAGGTTACTGAAAACATAGTTGGTAAAATAATATATATATAAAAAAATGGAAAAATGTAAGCACTCGCAGAAAATGCAGTTAAAAATTCTCGCATCAATCGTACTTAATAATGATGGATATATATATATATATATATATATATATATATATATACCCTGTTTTGCTTCATTTAATTTTGTGTGTCTATTTTCTTCTATTTGCCTATGTCTCCTTCTTGCAATTATTTTAGTTATTTCGTTTTGTATCCTTTTATTCCTTGACTTTCTCTGTGTTACTCTCATTGTTGTTTTCATCCAAAATATACAAATCTTGAATCAAATTTGACATATCCCTTACTGTACTATTCCGTTCCTTCCCTCAACATTTTCCTCTCCTGCGTCAGCCTTTTGCCAATTTCAACGCTTTTTCCATCATCTCCATCCTCTAAACCATTCACTTTTATGCAATACTCTACCCACTCTGCGTTCACACCCTCACATTCGTTGCTTAGATGCCAACATGTCTACACTACACAGTACACACGGGGTGTATACTGCCCCATCTACACTTTCCTTCCTCTCTCTGCTGAACCGTACCTCGCTCTTGCCGTACATACGTCCCAGTCCTAGCAGATTCTTCAGAAACCAACCTTGCTTCTATTCCAATATATCGAACATTCGAAATCTCTACAATTTCACTCGATACAAAAACGTTGGCTTTGCACGCTATTACTAGGTTACCAACGCACCACATATCCCATTTTGTCACTGCCATCACTCTAGCCGATTTCGCCAATGGTTGCGCCCAAATGCTTCCTAATCCTACTGTTGCAGTCACACTAAGAACCTAAATACTTAAAGCAATTCACTTTCTCGATAATTCTTCCCTTCCATTTTAACTCTTCTGCTCTACCCATCATACCCTTATTTCTAAATATCATCCATTTGGGTTTTTCCACATTCACTAACCCCCTGTTATCAAGGTACCTTCTCATTGTTTCCAACATCGCTTGCATCTCTTCCACTCTCTTAGCTATAAGCACTACATCATCCGCATATGCTAACATCTAGACTTTAGTTATTCCTACCACTTCTCCCGCCTTGACTGCTGAGCCGACAGTAGTTTCAGTGCACTAGAAGATTTGCTCCTTATTTCCTGGGTACCTCCGTTGTCAGCCGGATAACAGTTTCTGCTCCGGGTGATCTCGCACTTCCTCCGAGGCTTTCCTGGGGCGTCTTATGGTCAGTGTGCAGCCTGGTATCAAATTCTCTGGCACCCTCTGAGCCCAATGCGGTCTTAGTGGACTTTTTAGTACTCCGGCCGGGCTTGCTTACTGCGGGCTCTTGCTTGTTTGTACCACCCCTCTTTGTCGAAGAGCTCTCGGATCACCTGCGCTGCACTCAGCCCATCGTCCTCTGTACAAACCTGCATTTGTTCGCTGCCTCCCTCTTGGTTGTGTATGGGGCTATTCTTCTGAGCTCGACGACTTGCTGCTCTAGTCGCACCCTGCGGTTGGTGAGCTCCCTGTGTAACTGCAGCAGGTTATGGATTCTTTTCTCGTACGTCGGGGGTCCCTGGGGTGGCGTGATCGCTGAGCTCACGCTTGTACTAGTGAAGGTTTTATCCGGCCAGGCTTGCCCATCGAGGGCTCTCGCTTTCTCGTACGACCCCCCTTTGTCGAATGTCGTATGGTCAATGTCCAGCAACCTGACGGTATCATATTCTCTGGCAGCCTCTGATCCCAATGCGGTCTTAGTGCACTTTTTAGTGCTTCCATCAGGCTTGCTTACTGCGGGCACTCGCTTGTTTGTACCACCACTTTTTGTCGAAGAACCCTCGGATCACCTGCCCCGCCTTGATCCCATCTTCGCCTGTATCGGATTTTTTGAGTGCCTCCCTCTTGGTTGCTTCCAGAGCCATTATTTTGAGCTCCTCGACCTGCTGCTCGAGTAGCACCGTGCGGTTGGTGTGCTCCCTGTGTACCTGCAGCTGGTCGTGGATTCTATTTTCGTACGTCGTGCTTGACTAGACATAATAAGTAGTGCGGCAGCTGTGCTGGCTCCTTGGGAGACACTCCAAAATGTCAATACAAAACAAATTAATGATACAGCCATTTTATTTCTTATTTTTTTCAGCAAGTTCTTTGAGACGGCGAGGGGACACGCCGTCTCAAAGAGCTTGGTCAGCTCCATAAGGGTCTGTCGAGTCGCCTTCTGCATATCCGTTGAGAATATCCTTTCTTACTCATTACATCCACTCTCTTGCTTCTAAATTTATAAACTTTTCCTCATTCCGACTCCTCCACCCTCATATTACAGTCCCTCTCCACCCATTGTCCTATTCCTCTCCACTCGTTTCCAATTGTCCAGCACATTTCTCAGACCCAGCAGATATGTGTTGCAATAGACTGGCCCCACGCACATAATTCTTGTACCAATTTCTTCCCCTTTCCCTACTTGAGCATTACACAACCCTAGGTAGGTTTTTGGCTGCCCAGATCGCTTGCTAGTAGGCTACTGAGGTTCTTTGGCCTGATTTTTACGGCGTTTTTTGTGAGGTGCTACGTTGCCGACGGTACCAATGGTATAAAGAGCCGAAGCACCGTGGAAACGCAGGTGTGACAACTAGGATGTATGCACATACTACACCTAGATTTGAATTCGGGTCTTGCTGTTGAAAGTCCGGTGTTTTACCTCTCGGCCCCTTCAACGACTGAGGAGTGAGTCGTCCATCCTCCATTATATATTATATCAGTCTACATAATTATATATAAAGTCTTTAACACTGAAGGCGAATAAAATGCATTACTATAAAAACCATGAGATCCAGCGGCCCTGTATTTAGTAGCCTCCTTACGTGCTATTTTCTTAAATCTCGCTCAGAAATAGCCCGTGCAGCGGAATTATCATTGCAGCATTCTTCCATTCAAGCGCCCCCGCATTACGTTCAGCAGGGATGAATGAAATGATATTATATAATAATACAGTAAAACGCAAATTACCCGCGAGTAGGTAGTTTTCAATTCCCATAGTCCGTAATGAAAGGTTATATTGTAATTTTCCACAATATTAAATCCCACTATCTTTGTGGAATATTTAAAAGCGGCGTAATTTATTTTCATTTATCAACTGCAGAAGAAAAGACGCTACCCAACAGGGAAATTTCATCCTATTATAAATTTCACTGGGAATAAAACTTCGCGATAAAAAACGAGCGCATTCATGTTATTATCTAAAGGAGAACAAGCAAAACACTATTTTATACGCGCTGCGAAATAAACCCCCGCATTACCATTTCAAATCATTTTACTATAAGGTAAATGCAAACGCGTTCATTTGCATTCGTTACATTCGTAATTATACTTACGAGATGTTCGGCATAGAGGGATGTTGCTTTTGCTAACAGATGGCCAATTACTATGCTTGGGATTAACACATTATTAATTTACTTCGACTTTAAATTCATTATTTCCACCGGATGAGCCACTTATACTTAAAACCAACTCGTTTTACCCTTTCTTCTCTAAACAGTTATATTATTAATACCCCGATTGTATTCAACCGAAAGTAGTGAAAATATTAAAACTATTACAATAATTACATAATTATTAATGAACGTGTCAAGGATTAAATATGTTCAATAGTGAATTTAGTAATTATCATAAAATAATTAATGCATTAAGCCGGCACACGTACACATACACACATGTACGGGTCCCAATTTTCCTCCGCGTTCCATAATTAAATTGTGCGAAGCAATTTGTTCCCATCGCGCGGCCGTTTTATTTTCTGCAAGCAGAAGAATATGAAGAAGGCGCATAGATCATCTTAATAACATCAGCGCCGCTAAGTCTTTTAAAGTTATGGCGTATTTTAAATCTGCACCAAATTGAAAATTGATTTCCGCGATATATTAAATAGGAGAACTGCAGGGCGCTTGATTTATCACTTGAAATCATTGCAGAACAATTAATTTTTATATAATTTATGCAAAATATAGTTTTCTAGAGAATTATATGTTAAACATCTACAAAACTACATGTTTCAAACTGAAAATAACTTATGGTCGATATGTGGCGTTCGGCGGATTTATGGTGCATGCGCCGGGTACTAAATATGATTTTACTCTAATGAATGCCAATCACTTATAGGCATATACACAGGTCTAAATAATCATTATTATCTTCTATATATTTTTTCCAAAAGTGCACCCCTGGTAAGATACAGGTTTTTAAAATGTGAACTAATAAAATAATAATTATCTATAACTATTTTATATAGTATCATAGAAAAACAATATACAGGTCAAAATTAGAGAGATATCCAGTATATTTGATATTAGTGTAACCACTGTAGTAATTATAAGCAGTGGCCCGAATGGTTTTTTAGGGTAGTCATTACCAATGGACTTGATACATAAATGTGCCTTCGTAAATGCAGCAATTAGTTTTAAGAATTTATCTGAACATAACTAATTGTTGTCCAGTTCAAAACAAATATGTTTGAAATGAACTAATATATCACATATAAACAATTGTTTTACACTAAATATTGGCAAAAATATAAACCACCGTGGATTTTGTTTTATAAGACTTTAATAAAATAATTAAATTTGCAAATTATGCCACAAACCCTCGAAAAGAAATATTTAATACAACATTATTGAATCCACAACAACACGCTGTTATCGCGTTTAAAACTCCCAATTTTCGGTTAAATAATTAATTAAACTCCTAGAGTGTCGTTAGAGTTTTCTGTCTACCGACCTCACTCCTACACTCTCGGCATAATTAATACAGGAAACGCCGCCTCGCAAAAACAATTATTATTTATTACGCAACAAATTCCCGTTGATTAATGATGATTAAGTCCAATTAGTTCGAAATTAAAATGGCCGGCCTGCTGTTCGGGGAGTTAAATATTTAGGCGGTGATCGGCTGTGGATACAAGAGAGCGACCGAGGGGTCCGAATTAGGGCCGCCCCCCAAAAACATATACTGGGGAGGGCGAGAAAAATGATGAAAGTTTGAATTCGACTGGCAGCTTGACGCCGGCTGCTTGTTCCTAAGAGTTATTACTTCGGCAGTAAAACAGGAGATATACTATAAAGATTAATGTCCATTGCATACTCTGTTAAAAGTATATAATTTTTCAACAAAAAATACGGGATGCGTGTGAAGTTTATCGCACGTGTTATTTTTTTTGTACAACCGTTGCATGTTATCGTAATCGTATGTTGACTGACTTAATTATGATTATTAAATAAATTACAAACAAACATCTGTAAATACAAAACAATCACATAACAAATCAGGGGATTAACTAAATTATAGACTGGATTTCGGAAACTAGTTTATCAACCACAATAATAAATTTATTTTAGCCAAAGATTTCGAACAAAAGTAACTACTTTAACGAACAGTTTCGCGCCCCGGCTGAAATATTGTCCTTAACATCTCAAATCTAATTCGCGCTAATTTAAATGTAAATGAACTGCTAACGCAAATCAAATAACTTTTGCCTAATTCGTTTCCAAGTCGGTCTCCTGCGCGGGGTCGCGCCTGAGCAAAAATGTAATTATTATCGCCCAGCGGGGGGGGGGGCTGGTGCGTTCGTTTCGTGTGCCCGATCAAATACTATAAATATTGCAGCCGGCCGCGCGAGCTCGCTCGGGTACCTGTAAGATTTGCATTCGCAAATAACAATTATCAGGATCCTTGGTACACTATTTAATTAGCGCGGGGGATAATTAACCCGCGGCGGCAACAGCAGCCCCCACGCGCCTGCCGGTACTAGAGTGCGCTCATTCAGTGGGCGTCGGATAAGAATCAGAGTGGGTAAATTTGAAACATAAATGTGGCCGGTATATACTGGCAGTAGGTTTCATTTAATGAAACACGTATTGCAGGAGGGAAATTGCAGGCTGGGAATCAGAATGAAACAGGAAAATATAGACAAGTGGAGTAAAATATAGGAAGGCATCGAATAAATATATATATATATATATATATATATATATATATATATATATATATATATATAATATATATATATATATATATATATATATATATATATATATATATATACATATAATGAAGAAATCAAAAAAGCAAATATAGGTTACAAAAACATGCAAGTGATAAAAATATCGGAAGAAGCATTCGCTGATGATGTCGTAGTGATAGCAGCAAATAAAGCTAATCTGCAGCACAACCTGAGTGTATGGAATAGGCATCTAGCGAAGTATAATATGAAACTTAATTATAACAAAACAAAAGTGATGATAATAGGAAACCGGAAAGAACAAATAAATATAAAGATAGAACAACACAAAATAGAGCAAGTAGAACAATTCAAATACCTAGGAGTAGCACTGACAGAAGACATGAAAATGGAAGGTGAAGTTAGTAACAGAATGAACAACATAGTTAAAACATACCAAGATATCAGCAGCAGGACAAAAACAAATATATACAAAAGCATATATAGACCTATACTGACATATGGGAGCGAGACGTAGAAACTAACGAAGAGGGACACAACCAGAATACAGGCCATGGAAATGAAATATCTCAGAGGAGTAAAACAAGTTACGAGAAGAGACAGAATAAGAAATGATGAGATCAGAGAAGAATTTAGAATATACTGATTAACAAAAAAGAGATCAGCAGAAGGACAAAAATAAATATATAAAAAAGCATATATAGACCTATACTGACATACGGGAGCGAGACGTGGAAGCTAACGAAGAGGGACACAAGTAAAATACAGGCATAGGAAATGAAATTATCTCAGAGGAGTAAAACAAGTTACGAGAAGAGACAGAATAAGAAATGATGACATCCGAGAAAAATTGGGAATTGGAACTATAGAAAAGAAACAACTAAACTGGTGGGGACATTTAATTAGGATGGACAAAAACAAACAGGCATGGGCAGCAAGAACTGGAAATAAAAGAAGAAGAGGTAGACCAAGAAAAGAGTGGCACAACAGAATAGAGGAAATAATAATCAAGAAATGAAAAAGATGAAGATATGGTATAAAGGGTACATGAAAAATGTTCAGTTATTATTTTTTTAAATTTATTTATTACAAAAATATATAATAAGAAGGAGGAAGCGCTGGAATGCAAAGGGAGAGTGTATGCGGTGTTTGTGGATTTAAAAGCTGCGTAGGACTCAGTTCCTAGGGGGAAACTGGTGGAATGTATGGATAGATTGGGTATGGAAGAGGAAGGAGTGGAGTGGGTGAGAAGGATGTATAAAGAGTCATGGGCGAACGCAAGAGTAAATGGAGAAATATCTGAGAAATTTAGGGTGAATGTGGGAGTAAGGCAGGGGCGCCCGCTGAGCCCCCTCCTGTTTAATCTGTACACGAGCGAGTTGGAGGAGGTGCTGAGGAGAGGACAGGCAGGAGGGGTCGAGGTGGGTAGATCCAAAGTGTGGATGTTGGCGTATGCAGATGACGTGGTGCTGGTGGCCATGAGAGTGGAAGAGATGCAAGAGATGTTGGATAGAATGGGTAGGTACCTGGATAAGAGGGAGCTAGTGGTGAATGTGGAAAAGACCAAATGGATGTTGTTTAGGAATAGGGGCAGGAGGGGTAAGGACGAAGGGCTGAAATGGAAAGAAAGGCTGATTGAGAGAGTGAATGGCTTTAAATAGTTGGGCTTTTGGTTTGACTGTGGAGGAGGACTTAGGATGCACGTGGAGTGTATGCAGGCGAAAGCAAGAATGGCTTGGGGGATTGCGTGCAGAAAATGGGGGGGTTTCTGGGGTGGTAACCTCGTAATGGCGTGCAAGATCTGGGACACGTGTGTAAAACCTATATTGTTGTATGGAGTGGAAGTGTGGGGATTGCGTGAATGGGAGGTAATAGAAAGGGAGCAAGATTGGTTTCTGAAGAATCTGCTAGGGCTCGAAAGGTCGACACCGAGGGCAGTGCTGTTGCAGGAGACAAGTCGTATGAGTATGTGGTGGGAGTCGTGTGTGAGGGTTGTGAAGTTTGAGGAAAGATTGCAGGATTTGGGCGAGGAAATACTGGTACGGGAGGTATGGATGAGGTGTAAGAGTAGAACAGAGAGTAGATGGAGGAAGGATGTATGAAAGAGTGGGTATGTCTGAGGTGTGGTTAGAGGAGAAGCTGAGAGAGAGGGGTAGCCTAGGAACTGAGAAAGGGAGAGATTGAGGGATATTGACTAGCAAGAAAGGCAAGTGAGAATGGCTGAGAGCTCATACAACCCTGGCTACGTAGAGTGGCAAGTGCAGGGGAAACTCCCGAGCTACTTAACCAGGGGAGAGTGGAGCAGAGAGGCGAAGTATGCATGGCAAGAGCGAGGTGTGGTTCAGAAGAGCGAGGAAGAAAAGTGTGGATGGGGCTGGGGTACACCGCGTGTGCGCTGTGTTGGAAGGGGAGTGACACGTGGTGGCACCTTAGCAAAGAATGTGAGGGAGTGAAAGAAGAGTGGGTTGGAGAGTGCAGAAAGCTGAACGAATGGTTAGGAGAGGATGGGAAAGGCGTGAAAATCTGCAGAAGACTGACGTGGGAAAGGAAATCGGTGAGGGCAGAGGGGGTTTATTTGAGTGGATAGAAAAATGTATTTTATGTTAATTTGTATTCTTTTTTTGTGTCTTTTTTGATTTCTTTCTGTGAAAGTACTGTTTTTTTCGGCTGGAATGTGTGGGCTGGGTTGGGCTGATATGCCAAATAAAGGTTTTTTTTTATATATAATAAAAATCAATTCGTATCAAAAGTTTAAGAAAAGATTACACAAATTTTCATGAGGCTTAGTTGAGTATGACTCGAGCATGAAAATTAATGTCTTTTTTGTAATCTTTTCTTAAACCTTTGATACGGATTGATTTTTATTATATATTTTAAATCATTGAAATTAATAAAATAAATATAGTGAAATCATTTAGATTATTGGACGTATAGTTATTTAATTTAATACCTCAGTGTTTGTGTGTATCGTCACGACTCTCAACCAAAGTGATCCCTTACCGCTTACGCTACCCCAATAGTTCGGTAATACAAGAGTAATCGAGTTAAGTATAATTATACAATTTACTAATCTAAAATCATACACTGAACCCCGTAGTAGTAACATTAGTATTATGAGTTGATATGTTAGATCCGTGATTCTCAACGTCGGACTCCTAGAGGGCTCGCGAAAAATATTTGGGGAGTCGCGTACTGTACCTAAGATAAATTATCAATATTTATGGTTACTACAAATACTCCTCAAAATACTATGTATGTGTAGAAAATGTCCCGAAGAATGAGGGGTTAATTTAAATTCAGTAGGAGTTAATTGCTATTGTTTAATTGCATTGAAACACCGAAATAATTTTAATTATTAGCAGATTATTATTTTATATAGTATTTATTATTTTATTTCAGCATAAACCACCCTTGTTTATGCTGAAATAAAATAATAAATACTATATAAAATAATAATCTGCTATTAATTAAAATTATTTCGGTGTTTCAATGCAATTAAACAATAGCAATTAACTCCTGCTGAATTTAAATTAACCCCTCATTCTTCAGGACATTTTCTACACATACATAGTATTTTGGGGGGTCTGTTGACAATTTTAAATTCAAAAAGGTGACCGAAAAGTTTGAGAAACACTTAGATAATCGATTCTAATGTTTTTTTTTTAATAAACGTTAGGGCATTACTGAATTGTAAAGTAAATTGCACAGCCTATTATAACAGGCAAATCATGCTATGTATGAATTGAACGAGCTCAATGGATCTCCCCATGTTTGTGGTTTTGTGGCTACTTATGAAACAAGCTGTGACAAATCGCAATTCTATAGTGAAATAAGTCAATAGGGCTCTAGCGGTGAACAAGCAGTATTCAAAAAAGCAAACATCTAGTACTACTCTTATTTGGACAATAATGCTCTATTTAAGAACCTTGATTTGATGTATAAATTAAATAATTGACTCGATTACAAAAAAATCAAATCAACACACATAAAAAGCGTGTTCCAATCAGTATTTCACTGCCATTAATTAATCTAATAGTCATTGAATAGCCTTTTGTAATAAAAGCTGCATTTGTTTTATCCGATGTGAAACTATCACCGATAAATAATACCGGGGCCAATTATTTACATCGGCGGTATTCTCTTTGTGGAACGATCCGCCCAAATAAAAAAAACGGTCGCAGTTTTATGAATATGCGATTCCGCCATTGTAATAATACAAAATTTAGTTTTATTTTGCGGAATGCGTGAATGAATGAAGCGGTGCCACTGTTGCAGAGGTGGCGGGACGGGGGTGGGCGGCGGTTGTCTGTTCGGGGTCCTACATTTTATCTGCATAAATGATAACGCCGGTATGATGGTTGCGCAGTGCGCACACTCTGTTCCACTTCAGCCCCCCAATGCTAGATTAGCTGCTGCAATATTTAGCAGGCAGCTCGGGGTTGTAGGATGTTGCAGGAAGATGTGATGCCGGAGCGTGTCGGGGTGGTGGAATAAAAACACGAGCATGCAGACGGCGGTTTCGGTGTGCAACTGTTGTCCGATCTGATAAAAAGCAAGCGGAGGGGGTGGGGGGCGGTTGTTGGGAAAAGGCCCTCAGGAGTGCCGTATCGCTCGCAACCTGTTCGCGCGCAGAATGTCTACGGTGCAAGGGCTCCCATAAATCCGGAACGGTTTACCAAAGCCGCGATTTAATCGAATTGCTTAATATTGACAACGCGTGGAGAAATTCCGATGAAGCTCAATGCTCTAAATTCCAGCAGGTCGCCGAGTTAATTAAAGACTCCTTCGCTGGGATTGTTTGTCTACTTACTTTACAATCTGATGTATACGGCTTTCAACGCAAGTACGCCCTTCATTATATCCGGCTTTGAATGCACCGGCTTAATTGCAAACATCTTTATATCCCACGCACTTTTAATAACATGGTTGAACCGAGAAAAGACGCTGGATGTTGATTTAATTAAAACCCAAAGCTCACGTACACTATAAACTCCCCGAACTAGCGTAAAATATGTTTATAGGCCTGACCTAACCTAGGCCAACACCTATAAATATTTAATACCGCAGGAGCGAACGTAAGGTGCATACATCAAAGCCGGCCGGCTTGAATATTTCAGTGCCCGCCCCCTCCCACACCACAACACTAACTGATTTATTTTTTTGACGCTGTAATTACAGCCCGGCCCCCGCAATTGAAATCGTGTGATTCATAGCTGGTGGTTATGCTAGATAAAAGGAGCTGATTACCTTTCTTCCGGCGCTCGACGGAAATGGGCTGGCCGTCCTCCCGCCTCCACATGATTTTCGGCGTGGGAAATCCATCGGCTTTACACGTTAGACTAATATTCTGATTTTCGCGAATAGCTACCGTCGATTGCGTGCTCTCCGAATCCAAGATGTTCGGGGGAACTGGAATAAAGGGAAATCGAGTTTATTAAACGAATCTATTCATCTCCCGCCGCTGCAGTGATTAATATTTCCGCTCTTACCAACTACTTGGAGATATCCGACCTGACTGATCATCGGATTGGTGTTAACTTGACACATGTAGTAACCCCTATCCTCTTGTTGCACGCTGCTGACGTGTAGGAGCCACGTCTTGGCATTATCGTGGGACACGCTGAAGCGGGGCACCCGTGAAATTACGTGCCTGTGTATTGTAAGTATCATCTGTCGGTCTATGTGGATCCATGCGACCTGCAAAAACAATAAACAACCACAATTAAACCACCGTAGCTTTCAATCTCCACCGGCGTCCATTAAGGACGATTTAAAAAGCTCCATTATTGCGTCATAAAATGGGAATTGGAAATACAGTAGCGCGCGACAATTGTGTATACAAACGGCCATGTGTATGTGAAATAGAATCGTATTGCCGGCGATGTTTTTATTTTATTAAACTCGCAAAGTTCGCGGAGGCAATCTCTGATGGGAATGGAAGTCGCCGCTTTTAGCCGGGAAAGACTAAATAATAATATTGCGCCCAAATGAAAGTAGTTTTATATCTTTGTATAAACAGATTGTAAAGCTATTTGCTGCGCAATTTGAAGTCTGCATTGTCTAAAGGAAGTAAGAGTATACTCGAGTGCGCATTGCCCTTAGGCCGGCCGACTCTTGCGTAGACTTGGAGGGCCCTCCGCATTCACCAGGGAAATGGCGATTGCTGTGTAGGCACTCGGCCTCAGTAAACACATCAAGGAAAAATAATGGCCAGGACAAACTAACTTCCAGGACCACCGATAATTACCTTGCATTTCCCCCCCGTTTCAAACGCACACGCCCACTCGCCCATCCAATTATACGAATACATTATTTACAATTTCATAATTAATTTCGGCCATTTTATATTTACGAAATAAATAATTCCGATCCGAGCAAATATACTATTGCGTTATGATATTCCACGGCTAATAAATCATCCGCGCTGCCCGCACGCACGCCGACTCATATAAACTACAACCGCCGCACAAATGAAACGATTCGACACGACCATTTTCAAATTAATTATTTTATTAAATTTGCATTCAATTAAAACGGCGGGATTTGGGAAATATCGATCATCAAATTAACCCCCGTCAAAGAATATGAAAATGCACGGAATAAAGATTTACGGCCGCGCGCGCTGAGCTGAGATAAAATCAACTTACATTGTTGTTTGTTGTCGTATCGGGTAGTTTGTATCATTCGCATATATATACACGGGGTGCTTTTGCAAGAAGACCGTTCCGGGGAAATGCCCGCGTCTTTTTATGCGCGCCGTCTGAAATAAATGCCGAATGAACTTGCCTTCGTTTTGCAATGCCGCGCGGCCACTTTGTTTTGTGTATCCGCCATCCGTAATATTTTACATGCTAATATAGTTTGCATTTGCCGCGGAAGCGCAAGAAATTCTATTAAAATGTGCATGTCTACCTGAGCAGCATCCATCCCTTTTCGATTAATGCAAAATGCAACTGGCTGCATTGAAATTTTATTGAAATATTTACTATCCGCTGCAAGGGTGTTTAATATTAAAAATTGCATTAAACGTTCAACACGAGAAATCAATTGTATCAACAATCAAAAAAAATATCAACAAATTCCACTAGGAATTTGGTGAACACACATGCTCCTGAGTCTACCCCTTAAATGCATGATTTTTTAAAAAAATAGTCATCCACTTGCTACAAAACATAAGAATCGCGATTTATTAGCAAAATTGTGAATGATATATATATATATATATATATATATATATATATATATATATATATATATATATTTATATATATGCAGATATCTGCATATATCTACATATATATCATTCACAATTTTGCTAATAAATCGCGCCTAATTAGGCAGTGATCATTTTAGGTTGCCGTTGCAGTTCTGCAACAACATGCATTTAAGGGTTAAGTGTAAAAACTGAATTATTTTTTTTGTTGTTGAGATAATAAATACATAATTTTACCTAAAGTACACATGGAAAATGTATTTTAGGTAAAATTATGTATTCATTATCTCAACAACAAAAAAAACGTAGTTTTATTATTTTCACATTTTCACATACTAAAAAAAACGTTCTTTTATCATTTTCACATTCCGAATACAGAGCATTATTACACAACAGAAACCCTTAGTTGAAAAAATCTTCATATTCACCCGGATTTTGTAAGGAAACAACAATAAGTTCGCGTGTATGCATAAAAAATGTACGATAAGCGTATAAATAATAAAAACAAGCGCCAACTGAATAAATTTCAACAAACGGACATTTCCACAATCACTTTTTGTTAATAACGTAATTTATTATAGTGTTTTATTACTGTAATATTGTAACAATTACTTTTAATAATAGTGGCGCTCTATAGAATAACTACCATTCTTTAATATGGTTTGTTTTGAAGTTTAATCGATAATTTAAGTCATTGAACTTATCAGTAAATTATTAAAATTGTTTAAAGTCATACAGTATCGCCAGACAATAACTCTAAATAGTTTTGATAATGAACTATAATAGGTGATGTTCTTGGGAACCCTGGTAGTACAAAAATTAAACAAAATATGTTGCGTAATTTTTGTATCGACCCAGCGTCTAAAATCGGCATATCGAGATAGGAGCGTAAAAGTTAAAAATAAAAAATAAATATAAGGAAAAATATGCCAAGATAGAGACTTTCAATTTTTTATTGTCATTTTGTTATAAATATTGTGTAATTTTTTCAAATCAATTGTATGACGGATCCATGGTAAAAAAAAAAAAAAAAATATGTTCTTACGTACTTGGTCGCCGAAAAAAAAAATACTTATAATCAAAATTTTCCAATTACCTTTGGGTATCTAGTGCACTGGTATGTTCTGAACTAGGATCAGTAAAAAAAATAAACAAAATATTATGCATAATTTTTTATCGACCCAGCCTCTAGAATCGGCATATCGTGATAGTAGCGTAAAAGTTAAAAATAAAAAAATAAATAGAAGGAAAAATACGCCAAGATAGAAACTTTCCATTTTCTTTTGTCATTTTGTTATAAACTTTGTGTAATTTTTTCAAATCAATTGCATGACGGATCCATGGTAAAAAATGATAATTATGAAATATGTTCCACTCGGTCGCCGAAAAAAAATACCTATGATCCAAATTTTCCAATTTCCTTTGGGAATCTAGTTCACTGATATGTTCTGCACTATGTTAAGTAAAAAATTAACCAAAATATGTTGCATAATAATTTTTTTATCGACCCAGTGACTAAAATCAGATTAGGAGAGTAAAAATAAATAGAAGGAAAAATATGCCAAAATAAGGACTTTTCAATTTCTATTGTCATTTTGTTATAAATATTGTGTAATTTTTTCAAATCAATTATCTGACGGATCCATGGTAAAAAATAATAATAATGAAATATGTTCGACATGGGCGCGGAAAAAAAATACTTATAATCAAAATTTTCCAATTTCCTTCGGGCATCTGGTGCACTGATATGTTATGCACTAATATCAGTAAAAAAAATCAACAAAATATGTTGCATAAAGTTTTTATCGACCCAGCCTCTAAAATCGGCATATCAAGATAGTAGCGTATAAGTTAAAAATCAAAAATAAATATAAGGAGAAATATGCCAAGATAGAGACTTTCCATTTTCTATTGTCATTTTGTTATAAACCTTGTGTAATTTTTTCAAATCAATTGTATGACGGATCCATGGTAAAAAATAATACTAATTAAATTTTTCGACTTGGTCGCCGAAAAAAAAATACTTATAATCAAAATGTTTCCAATTTCTTTTGGGCATCTAGTGCACTGATATGTTCTGCACTAAGATCAGTAAAAAAAATTAAACAAAATATGTTGCATAATTTTTTTATCGACCCAGCCTCTAGAATCGGCATATAGAGATAGTAGCGTAAAAGTTAAAAATAAAAAGTAAATAGAATGAAAAATATGCCAAGATAGAGACTTTCCATTTTCTATTGCCATTTTGTTATAAATATTGTTTAATTTTTTTAAACCAATTGTATGACGGATCCATGGTAAAAATAATAATAATGAAATATGTTCGACTTGGTCGCCGAAAGAAAAATACTTATAATCAAAATTTTCCAATTTCATTTGGGCATCTAGTGCACTGATATGTTCTGCACTAGGATCAGTAAAAAAGTTAACCAAAATATGTTGCATAATTTTTTTATCGACCCAGCGACTAAAATCGAGATAGGAGCGTAAAAGTTAAAATTAGAAAATAAATAGAATGAAAAATATGCCAAGATGGAGATTTTCCATTTTCTATTGTCATTAGGTTATAAACATTGTGTAATTTTTTCAAATCAATTGTATGACTGATCGATGGTAAAAAATAATAATAATGAAATATGTACTTGATCGCCGAAAAAAAAATCTTATAATCAAAATTTTCCAATTTCCTTCGGGTTCTAGTGCACTGATATGTTCTGCACTAGGATCAGTCAAAAAAATTAAACAAAATATGTTGCATAATTTTTTTATCGACCCGGCCTCTAAAATCGGCATATCAAGATGCTAGCGTATAAGTTAAAAAATCAAAAATAAATAGAAGGAAAAATATGCCAAGATAGAGACTTTTCATTTTCTATTGTCATTTTGTTATAAACCTTGTGTAATTTTTTCAAATCAATTGTATGACGGATCCATGGTAAAAAATAATACTAATGAAATTTTTCGACTTGGTCGCCGAAAAAAAATACTTATAATCAAAATGTTTCCAATTTCTTTTGGGCATCTAGTGCACTGATATGTTCTGCACTAAGATCAGTAAAAAAAAATTAAACAAAATATGTTGCATAATTTTTTTATCGACCCAGCCTCTAGAATCGGCATATCAAGATAGTAGCGTATACGTTAAAAATCAAAAATAAATAGAAGGAAATATATGCCAAGATAGAAACTTTCCATTTTCTATTGTCATTTTGTTATAAACCTTGTGTAATTTTTTCAAATCAATTGTATGACAGATTCATGGTAAAAAATAATAATAATGAAATATGTTCGACTTGGTCGCCGAAAAAAAAAAAACTTATAATCAAAATTTTCCAATTTTGTTTGGGCATCTAGTGCACTGATATGTTCTGCACTAGGATCAGTAAAAAAAATTAACAAAATATGTTGCATAATTTTTTTATCGACCCAGCCTCTAAAATCGGCATATCAAGATAGTAGCGTATACGTTAAAAATCAAAAATAAATACAAGGAAAAATATGCCAAGATAGAAACATTCCATTTTCTATTGTAATTTTGCTATAAATATTGTGTAATTTTTTCAAATCAATTGTATGACAGATCCATGGTAAAAAAATAATTATAATGAAATATGTTCGACTTGGTCGCCGAAAAAAAAAACTTATAATCAAAATTTTCCAATTTTCTTTGGGCATCTAGTGCATTGATATGTTCTGCACTAGGATCAGTAAAAAAATTAACCAAAATATGTTTCATAATTTGTTTATCGACCCAGCGGCTAAAATCGAGATAGGAGCGTAAAAGTTAAAAATAAAAATAAATAGCAGAAAAAATATGCCAAGATAGAGACTTTTTTCATGTTGTATTTTCATTTTGTTATAAACATTATGTAATTTTTTCAAATTAATTGTATGGCGGATCCATGGTAAAAATAGTAATAATGAAATATGTTCGACTTCTGGATAGTTCTGGATAGTTGGCTGGAGGGTAGCATAGCTACAGACACTTAGGCCTCAAGATGGGCCCATTGTGAAACCTCCCTTTAAAGGCTGCTCACTCGTCCCACCAGTCAATTTTGCGTGCAAGCCGCAAAACCCTGGCGGGTGAGGAACTGCCAATGCTGACCATACTAGGCCATGTTCGACTTGGTCGACGAAAAAAATACTTATAATCAAAATTTTCCAATTTCCTTCGGACATGTAGTGCACTGATATGTTCTGCACTAGAATCAGTAAAAAAAACCTCATTGCATTCACTGCTCTTCCAACTTCATCAAAAAACACATCTAACCTTACTTCTTCTGTCATATCCTTCCTTACAACTACACCTTACATTATCCGGATTCATTCCACCAATTTTCCCATTTATCTTGACCGTGAGTACATATACCAAAACGAATCCTTAAATAATTCTTTCTCATTTTCACACCTGAAGCGACATATTATGGTCTGTGACCTACTGTGGCTCGCTCCCTAGATATTT
This sequence comes from Lordithon lunulatus, assembly GCA_963942505.1. Taxonomy (NCBI): domain Eukaryota; kingdom Metazoa; phylum Arthropoda; class Insecta; order Coleoptera; family Staphylinidae; genus Lordithon; species Lordithon lunulatus. Next base: position 11,025,532 of record OZ012674.1, on the reverse strand, counting down.
CGACAGTCGCTGGTGAACCTTTTATCTGTTCCTCTCTCCTATATCTACTGTGCCTAATATAACCTTACGTTTTTCTTGTACTTCTAATTCCAGGATCCTGACCAATATAACTAGACTATAATGGCGCCATTACGCGTCAGTGTTTCAACTTCTTCGAAAAGACATTCCTACTCATCCATACATTTCTCTCTATGTCCCATTTACCCATTAATCCCTTCCGTTCTGTGTTGCGCTTTCCATAAACATTTCTTTTATCACACGTCTTTCTCTCATACTTGTCCAACTAGTAGCGCAGACGACGCATCCATTGAAAAACTATACGTATGAGTTATAACGAGCGCTGAGAACATGGAGAACACATACTATAAAGTCATTACTGAAGATTTTAACGAGAAAATAGGCAAAATAGCAAAAATAGCAAACAACTTCCAGTTTTCCTCATCCCACATAAACTCTAATCGATATGCTCTTGTAACTTTTTGAAAATGACTACATTTGATTTATTTATGTGTACTTGTAGTTTTTTCTGGTGCACTGATATGTTCTGCACTAAGATCAGTCAAAAAATTAAACACAATATTTATGTTTACTTGTAGTTTTTGCTAAAATGTCTGTTTAACATCTTGATCATTTACTTGGCGAGTACACATATCATCCGTATATGCCAGGATACTTCTAAACATTGTATTACTAATCAAGCTCAGTTTGTATATAATCTTGAAGAAACTCGAAAAATCAGTGAATTATTGATTAGTTACATAAGTTTCAATACAATTTGCTGTTTCACAATATTTACTTCTCCCCTATCTTTCAGTTTTGGCGAGTATACAGATCATCCGTATATACTAGCATACTTTCAACCATTGTATTACTTATAAAGCTCAGTTTGTAGATTTGCTTGAAGAAACTCGAAAAATCAGTGAATCATTGATTAGTTACATAAGTTTCAATACCATTTGCTGTTTCCCAATATTTGCTTCTCCCTATCTTTCAGTTTTGGCGAGTATACAGATCATCCGTATATGCCAGCATACTTCCAACCAATGTATTACTAATCAAGCTCAGTTTGTAGATTAGCTTGAAGAAACTCGAAAAAGCAGTGAATTATTGATTAGATCCATAAGTCTCAATACCATTTGCTGTACCCCAATATTTACTTCTCCCTATATAGTTATTGGTTATTGGCCACTAGAACCCTGTAGTGACTCTGCTGGGCCTGAATATAGTAGGGCTCAAAGATGCAAATCAAACACCTTTGATCAGCAGGCTACTGATTAGATTTACTTCGTACCAAGAGACCGTACTCACGCCTTACATAAGTTTCAATAACCCTTTGATGTATCCCAAAATTTACTTCTCCCTAACTAGTTATTGGTTATTGGCGAGAGCCACTAGAACCCTGTAGTGACTCTGCTGGGCCTGAATATAGTAGGGCTCAAAGATGCAAATCAAACACCTTTGATCAGCAGGGTACTGATTAGATTTACTTCGTACCAAGAGACCATACTCACGCCTTACATAAGTTTTAATTACCCTTTGCTGTATCCCAATATTTACTTCTCCCTAACTAGTTATTGGTTATTGGCAAGAGCCACTAGAACCCTGTAGTGGCCCTACTGGGCCTGAATATAGTATATAGTAGGGCTCAGTCCAAAGCTGCAAATCAAACACCATTGAGCAGCAGGGTACTGAGTAGATTTACTTCGTACCAACAGACCGTACTCACGCCTTCACGTGGCGGCGCTGATGATGCTAAGTTGAGACGGATCGACAGCTAGCTCAGAACACCAGAGCTAGCTGGAAAGGAAAACAAGAGATGAGCAGACAAATACACATCTAATAACAGAAGGCCACTTTCATTATTTTCCCAAAGAAATAGAATAATATGATGACTAAATTCAACACAAAATGTTCCGGTGTTAATGATTCCCCAATCGGCTCTCAGAGGGGAATGATTTTGGACCGTACGAATTCCATACGAAGAAGGAAAGCTATAGTCCTGACCATAGATATGCTAGGATTGCCGGGTTGCAAAAAAGTTCAACCAAGTGTATCATACCGGTCAGTATCTCACCATAACGCATTCATACCCCTGCTTAAAATGAAAAATGGCAATTGTGAAAACAGACTAATTAGCCTTATGAGTCACAATTTAATTTAAAACTACTCCTATAACTAATTAACAAAAGGAAAATGCGAAAGCACAATTAGGTAGACCCTAGATTCATGCAAGGGCTGGGAACACGAGAAGCAATTGTTGCAACACAAGTTCTAGTACACAATTGTTACGATCGGAGAAAACACGTATACCTATGTTTTATAGACTACGAAAATGGTTTCCACAAAGTCCATCACCACAAACTCATTAATTTCCCTAAAACGATTGGATATTGACCAAAAAGACATTCGATGCATAGAAAGGCTGTACTGGAATCAAACAGTTTGAAAACGATACAACAACCAGCGAGATGGAGATCCTCAGAGGAGTCAAACCGACTTAATGAAAATGAAAACAATACAACTATTGAGATTATGATCCGCAGACCAGTCAGGCAGGGGTGTGTTGCTTCACCTATCTTGTTTAAGATTTATTCAGGGAACATAATCCTGGCAGCACTCAGGTACTGGAATCAAACAGCCAAAGTGCAAATTGAAATCGATACAACAACCAGTGAGATGAAGATCCTTAGAGGAGTCAAACAGCCCAAATGAAAATGAAAACAATACAACCATTGAGATTATGACCCGCAGAGCAGTCAGGTAGGGGTGTGTTGCTTCACCTCTCTTGTTCAAGATTTATTCAAAGAATATATTCCTTGAAGCACTCAGGGACTGGAATCAAACAGCCAAAGTGAAAATTGAAAGCGATACAACAACCAGTGTGATGAAGATCCTCAGAGGAGTCAAACAGCCCAAATGAAAATGAAAACAATACAACCATTGAGATTATGACCCGCAGAGGAGTCAGGCAGGGGTGTGTTATTTCACCTCTCTTGTTTAAGATTTATTCTGGGAACATATTTCTAGAAACACTCAAGGAGCTAGAAAAAGGTATAAAGGTTAACGGTATTTGGATAAATAATATACGATATGTAGGCGACTAATCACCGATAACTTAGAAGACCTCCAAGAACTCGTCAACATGGTCGAGGCATACAGTCAACTTATAGGACTGAACATACATATTACGAAAACAAAATTACATCTCGAGACCCTAACATGGCAAAAGATGTGGCACTGGCGTTGGCAACGTACCAATGTAGTCTTCTGCTAGCCATGTTCCCAGATATAAAAATATGCTTGACAGCAAATTTAAGTATCTGGGAACATGGCTAGTCATCAAATACCAAGGTTAATTGAAATAGCACGCAATGCATTCATAAAGGTCCTTGCAAACTCTCAGCAAATGTAAGTATCTGGGTACATGGCTAACAGAGGACTAGTCATCAAATACCAAGGTTAATTGAAATAGCACGCAATGCATTCATAAAGGTCCTTGCAAACTCTCAGCAAATTTAAGTATATGGGAACATGGCTAACACAGGACTAGTTTTCAAGCACCAAGGTTAATTAAAATAGCACGCAATGCATTCATAAAGGTCCTTGCAAACTCTCAGCAAATTTAAGTATCTGGGAACATGGCTAACACAGGACTAGTCATCAAGCACCAAGGTTAATTAAAATAGCACGCAATGCATTCATAAAGGTCCTTGCAAACTCCGAATTTGAACTGAACGTTAGAATAAAATTTGTAAAATACTACATATGGGTCGTTCTACTCTACGGTATGGAAGGATGGACGATGAAAGTAGCATCAATGAACAGATTGAGGCGTGGATCTATCGCAAAATGTTCAGGATGTCGTGGACTGCTAGGATAACTATTGAGGAAGTCCTGCTACGCATAGGCAAAAGTTCACGACTACTTTTGACTACAATAAAAAGAAGGAAGAGTTTATATCACGTGTTCTTCTGATACGAAATCAGGAGTTATACCATACTCCTGATTTCGTATCACGTGTCCTTGATATAACAAACAACGTATCATTACAAGGTAAAATTAAAGGAAAAAGAGTAGTTTAATTGAAAGAAAAAAGAGTAGTTGAAAGAAAAATGTCGTGGTTGAGAAACATAAGGCAATGGAGGGGATTAAGGACTATCGTAAGTTCATACAGTCAGGAATCGCGCAGAGATGGATCATATTGTCGCATTAATGGATATATAAATAAGAAGAAGAACTAGTTATTTCGGCAAGAAAAAACTTGTTGATACAGCCATCAACCGTGAGGCTTTTCCGTCGGTACAGGGAGAACCTTAGAAGAGTGTAATCATCCGGTATGTACCTTAACTTCACAGAAAACTTCTCAAAAACTGTGATAGGTGAAAATTCGCCTCGATAGGATTCGAACTCAAGCCCCTCAGTGCTAAGAGATGGACGACGCCTCTAACGATCCCCAGGAAATACAACTCAATTTAATAATATATCTAGAATGGAGGTATACATACTACTAATACAGTTGAAATCGTAGATGGTTCGATTGCAGCCTCCGTACTTAAATGAGTGTTTTCATAATCTACTTAGTTTGTTCATTTGCGGCTACTTATGCCCATTTTTTTTTGTGTGGGTCCGCGTCGTTCGCATTCCCCTCTTAAAAAGTTGAAATTTATGCACCTGAAACCGGCGAGCGTGAAACTCTATTTATAATTTTTCCGGCGCGAGGCTGTATAATAACAAAAGCAACCAACTAAAACAGTCGGGGCCCTTCCTTATATTCCCGATGAATTTGTAAAGGCCGCAATTCATTATGTATGTTGTTTGCGGGGTTGAAATATTGCGGCGCGAATTTGTATATATATATATTTTTTTTCTCCACACCCCGCAGCCCGCCCGCGAGTTTTATGTATACTTATTGCGGCAATAGTACGATAGCGGCGGCTAATGCATATATTCATGAGTATTGCAACTTATTTCTGTATTCAAAGTGATTCCCTTGAATAGGAAACTCGGAGTTGCGTGCTGATGCGTTTCCGATAGCACATCAACAGGGCGCGGGTTCGCATCCGGATTTTGATGCGAAATAATCGAGCCGCAAAATTCTGTAAACGATTTAGTTAATAATTGGCTATTTATAAAATGAATTAAATTGCGGCAGTGTATTTGTTTTTCATTCAGTTAATTATTAATTAGAAGCTCCACACCGGGATACGTCCAATTAGATAAATGGCGCCATTTGAATTTTTTGTTGCTTGTGTGTTGCCATTTTATTTCAACGCCGAACATGAAAGATTTGCAAAAAAAAAGGGGGAGGTGGGGGAGCAGTATAAAAAACTCAAACGTTTCCGAGTTTGTTGGCTAAAGCATTCACCGGATATAAAACCGCCAATTCTAAAAGGGTCGTCGTTATTTGTCGTTGCCTTTTTATCTTCTTCGTTTGCAAATGTACCGTCACGGAATGAATTTGATGTAAATGAACTGTGTTATATCACTTAGGTGGTCGCGTCTTGGCAATTAGTTCTTATATTCGTGTTTTATTTAAATTCGACCACGCGGGGCATCAATCAGGATCGGTTTGTGTACGGGGGTGGGCAACAACTCGCGAGCAAGCGTATGTTGTGCAAACCGCCCGACCGCCGCTGCAGTGATTTAGTGTTAACACTCCCTTGGGAGCCGAACCCATAATCCAGCAATTGCAAAACCTACTCTATTCCAATCAATTACTCCATCGGTTACACGTTACTTCCACACAGGTTTAAAAGAAATAATCCATTAAGTGGCTGGCTTTAATTGTGCCGATAACGCGTCAATACTCGCGCGCGGGCTGGTTTAATCTTCAACACTCCCGGCAACTTAATCGGATACAACGGCAGCACGGATATCTTGTGTGATGATTACACGAACTATGCTTAATAGGGGCGGGCATAGTGTTATTCCGCTAGGGACGCTGCTGCAGGATTGATAGTTAAATAAACGATCATGGATTTCTCAATTGCTCAACACTGTTACACAATTTAATCAAATTACAAAGCTGTCTCTCACACTCATTTGACTAGTACGGACAACATTTGTACTAATGGGCACTATCTAAATAAAAATAATCTAATTATCTGTCTTCTAAATCCAATGTCTTGCTAGATGTATAGTAATGTTTGTATTGTGCGATGTTTACAGACTTTTACTCGTAGTTGGTTCTATCTATAGTATAAGGAAATATATGGGGTTAATTTATTAGAATGTATAAATTTGCTATAGATGATTATAAGTAAATTAGTATGGAAACACATTATGCGTTAGTGCATTTGTTGGATAACGTTATGGGGGCGCAGTGTAATTTATCAAAGGTGGTGACTATGTGTGAAAATGTTTAGTTTTGTTGTAATCACCATAAATCTTAGGCGGACGTGTCGGAAGCCGGGATTTGAATGGAAGAGAGGTTCAGGTGCGGAATCGATAACAGATTCAAATATTATTTGGTGGTGGTGTGAGGAAAATACGTTCGCACAATCCGCGCACGAATAGTTTGGGAAACATTATAAGTTACAAAAGAACATTCCGAAAATATTTATGAACTCGAAAATTTCAAGAAGAATAATACGGGGAGGAACCGGGGAAATTTCCCGCCGCAAATTTACATCTTTAGTAACATTGTGAGGGGTTGAATATCTGGGTTGATGCGGGGCATTGGCGTATCAAGGGGTCCGCGCGACGTCTGGCGATGAATATTTTCAGGACCCCGGGTTAATCTAGCTACGTGCGTTTTAAACAAGGCGGGGTTGTTTATGGGCAAAGTTTCGGCGAAAACAAGTGCGCCTCTGAACGGAATCACCAGCACCTCCGGCGTAACCACACACAGATCATTACCGCGCCGGCCCCCGAGAGAGGAAAGTGCTGCCTCCGCTAAAATGTAAAACTCAAATACCCGATATGTTCCTACCGCGGTGGTGGCGGCGGCTCTAATTGAAGGCGCGCGATCGCAGGCCACTGCGGACAGGTGAGGCGAAGTGGCAGCAAATTTCAAGCACGCTTCGAGTTACATGTTTTATGTTAATGGAGAAAACATTATCATAACTCGGGGAAAATACAGCTGCGCCCCATTATCATATCCGCGCGCCAGATAATAAGCGCTGTCTAATAATTGGACTAAACTAACGCCGCTGCAGCTTATAACTTTTCCCCCCGAAACCGGCATTCTCTTAATTCCCGACAATTTTTGGACGATATTACTTTTCAAAAGAAATTAACACGCAATGTAATTGCCACATAACCGATTTCATCCCAACTCTTAACTGGTTATATAAAGTAGTGTATCTAATAAGCCCTTTAAGGGTCACAGAAAATATAATACAATCTAAAATATTATCACTAATAATATCTACTGAAAATTAGAATTTATGTTGAAAATACTAGTAGTGTAGTCAAATAGGTGAAAAATGACCGTCGTTTTATCAAGTGCCGCGTACAGGGGGCGCCGAATTTATTTACAAATCGTTTCATTAATAACGTTAATGGTGATCGATTCGTTAGAAATTAATACGGGCGCACGTGTTTTTTTTTGTCTGCGTTGCCGGCTGCATTAAATACCGGTTGTAAATAATCGCCGTTTGTCTGGGGCGATCGCGTTGAAATGCACGAGATGTAAGAAGATTAACAGCGGACGGGTTAGACTAATCATGCTAACGAGAGCCGACTGTGCGGAGGACCTTTCATTTCTGTCCGGTCATTAATTCACGACCGGGCGCGTCATTCATCTTTGTTTGCGTTTTAATTCGACGCCGACATGTTTCGAACATAAATTATATTTATACTTTTCTGGTGCAGTAATTGAGACGACTGTCCTTGCACACAGCGGCGCGGGTGGCCGGTTATTGTCTGGCCTGCCGTATTGTCGATATCACGCCCCAATATTTATCGACAGCGAAAAATGTTATTAAACTTATTTTCACGTTTATTGAACTCATACTTTTTACAAATGTCCTTCTTATTTTCTTCAATCGTCATTGGTAATCATTTTTATTATAATCAGTAAACCTTGATTACCGTTAGGTGTTGGGTGTAATGGCATCGTCATTTTTTCTGTACTAGTTGTAGATTATATAAGCGTCAATTCACAACTAAGAAATCTACAGATATATAATTCGATTTTATTAGAGCTGTATTCGTTTATCACTATGTGCTGCTCCGGGATTATAGTCTCTTGTTCTATTTGTCCTGCAAGCCGCCTCCTGATGCGCACAATTCTACCTCGTCCCGGCGCAAGACGGTATAGCAGCCACGGGGCGACTAGTAATATTAAACGAAAGCACCTTAGATCTCATCAATGGGGTGCTATTGAAGATTAATTCACAGAATCCCAAGAGGTTTATATACAAAGTACAATTCTATGCAAGGAACAAGCTGCGCATTGGCAACACCTTCTACAAGGACCTCCAATCCGAACTGGATAAAATTGATGCATCCTACAAAATAATGATCATTGATGTTTTAACCGCCAGCATAGGAAACACAGTCGTATATGACATGTAACAAAAATATAATGAACCTGTCATGAACAAGAACGGAGAAATCCTGGTACAATTCTATGCAATGAACGAGCTGCGCACCTTCTACAAGGACCTCCAATCCGAACAGGATAAAATTTATGCACCCTACAAAATAATGATAATTGATGTTCTAACCGCCACTATAGGAAACACATTCGTATATGAAATTTAACAAAAATATAATGAACGTGTCATGAACGAGAACGGAGAAATCCTGGTACAATTCTATGCAAGGGACGAGCTGCGTATTGGCAGAATCTTCTACACGCACAAGCCACAACAAAAATATACATGGGGCAATACAATGGGACACAGACTATAGATTCCACAATCACAAATAGAAAATTTCTTCCAACTCAAATTATAGACACCAGTCTTGTGCAAGATCGCATGACGGCCCAGAAATACAAAGCAAAACGTGTGGAAAATGGTAATATGGTTAGAACTAGCCATACACAACCAAGACTTATGTATAGCTAGTTTTAACCTTATTATCCTTTTTGACAAATCTCTCCAATTTTGTAGATACACTATCTTCTCCATTATTATACTAGTCCAGTCGAATGTACTTGCCACATTCTACCTGGATAAAATTTCGGAGTTAATGAAAATTTAGGATATTGCTCGGCGTTGGTGCGGGGTGTGGAATCTGAGTTTTCGACCTAGAGGGACCTGTTGTAATTTTCGGATTTTTTTCAGTTTTTTTGCTTATATCTTCTAAACCATTTTCGAGGAAAATGTCTATATACAAAATTGTAGAGCATTAAATTTCAATTTTCATTGGTCATCATTATTTTTATATCCAACACTAACGAGATACAGCAATTCAAAAATCGGGCAAATTTAATCGACTTGTGAAAAATACGAAAAAAATGCATGTTTCTGCTTTTTACCTTTTATTTTTCGACATATATTATGCATACTATGTATACCCTCCGATATGCCCCGATATATCACTATCACTTCCTCCTCACCACAAGTGATGTTCCTTTCCTCCCCTTGCCGTTATACTGAAATATATTCTTCTCTCCCCAAATCATGTAAATTAAGGTAGTATAAAATCATTGCTTATACTTATGTATTTAAGAAAACATAATATGTTACAATATTAACTAAATATTGTTACCGTTTCGGCGAACATGCCGCTCACCCCTGCTCCACGCTCAGTAGGGTAGGAAACCTCGGGCTGCGTGCGCCCCTTCAGCGGATGCTAAGAGTAGGGGGCCTGTTTGCGCGTTTGGCTCGAATAAAATTCTTCATAAGTACACACATGTGAAAATATTGGATCCTCAGCGCAGCTGTTGGCCTTCTATCCTCAATTTTCTTCAACAATTGTGTAAATTTAGCACTCATAGGGAGTTTCTTCTGCCCTAGGGGCCTCGGCCGGGAAGGACTCTCACATAAAAGCTTTTGGTCAAAGAAATTTGAATTTGTTCGAAAAACGAAAAACAGAATTTTACCAGATTTACTACGAGGGTAGAAATGACTGATTTCGTTGAACTGACGATAGAAACGCCCATACTCGACAGCGTATCGTTATTTTCTGTTGCCCCATCACATAATATGTTTACTTGAAGGGTGCTGTGTGGAAAGTTCCGCCAAATCATCATCATCATAGGTTGTTTCTTACAAAAAGTCAGAAAACCAAAAGTTTACCACTTTTGGTTTTCTGACTTTTTGTAAGAAACAAACTGCTATATATTGATGCGGCTTCTGGGGGTGAACTGGAGGGAAGGGTAGTGGGTATAGGTTGTATGTATAATATACATAGATATACTAAAAATAAAAGTTAACAAGGAGAAACATGCATTTTTCAGACATTTTTCAGAAATTTGCCCCATCTTTGAACTGCTGTATCTCGGTAAGATTGAATAAAAAAATAACGTCGTCTAATGAAAAGTTATGGAAATTTAATGATCTACAACTTTGTATATAGAATTTTTCCTATAAAACCCCATGAATTAGTTAGAAGATATAAGCAAAAAATTGATAAAAATCTAAAAAATTCGAGGTATTTTTCCCCTCCCTATGTTTGCACAGGTCAGTCGAGGTCGAAAACTTAGATTCAGCACGCCACACTAATCCCAATCAATATACCAAAGTTTCATTCACTTCGGAATTTTATCCAGGTAACCCCCTTTTTTTGACTTGCCGACTGGAATACACATGCTACTGCTTGTTTAGTTCTATCCATCTTCTCTGCTCTTCTATATAGAAGCATATGTCCCCCTTTCATTGCTATTTCTCCTTTGCCTTTTTTCTTCATTTCTGTTACGCTTAGGATATTCTACAAGCTCTCCTTCTTACCCTATCAGGCCTTTTGTGTTACATGTTCCTATTCGATATATTCTTTTCGTTTTTAGCCTGTCCTTCATTTTTTTAATACATTTTTATTTATATAAACTGTTACACATCTTTATATGTATAATATATATTTATATACACAACAATACATACAAATATGCACTTATGTTTAAACGAAAACATAGTGTTCTACCCTGTGTCTTCACCTCGAGGTTTGTAGGCTTTGTCCCATCCCGGGCTATCGGTATCGAGGGCTGTATGTTGTTTATCGCTTCCTTTTATGCTATTTTACTTTATTTTGTCCCGTTTGTCTTCACATCTCTAATCAAAATTATTAAATTTAGGTATGTTTTCCATTCAGAACGTAGCATGGATTACTAATTAATATGTAAATAGTTTTCAGTTAAATTTTCAACTAATTTATTTGTGATAGACTAAAACTATATAATTTTAAAGTTGAAGTTTTAGGTGTCTAATCTACACGAAAATGGCACGATTGATGAAAAACAAATGTACAATGTTTGCACGTGCATGTTGTAAACTGCGCAACATCTAGACTAGTCACGTTTTGCAAAACGGGGCCCCCTCGTTTTTGCGACGGCCGCACATAAAAACGGCGGGCTGCTAGTTCGTGCGAAATAATCGAATTTCATTTGTGTTGCTAGTTTTGTAATTAGTAGCGGCGGTGTGGGGCTGTCTTGGTTCTGGCATAAATGGTGTTTTGCGCGCCCCGCGGGGGTAGGTATGCAAATGAAATGAATGCGAATCTTGTGTGCCGCGATTACAATGTGGTTTTGCGAGAGTAGGGTGTGTATTGATGAACAATTTCTCTGTGTGTGCGTGTATTAAATATAAGTTCCGATCGGCTAAACATTAATTGTGCAATTGTGCACTGTGAGGGTAATTTTATGTGGCAGGGCGTATTTTAACGTTTATGCGCAAATATGGCGCGTATTAAATGTTACTGTCGCAGTCAAATGAATGCGTTGCAACTATTTAGGAAAATGATGGGTAATAATAAATAACTGTCATCGTCATTTCGTCATGAATCAAACAGGCCCGCGAATTAATATCAATCCAACAGGGGAAAGTAGTCGCTTCATTAAAAAGTATATGATTAAAAATGAGGCCAGTTAATTTTTATTTGGCCATGCGGAAGCGAGGCGAGCTCGGTTGAATTTTTTTGCGAGCACGAGCGTATATTTTAGACCCGAATGTGATAAATTTATAATGAAACAATTTATTTTGGCGCGCGTTAACTGGGAAAATGAAGAGATATTATAGACGGACACGGTTGCGCCCGTAATGCTTCATCGGCGTTAAATATAATTGGCGCACTAAACAACCCGAAATTTAAAGTGCGCAACTAGAGATAACAATTCTAGGGGGAGAGAGCGGTCGTGACAGCAATCTGCAAACGATTAAAGCGGCAAATCCAGGGCTCAAACGCTTTCCAACCCCTCGCGTCTTAGCACAGATTAGACGGTGTAGGAAATAATATAACTTATCTCAGATATTTACATCGCACCCTTAAATTACACCCGTAAGCACCTTGTTAATGTGAACTCCTGGTAACTGGTTTTCTGCAGAGGTTTAAATCAAACCGAATGACCCGTGTGTGTATGTGAGCGCATCGGTGGTAATTGGATATAAATATTGGCATCTCTTTGATCACGAGGGATGGCTCTGTACAAAAGTAATAGCATTTCAATCGAGCAGTCTGATCGGTTTACAATCAATCAAAAACAAGCGTTTATATGGGAGCACCTTGGGATGCTAGTTATTAAGCTGCTTGATGAACAAGCTCTCGCCCCAGTGCCGCTGCAGCGCCAGCGACAATAGACTAACTTGTTGATTACCAAACGGACGCATTATCCGCCGCCCACCAATTTACTCGCTCCTCCAAACGCGCCCCCCAGCAGAGCACAAACTCAGCCGGAGATAATCCAAGTTAGGAATTAAATTAAGACGCCCGGCGCGACGAAAAGAATTAACAATCCGGATAATTTGTATTTACAACGGTGTCAACTCTTTATTAACATACTACGTGCACGCTTTATGCAGATTAACATATTATTCAACCTGCATCACACGGATATATCCCCCAACCCTCTAATTAAAACGAAAACTTCTAAAATGCAAATACTTCTGCAACAACACTCCGTTTCTACAACTGTGCACCTTATCAAAGTTTTATTTTAATAGCATCTGCAATTATATCTTTAGAAAAATGTTATCACGTAATAGTAGTGAATAATGTGTTCCGCTCTAGCATATTGACCTTAGTGTCGTCGTGGCAGTTTTAACCTGAAAAATGTTCATTGCAAATTCATGCAATTTATCGTGACGGTAACCCTTAAATAAGGAGGCGATATATCGTATTTAAATATAAAAAATGCCATTCTTATGCATAAAATATAGTGGGGGGTGATTTTTCACTGACTCACCTTGTACGTCCCGAGGTTTTCTACTACACAGGGCAAACTGGCGTCCCTGCCTAAGGCCACCGTCACGTTGGGGATGGGCTCAGAGAACCGCGGGTCGTCCGTCATAGCTGCAAGCAGATAAATTATAAATGGCACCGAAAAATTAATCGCGGGGCGGACAGTAATGGTATCAATAAAATCAGATTCAGGTTGTGATTTATTATGAATACGTTTTAATTAATATAAATACGCACAGTTGATTTAATAATTTTGTAGCGCAAACGAGTAAACGAGTAGGTAATATTAATATGGAAACAATATGGACTGAATGTGCTGCATAAGCCGTCCGATAGTATTTTTAATTAATATGTATATTTCACAACTGCACCCCTTATCGCAGCATGCAATCCTGTATGGCATGTTTAATATATTAATCAAAGCGAAAAATATTGCCTGGCATAGGGGGAAAGATGGCCGAAACTATTCACAGCGTTCGGGCATCGATTATATTTTAACGACAATCATTTATCTTTGTTGCCCAAGCTTTATATCATCTATATGCTATTCAGCGCGGCGATTTTTCAGCAAAAAAAAAACACGATCACGATTAAATTTTTATCAACACGCCTCGCACAAATTCATCAATCGCGCCACTGCACTAGCCCCCCCCCCCCCCACCACACACGCGCAACTTACGATATTAATTTAAGTTCAGCTGCGAAGACAAAGGCTAATGCAGCGAAGTTGCGGCATGTGCCTATATTTCCCTCCCAACCCCGCGATCATAGCTTTCAACCGCCGCCCCTTCATGCTGCGGATGTATCTAATCCTACAGCCACTTACTGCAAGGTGTTAAATTTAAATTAATTTCAGTTTGCTACTTGTTTATTACCGTGGCACTACACTACACTACACAATTAAATACCCTTCCGCAAATATACTTGTTCCCTTATTAAGCGTATCATTTTTCATTCAAGCACCGCGCCACCGAGCACATTTTGCCTAAATTGTAGAAGACTACGACCGCTGCCGGGGGGCGATAAAGATATTTGAATGAGCACCGCCATGAGCGCAAGATGTTACCGGACGAGGGTACAGTTTTTTTTTATTGTGTTAACAAGTCGTATATAAAAAGCATTCAGGACGAAATAAATAGAATTATGATTACAAAGTTGCAATAAATATATAATTTTGTACTGCAAACTAGTCAAGCTTATGTGCTTTGAAACTTAACTAGAAACTAAAGACAAAAACTCGTGACGAAGGCAGCCGCAGGTTTAAACCTCCTGCCGACGTTTTTGCACAGCCGCCAAAAGACATTCCCGTGGCATTTTAATGCCGCCTCCGAATTCGGGCGGACGGGGGCTTAATTACAATCGCATGATACCTCCTGACAACGCGCTTTCTATTAATCACCCCTCGCTCGGCCGGAGAGTCGGAAAACACAATTTGCAAAGACACGCGATCTAATATTCTATTTTCCCTCGCAAAACCCACCCCACAACCCACCCGCGGCAGGCCGATGAATTCGTGAAGAGTCATCCCCGCGCCAGCCACGTGTGCAACCATGCCAAACCATTTGATTACCGTTGTCCGGTTAATGCGCGCCTGAATTATTTGTTATGTTTATGATTGTTATTAGAATGGAGTGGCGCAACTGTGATTATGATTATGATTATAAAGTTACCGCGCCGGCCCCTATTACCATGGCGCCGTTTCGATATGTACCGATGTTAATAACAAACATATTTTAGGGCCATACCACCAACCGACCCCAATTTTCCTTGCTAATCCTGTGGTAATTATTGAAACCCTACTCCAATTCAATCTTTATTGACTAATTATCTAACCTTTACTTTACTACTTTAATTACATCGGTTATTAACTAATTATTTAACTAGTTATGTTTATAACTATTTATTCACGACTAACTTGGTTTTATTATTAATAATTTTTATTGTAGATTTTGTTTTTTTACAAAGGATATTTCATAAAATCTGCTTATATTGAATATATAAAAATCATTTGTGAATTTAATACAGCTCAATTGTAGCTAAGGGGTTCAAAAGGGGTATTATCACATAGCCTCTCCTACCCAATCCCGACTCTCACCTCCACAAAGCCTGAAAAGAGGTGGTGAACCCTAGAAATCTGAGCAACCTAATCTTAAGATGAGGTAACCAACCCGTATCGAAGGCTAGGAATTACATGGATTATTAACTAATTATTTAACAAGTTATGTTTATAACTATTTATTCACGACTAACTTGGTTTTATTAATAATTTTTATTGTAGATTTTGTTTTTCTACAAAGGACATTTCATAAAATCTGCTTATATTGAATATCTAAAAATCATTTGTGAATTTAATACAGCTGAATTGTAGCTAAGGGGTTCAAATGGGGTAGTGCATGCGTACCGCATGATGATCGTATAGAAAGATTATCACATAGCCTCTCCTACCCAATTCCGACTCTCACCTCCACGAAGCCTCAAAAGAGGTGGTGAACCCTGGAAACCTGAGTAACCTAGTCTTAAGATGTGGTAACTAACCCGAATCGAAGGCTAGGAATTACATGGGTTATTAACTAATTATTTAACTAGTTATGTTTATAACTATTTATTCACAACTAACTTGGTTTTATTAATAATTTTTATTGTGGATTTTGTTTTTCTACAAAGGACATTTCATAAAATCTGCTTATATTGAGTATATAAAAATCATTTGTGAATTTAATACAGCTAAATTGTAGCTAAGGGGTTCAAATGGGGTAGTGCATGCGTACCGCATGATGATCGTATAGAAAGATTATCACACATAGCCTCTCCTACCCAATTCCGACTCTCACCTCCACGAAGCCTCAAAAGAGGTGGTGAACCCTGGAAACCTGAACAACCTAGTCGAAGATGCGATAACCAAGCCGTATCGTATCGATGGCTAGGTCAGGGCGAACGAGAGCGGGAGAAATGGTCCTCCGCTAAAGGGGGTTGGACGACGGGTTAACACTCGTCTCTGTAAAAAGAGACTTGTTACGAATACTCTACGAAATGGCACCGGACGGTAACTATGAGACTTTTCGCTCAAATCTCTTTAATCTTTCTTACGTATAAGAGAAATGGACGGGACACAGAATAAAAATGAATTTCGAACTCGAAGCTCTGATAAACAATAAAAACATAGTGAAATACATAAGCTCACAGAATAAGATAGTTCCATCATATATAAAGGATGGAAGCGGATGGGAACACGGAACTTATCAAAAAGTGGAAACCTACCATGAATAGACCCCATAAAAAGTGGAAAGATATCTTGAACGAGGACCTAAGAGAAATTGCAGCTGTAGAAAATAGAGACTAATGGAATAAAATCGTAGAAGATATCAAAACCCACAAAGGGTTGAGGCTCCACAACTAAGAAAGATGAAAAATGTAGGTAATATTTGTATAAACAAAAAACTATAATTAGAGAATGCAATGGTGTAAAAGTTTTACAATATTTTTCGTTCGGTGTGTGTTCGGTATATGCAGCTAATGGGTTAACACATATTGAAACAAAACCTATTAGTAGATCGTTATTACAAACATAACACAGAAGATAATCTTTTCATAAAATAAATATGATGATTACATCTGGAATATTATCCATTTGCAAATTGTATATAAATCTAAAACAAACTAGACCAGCCATCAATAAAAATTGAATTCCCATTAGAGTAACACAGTCCCATAACGAGCTTTGCAATAACATAGCAACATCTAAAGCACATGCAATTTAATTAATAACATAAACGAAGATGGCATTAGCAATGTACAAATGTACACAAATTTATTCTTGTCGAGCGTAATGGAGGGAGCATTGTGGCGCAATTAATCATACGTTCGATTCAATTGATTAAGCCCAACTATAAATATAATGCAGGTTAATTTATACAAATATTATTAACGACCGCCCGTCGCCGGAATTGTTTCGTTTCCGAGCAGCTCGCGCGCCCATTCATAAAATGCTATTTCTTCGCGCGTCCATTATTCACTCCATTCAGCGCTAATGATGAGCAAAACACTAAATCAATAGTCTCTAAGAAACGATGGCTATATATCCGTAGTACAATAATCTATTAAACACCAACAATTGTTTTAACTCGATTTCAGCGTCAAACGCATTTATGGTGGATGCGCCGGGTAATTTTATAATATAAATCGCGTATTTTAGTGCTATATAATTACGATTTTCAATATATTTATTTATTCTTATATTTAAACAATAAGAGCTTACATATATCACATGTTACCTATATCTTATATCATGACTGGCTAACTTTTGTGTACATACGATCTACTTTTTTTCTTAACCATTTAATAATAATAATAGATTTATTGCCCAACAGAACAAATCCTAATTACAGGACAACTATATGAATACTATATATATATATATATATATATATATATATATCATGATTTTGCTAATAAATGGCGATTCTTAAGGTCGTTTTAGACAAGACAATTTCTTAGCTCAAAAGTTGTTCAAGAAATGAATTCATATATACTCCTTCCGTACAATTTGTCTTTGACAAATAGAAAACGTTATATTTTTCCATTCGATCTATCATTCAATTCAATATTTCAAATGATTTGCTGCATGATACGAGACAATTTTTTCAATTGTCTCGCATCTTGACTAACTTTTGAGTCAAGAAATTGTCTCTTCTAAAACGATCTTCATGTTTTGTAGCAAGTGGGCGATTGGCGTTAACTAGAATTTAATATCAATTA
The DNA here is from genome assembly GCA_963942505.1 of Lordithon lunulatus. Taxonomy (NCBI): domain Eukaryota; kingdom Metazoa; phylum Arthropoda; class Insecta; order Coleoptera; family Staphylinidae; genus Lordithon; species Lordithon lunulatus. The sequence goes on along the minus strand of OZ012674.1, from coordinate 11,007,493 downwards.
ATAAAAAAATATGCGTTTAATGTTTTAAAATGTGTCGCGATCGACTTCTTATCATAGACGTAGTCTAAGTGGGGAGATATATGAAAATACACGTTTATACACTATGTTTTAGTAGGACACGGAAAATATATGTTCAGACATACGTGTCTACCTTAAGTAGTTAAGACATGGCGAGTGATCGACCCCTGATATAATTAAAAATATTTATATAAAATATTACAGTTATATTAGTTTTCAGTTGTAATGTTAATAAAGTACATTTATCGGTATTAATTAAAATATGAATTAATATTAATTAGATTTTAGCCAATGATATTAAATATGCCGACGGGATTTTGTCAGCGTGCAAAATTATTCACAATCGCCTTCGAGCTACATAAAACAAATCGCAACGCAACAAATTTGCGCGTACGGACGTCGCCCGTTGGATACATATATATTTATAAAATTCCACTCGATGATGAATGGACACGCGCGTTATTTTTTGCGCGCCGGGTTAACTTCGTGAATGATTTATGGGGCGGGATTTATCGCGTCCACAGGACAGTTTAAACTTTGTAAGAACAAATCCATACAGTGCGGTCGGATTTTTTTTGGTTGCCGTTGTTGTCGCGGAGAAATTTAATCCGGCTAATTCAATCGTAACTGGTTTATGTGAATAACAAGCGCGACCATTTGCTATGTATATCTAATATCCGGCCGTAATTCAAGGCGGCCGCGTCTCATCACCGACAAATTGAATGTGTGACAGTTCATAAATGAAATGTCAGCGGTCCCAAGGAATTTATGAAGATTTTATGCATTAATATGCATTTTTTTACGGCTGCAGCAGCAGCGGAACGCGCCTCCGCTGTCAACGTGCAAATTATGAAATTAATGAAATTCCTAAATAAATCACAACTTTAAGCCGCCGCCCCCATAAATATTTGTTACGTCGATGCGGCTATAATTATAAATTAGCGGGGGGTACTTTAATCGCCCTGTCCTCAATTGCCTTCTTATCCTACACGCACCGGAATTATAACGATCCTCGTAAATCTTGTCGAACCATCAACATCTACTTTATTCAAAATCGATTCCGTCGGGCTTAATGCGATTAATATTTGAAACACACTGTTTTACATTTCTTTACTTGTTTGTGACATAGTTTCCAGTTAATGTGACTTCATTTTAAAATTACTAATGATATTATTATACCCCTTTTTCAAAAACTTCCTACTGCTGATTGAAAATTTTGTTTTACTTTACTCTGTTTTTATATATTTATATTATTCATTTTACTTATTTGACAAAACAACACATCGCATGGTTGGCATGGGTCTCAGAGGTAGTATGCCGATATCTATGTTATGACAAAAATAAGAAACGTCCACAGTTTAAAAAAGACAAGTCGAACAAATATCACTTCCACGTCCTCGTCGTGACCTCTATATGCATGGCGTTGATGTGTAATGATGGCCCTGGCGATGACGCCAATACTGAGGTCCAGTTGCTGAGTTGATGCCGCCAATGCTGAGGAGAACCACCGCTGGATACCAACTGTTTAACTCTTGAAACGTTGTCAGAAGGAACTGGAAGCGTCGCTGACACCACCTTAATGACTCAGGACTAAAACTATTGTTGTGTTCTTTAAAATTGTGGATCTTGTTTGGGCGAAGACTATGATGTGTGCGGCTTCTTGGTCGCTCCGCGACTGTCTCGTCTGAGGGTACTCTTGCCACTGTTCGTCCTCTTCTGTGTCGTCCTAATCACGCTTTCTAATGGGTCCGTAATGACCGGCCCATAATGGGTTGGTGGGTCATTAGGGTTTAACGACTGATTGGCTTATTTGCCCAGCCAATATAAGTATAACACAACAGCGTACAAGGAGTGTACGTGGTGCAGCAGACGGAAGGAGTGAAAGGCGAGCCTACGGCGCCTCAATACTGGAACATAGCGGCTAAGGGAAGAAACCCCAACAGAAAAATCCTGGTTCTTCAAGCCTGGAGGCTGAATCGATTCATCATCATTCGGAAAAAAATCTAAATGTTAAAAATGTCATAAATACTCCTCGGAAACTGGATGGATACAAAAGGAGGCGAACCACGTAAAAGAAATTGGTTATGCGAGTGGCCATACAAGGACTGAAAACAAAAAAGGCAGAAGTATTTCATGAACTAACCTATATAAAAAATGGATATATGTGTACTTACAGAAACCAAACGGAAAGGAAGAGGAAATAAGATAGGAGAGGAATATATACATGTATTCTTCTTATTTAGGTGCCTTCTCCATAACTGTAGGTTGGCAACAATCATGGCAAATTCCACACGGTCTTGTGACGTTTTGAACAATGAGTGGGAGTTTAGACCAGTCCAGTCCCTTATGTTCTTTAACCAGGAGCATTTTCTTCGTCCTGGACCACGGCGACCCTCTATCTTGCCCTCCATTATTAATTATAGAAGGATATATTTTGTACTTCTGAAGTTATGTCCTAGGTACGTTTCTTCACAGTAGCCAATAGTTCTCTGTCTCTGTCCATGCGTCTAAGAATCTCATTATTCGTGATATGCTCCACTCAAGATATTCTCTGCATTCTTCGAAAGATCCACATCTCAAACCCTTCTATTCTGTTCATAGTATTGATCTTCACCGCCAAAGCCTCAACACCATACAACAGTACCGAGTGAATGTAGCACTTAACGAATCGATATCATAGTTTCAGGTTTAGACTTCTTTCGCAAAATCTCATTTTAACGAACGTTGTTCTGATTATTTCGATGCGTGTTCTTACTTCCAGATCTGGATCCAGGTGGTCGGTGATCCAGCTGCCATAGTATTTTTTAGTATTTGCTTATTGTATACTTGCAAATTGGCTTGAATATCTGTGGTGTTCTACTGATAACCATTGTTTTCGTTTTGGCCGTATTTAATTTTAGCCTTCTACCTCCACTCTGCTATTATTTGGTTCATCAAACGTTATAGGCCAGCTGCGCTGTCTTCAATTATACTCGTATCGTATCGCGTACCTGCTGTTGTTCAATAATTCACCATTGATCTTGATTCCATCTGTAGAGCTTTCTAAAGGTCGTTTTAGACAAGACAATTTCTTAGCTCAAAAGTTGTTCAAGAATTAAGTTCATATATCCTCCTCCCATACAATTTGTCCTTGACAAATAGAACGCGTTATATTTTTCCATTCGATCCACCATTCAATTCAATATTTCAAATAATTTGCTGTATGATACGAGACAATTTAGATTGTCTCGCATCTTGACTAACTTTTGAGTCAAGAAATTGTCTTGTCTAAAACGACCTTAAGGCTTTCAGGAATATTTGCTCCGAGTAGATATTGAACAACAATGCTGATAGTACACAGTACTGACGTACTCCACGTTTAATAGGAATATCGCTGGTCGTATCGTCCTCGAGTCTTACTGCAGCAGTCTGGTGTTCGTACAGATTTTTTATGGAGGAGATTTCTTTTTGGTCGAGGCCTTTGGTCATCAGAATGTTAATTAGGACGTCGTGTTTTAAACAGTCAAATGCCTTTACATAATCAATAAATCAGATGTACATGTCCTTCCTTTATTCTCTCCATTTTTGCATGAGAACTGACAGCCCAAACAACGCTTCTCTTGTTCCCAGTCCATCTCTAAGACCGAACTGTTCATTGCTTAGGTCTTCTTCGCATTTCTTACGTATTCTATTATGTAGGATTTTTAGAAATACTTTTAATACTTGGCTCATCAAGCTTATCAGTCGGAATTGATCGCACTTGTTTGCGTTTGATTTCTTTGGTTGGGCAATGAATACTGATTTTAGCCAGACTGGCGATATGTTTGCGGATTCATATATTTTGTTAAAGAAGTTTACAAGAATGTCGGTATTTTCCTCTTGTATAAGCTTTAGGATTTCTATGTACATGTCGTCCGGTCCTGCAGCTTTACCTGATTTGGTGGATTTTATAGCTTTATAACTTCTGATTTCATGATGTTCGACCTTGATTTGGATGTGGTAAATTAGTTTTGCCCTCGAACAAATTTTTGATATACCACTCTTGTTTCAGTTCTTCTTTATTTGTCAAAAGTTGATTGTCCTCATTTACTAGCCTGGGTGGTAGATGGCTTCTGGTATTTCCAGCTATTTCTTTCACCTTTTTGTGGAGGTTGAACAGATCGTGTTTGTCTTGTAGTTCTTCAAGTTCTTCGCATCTTTCTTCCATCCATTTTTCTTTGGTTTTTCTAATGTTTCTTCGTATGTTTGAGTTCAGTTCATTATATTTCTGCGGATCCACATTTTTGTATTTTCTTCGTTCATCCATTAAATTCATGATTTCTTCTGGCATCCACTGCTTTCGTTTATTAGCCTTTGGTGCTTTCAATATTTCTTGAATATTTTTAAATATTTGCGTAAGTTGATTCCATACTGCCTGAACCGTTACATGTATACAGCGGTGTTAAAAAAAGACGCAAGAGCAAAAAGAGGAGTAGCAATAGCCATGCACAGAAAATATAGGAAAAGCATAAAAGACCTCGAACAAGTACACCAGCAGATAATGAAATTAGAACTGTTAAAACATGGTCGGATAATTGTTATAATTGGACATATTGTACGAAAAATTATCCATGTATTATCAGAAATACATAAAGACAAAGAAGGGTGACTTAAATGTACGTACAGGGCGAGAAGATAAGATTCCAATAATAGGCATGTATGTGCCCCCAGCGAGGACGCGGATCAAAGACATATTGTACGAAAAATTATACGATGTATTTTCAGAAATACTTATAAAGACGAAGAAGGGTGACTTAAATGGACGTACAGGGCGAGAAGATAAGATTCCAATAATAGGCAGGTATGGAGATCAAATAGTAAATAATAACGGTAGACGCCTAATTCAACTATGTCAAAGTATGCCCTTAATAATAATGAATGGCTTTTCAGCTCAACGATATCCATAAATATACATGAACCTAACCTACCAAAGGGATGAAATCGATAAATTACTAAAACAGTACAACTTACCCTCGTAGAGGGAAGTTAAACGCCATCTGGAGGGTAAGTTGTACTGTTTTTGTATATAACCACTCGAGATTTTGTGTGAATTCATCCTCACTAGCTGAGCTACACTGACGAGATCTAATAAGATCGAAATCTAGATATGTAGATTGCTAAGAGGTGGGTTCACACTTATATAATATGATAAATTACTATATTATGCAAAAATAACAACTACCGACGTACATCGAAGTGCAGAATGTAAATCGAACCATCATCTCTTGGTAGGCAAAGTCATAATAAACTATAGAAGATTTAATGCAAATAAATCAACGAGCGAGGAAAACAGTAAGGATAATGCGAAGGAAGTTCCATACAACTTACAGAGCTTCGAAAACGAATCCACGTTCCCATATAAGCTGAGATTGGCCACCAAGCTACAAGGAGTGCAAAAAGAAAAAGAAAACAAGACAGAGAAACTCTACCAACTAATAAAACAACAAACAGGCAGCGGAAGAAGCTATAGGACATCAACCCAGAAACAACAACAAAAATCAGCCGTGATGGTTCGAAGAAATAGGAAAAAATGGTAGAAACAAAAAGTAAAGCTTACCCAACATGACTACAAAACCGGAAAAACGATTAATTGGAATATATATGCACACTGGAATCAACAGGTAGAAAAATAAGTAGCAGAGGAGAAAAATAAAACGTGGAAAAAACTTCGACGAGATAGATAGATGCATGGGATGGACGAATGGATCGTAATTCTGGAAGACGGTTAAGAATATTTGGAAAGACGGAAAAGCGAAAAGTAATTTAGAACTAATAAATATGGAGGAGTGGGAGGACTATTATAAGAGCCTATTAACGGAAAAATAGAAGTTTTCGACACTAACGCCGTCTACGTAGAGATACCCACATATGGAGAAATAAACGAATTAAACGAAATAAAAATAGAAGAAATAAAGAAAGCTCAAACGAATCATATATAAGTGTGAACCCACCTCTTAGCAATCTACATATCTAGATTTCGATCTTATTAGATCTCATAAGTGTAGCTCAGCTAGTGAACATGAATTCACACAATATTATTGCATATAGGGCACTACCCGGTGATCCTAATGACATGAGCATGTTGACGGTTATTACCATATGGGTGTGCATTGCTAATTGATGTGGTGCCGCCAGATGGCGTTTAACTTTCCTCCTAGGGGGTTAGTTGTATTGTACTCAAACGAATCGTAAAAACAAGAAGGCTGCAGGACCAGGAAACATCTCAATTGAACTAGTGAAGTACGGACCCGATATATTACTCGAGCTGATAAAAACAATGTTTAATAAATTCCTACTAGAAGGAGACAACATTCCAGAGGATTGGAGCACGTGATATATAAGCTCAATTTACAAGAAAGGGGACAAAAGACTATTTAATAATTATAGAGGTGTTGACAATACTTTTGTTTTACAGCAAGTAATAGAAAAACGGAAAGGCAGAAATCTTTCCACGCACCTAATATTTATTCATCTTGGGAAAGCCTTCGATACAGTACCCTAGAATAAACTTTTCGAAACATTGACGAAGTTAGGACTTAATAGTTTAGAACGATGGGCTATCAGAAACATATATAAAGAAGCTAGAAGCTCAGTCAAGATAGGAAACATATTTTTGCGACCGTTCCGCACAACAAAAGGGCTTGCAGTCTATCGCCAACACTATTTAAGATCTATATACAGGAAGCATTAAGTAACGGGAGAAGGGAGATAAAAAAATGGGATAATGGGTACAATAATAACATTAATATATCTATAGTTTAAAATTAAGATTGTATTCTTTTTTTTACTGTGAAATTAAATTAATTTTTTTAAATGTTGTTACTCAAACATTTTAATTACTATGGCCTGGAAAGGTCACTGACTAATAGCCTAATAAAGATTGTTTTCCTGCTAAAATAGTTCTGGATAGTTGACTAGAGGGTAGCATAGACACTTATGCCTCAAAATGGGCTCATTATAAAACCTCCCTTTAAGGCTGCTCACTCCTCCCGCCAGTCAATTTTGCGTAGTTAAGAAAATGGTATTAAAAATATATAAAGAACCCTAAAAAGACAAGTATTCTAGTTTTATTATACGAAAAATATACCAGTATTTTGCTTGTGAATTGTATTTTTAATATTAACAAACATTCTGTATAACAACCCTTATATAAACAATACTAAATGCAATATTAAACAGGTGATAAATATGGACAAACTAAAGCAAAAAAAAATGCTCGTTGCGGCTGATGCTTTATGTATTTGAAACATAAAATGAACCAATTTAATTTACAAACTGTAACAATCAATTAAAAAAAATATCATAACCACCTGAATAATTTGTGTGAGATTTTAAAAATGGTAATCATTGATGTATAAAATAAATAAACAATAACAAGGACTGTTGAGTTGGCATTAGTATGCGACTTTATATTAAATATAAATCATTATATATTACATTAATATATAAATCTCATGCGTTATAATATATATATATATATATATATGTATATATATATATATATATATATATATATATATATATATATAGAATGTAATTGTTTTACAATTTTCTAGTCGAGGTGTTCCGGCGGTAATATTGTTTGGTGTTGCGTTTTTTTTTTTCCTTTGCTCTCCTCAGAAGGAGGGGAACAACAAAACACACACACATCGCGTCACCTTTGCGCACCAAAGGTATTTTTATATTCGCCGTGCGCGCGTTATGGAGGAAAAAACGAAATCACCCATTTATTCCGGTAGGAAGGCTCCTTACCTCCCCGAAGAGGTTCATGCAAAGTTTGCAGATAACGGGCGACTGTACAGTAATGTGCACTCGGGTGGAACGCGATGAGTGATGAGAGCGGCGGCGGTGTCAAATCGATGCCCTAGGTGTTGCTAATTCGCCCGTTTGTATTGCGGTTCGATTTTTATGCGGGCAACGTTTACTTCCCTATAATCGGGCGACATAAATAGGGGGTGGGGGAGGCACGATAAAGTAGCCGAACCTCATTGTTTATGGCGGTTGCTCGGGGCGGCCAGGGGTCTTCAACATTTCATCCGCAGCCGCGAATAAATGGTTTCCGGAGCGTGGAACACGTGCTCCGATAACGTATAGCCTCATCGGCCTGCCTATTCACCGTTTCAGCGCAGAAAGAAAGGAAAAAAATAAGAAAAACAACCGTTCACGTCCCTAAAACGGAATGAGTTGTCCCGGCTATTCCTCTCCACGGGCAATTAAAAAAGAACGAAGTGAGGAAGTAAGAAAACTGCCGTCATTCACGCCTCTTGTTGCTATTTAGAGACTTGTAAGTGAGTAGGTGTAACGGCCACTCGTTATTCTCTTTCGCCCTTTTATTTATAGCGTATCGCCATTGAAAACTTTCCCGAACTCCTGTGTTTTATTCAAACCACACTCGAATTCACTTTAGTTGCCGCTAAATTATTATAATACACTGCCTAACTAAGCAATCTTAATAATTGCTGTAATAAAATTATATATGCCTCATTAAAATACTAATAGCTTTGTAAGCTTTATAAGTACTATCTCTCTCACGAGCGCGCTCTACACATATATAACACGAAATGACCATCCACCCTTCCTTCCGACACCCACTGAGAAAGTAATTCGAAAGCGCATTCTCCCTGTCAAGTCGCTGTCGAAAAGACAACGGTCATTTTAAAATTCTGTTAAGGTGAATCCGGGCGGCCCGAATAGCGGCGGCAGCTGGCGACTAAGAATTGGGATGACATTCAACGAGTAGAGGATGAGGTGAACCCTCGAAGAGGATTACGGGATCGATTCCATTCGAGCACGGCGAAAAAGAGACCCTTTCCCTCTTTATGTGCTTGTTATTCTATCCTTTATATTTGAAGTGGCCACTTAATGTGTTTTATGGCACCAATATCAGCTTGCATGTACATAAACACTAAAAATATGAATGGCCCGGAGTCCTTTTGCTCGGTTTAGCATCCAGCAACCGTACCGCACACGTGCGAATTAGCCCGCCGTGAGTGAATTTCAATAATACAATACAATCGTACGATACATAGAAGCCATTTAAGTTTAATCGAGAACATCAACAGGCACTATGCATAGATTCTGCATTATAATACTGTCGTTGGTGTTCGGTGCACGTGCCAACTACAAATTGCTTGTGAAAGTATGAGACATTCTAATAAAACTGTTATGTGACCAAGCAGGCTATTTTTCTTACTACACTATGGTTACCTATTAAATTTTTATAAGTACTTGTTTATTATACTTAAATAATTAAAATGTAATGCAATACGATATATTACGAACAAATGGTGGATGCGCCGGGCTTTAAATAAATTTACACGTGCAATGAAAGAATTTCAGCCTGTAAAGGGAAAGAATTTGCATCACAGAGTGTTTACATTTTCTTTATATGACACTTATAAAAAAATCGACCCTAAAGGGTATTGTTTTACAATAAAAATGGCGCGTACTGCAAACTATTTTTTTTTCTACAGTACAACTATTGCAAGTAATTTTTTTCATTACAGTCGCGTATTTTATATAAATAAATATAATTTATTTTCCAATCTGAGTTTATAAAAATATTATATATGTAGCCCAGTATAAAACTATTTAAAACATAAATTAAACCAGAAACTATTTAGACGCCCCCGTGATGAATTAATGTCCAAATGAGAAGTATGTTAGTAAGGGCGTTTGTAAATGTGTGTATGTGGCTTTTCGGTATATTGCGAAAGTTTGTGATTCCTCCTCCGGCGGTGGCAGTCTCTGCGGGGCATAGGGATTTGCAGCTTGCGGCCTGATTGCGCCGCAAATTTTTTTTTTGTGTCCGCGCGTTATTTTATAATAACCCGGTTGTTTTTTTTATTTGTTCGCGGGCAGGTGGGGGGTTGGGGCGTGCAGGCATTTCCATGCATGAAATTGTAGTTTGTTTAGCATAAAAGAAAATGGTGTTTGCGAGTGCAGATCGAGATGTTGCGATAGGGGCCGGGCGGCTGGGGTTCAAGTGTATAGTAATGGTGTTTGATAATTTTGGGCTTTAGTTTCAGTTGTGTGCAGTCGGTTAGCTAACACACACACACACAGGGTGGGCGAGTGAGGAAGTGACGTGGTTGAAGTGTTCGGAAAATATCGCCGGCCGTTAGCCCAGGAAGTTTGTCGCTGCCGAAACTATGTTTCCGGCTCCCCGAAATATCGATTACATATTTATATTGGTAATATTTTGAAACGGATTTCTTTTTGTTGCGATAAGATGATTTTCTCGCATTTATTAAAATCGTTGCCTCGTTTATATAATTTTCCCTACATACAAACGTTTTATGGAACTATTTCAATTCATAACGTGCATTGTTTGTGCGATTTCTCGAATAGAAATAAAGTGGAAATATTTTTTGAAAATATGCTTGCTTAACACACATTTCATATTCTTTGTTAAATAAAGTGTACCATAGTCAAAGGCAACTAGCATGCGCTTTTTAACATTTCCATCCTTTGTATTCAACGGTGTAGTCGTATAAAAATACACAACTTCAGTTTATAAATGAGATACGTAATATTTTAATGAAAAATACCATTACTGCAATCCTCTAGAGTGCCATCCATCTAATGACATGATCAATTAGTATGCTCTTTGTGGCTGTAACTACAATAAGTCGTGCAAAACAAATCCCCTGGCGACGAATGTTCAAGCGGTTACATTCGAAAAATGCATCTCATAATAATTTAATGGTTTCTAATTCTCACCGCGCGCAATTTCTCCACAAAGGGTCAAAGAGCTTAATACATGCCCCGGTAGTAGTACATCACATGATCCATTCACGTTACATCTGTTCAAGCAAACCCTCATTGTTTTCCTTGCTTATTAATTTAAAATACTGTATAAGGACGTGGCTGCGCGGGCACAAATCATTAGAAATATTATGTGCAACACGAAACACATTACCAACCGCCCTCACCTGCACGCCCCTCCCGCCGCTCACTCGGATAATTAAAGTGCGGAACAGAACGAAATTAATCAAATCCCACGGAGCATTTTTAACCCGACACGCTGCAATATTGTTAGATCCTAATGGCGGATCGAATACTCAATTACCGCAGGCCCTTTTATGCGTCGCCAATTAATCACCGTTTGAAAGGAAAAAATAATATCGCGATGATAATTTGACGCGGAGACATCAATATAGCAATGGCTGCGAGTGATTGTGATGGATGGCACGATCAAGAAATGGATCGGCCCGATGCAAAATAGTCGAAATTGCTGTATCGCTTCAAGGGGGCGGGCGCGGAGGGTGTGAAGGGGTGCAGTTTGCAAGGAACGCGTGGCCGCCGCCGCCGCCGCCCGCACCGTGATCTCTATGATGTATGCAAGACGCGTACCAAGTACGGCCAGTGATTGACGAGCCTCATTCTTTAGCGGCCTGCCTGCCGGAGTTCCCAAGTGGGGCATTACACAAATTTCAAAATAATACCAATACTACACCATGAATATTAAACAGTAAACATGCACGACGTGCACCGCCGCTAATAACAATATATTCCGAAATTACTCGAGGTCTTGACCTGTTTATACGCGCAGTTTATGCAGATTGCTGTTTAAGCTCGACTATCTTATTAGGTTTTGATACGAAATTCACAGTGATTTTTATTAGTTGCGAATTATGTTATAAATTACATGCAATCATGGTCTACAATTTTCATAAATAATTTTACAAGGCACGTGACTATATTTTTCAAACTTAAATAAAACGATTTTTAACTTTGTTTTCTTAACACACTTCAGTTACTAGTTTCCGCTAAGATCTAGCCATTTTCAAGCTCCTCCGATGACAAAAAAAGTAAAAAATCGTTTTATATATCCTTGAATTATCACAAAGTAGACGCCTTAACAATCCAATATTTAAAAAAAGGTGTTTATTTATGATAATAATTTACATATGATCCAGCTCAGTGGCCGAGTGGTTGGAGGAGTCGTCCTATCGTACTGAGCATTAGGGGGCCTGGGTTCGAACCCCATAGGGGCGAATTATCACGAACCTTTCACAGTTTTTCAGATGTTGTGAAATTAAGGTAAATACCGGGTGAATAACTCCTCTGAACTTCTCCCATCACCGCCTTGAAAGCCTCACGGCTGATAGCCCTATAAAGGTAGAAGCTAAGGCGTAGGGTGAGTCCCTACCTGCACATTGTGGTTGTTCTTGATTGTCTACCAGTGACACGTACAAGTAATCATGTTTTGTTGTGCTCGTACGTATTATTTTGTAATATTTTGGGTTAGTATTTCGAAACACCGTAAAGTAACTTTTTTTTGTAAAATTTGATACCGTATATTGTAGGTCCTATAATATGGATACAAAAAAGTTTAACCGTCAAGTTCTTTTGTAGTGGCAAGGACAATATTCAGGAGAAAAGTAGTGATAGTGTTCAAGTGTTTCAAGTTTAGGAGAAGCATAAAAAATAGGAAAAGGTACCCAGCTCAGTAGCCGAGATGTTAGAGGTGTCATCATACTGAGCAGGCTCCCCTGAGTTCGATTTCCAGCGGGGTGCGAATTTTCGCGAATCACCATTCACAGTTTGTCAGAGGTTTTCTGTGAAGTTCAGGTAAATACCGGGTGATTAAACTCCTCTGAGCTTCTCCCTTGACCGGCGGAAAAGCCTCACGACTGATAACCCTATGAGGATAAAAGTTTTTTTTTTAGGAAAAATGTGATACTTGTATATGAAATACTAACTAAAAAGATAGTTTAGGAGAAACATAAAAAATAGAAAAAGGTTGATAATTCGAAATACTAACTAAAAAGATAGTTTAGGAGAAACATAAAAAATAGAAAAAGGTTGATAATTCGAAATATGAAATACTAACTAAATAGAGATTAGGCTCTATAATCAACAGAATTTAAACCTACGTTCCACTGTAAACCAATGAACTCCATTCACCTTTGTGTTTGGAGAAACATAAAAAATAGGAAAAGGTTGATACTTCGGAATATGAAATACTAACTAAAAAGAGATTACGCACTATAATCAACAGAATTTAAACCTTCGTTTCACTGTAAAACTATGAACTATCCCCATTCACCTTTGTGTGCAGTATGTTCGGAAATTCTGTAAAATTATACTATGAAACCTTCCAAACTTGCTCGTCATTTCCATCCTGATGATTTTGCTAATAAGAAACTTTTTTGAAAGATTATGTGCCCAGAGATAAAAATGCAGAAAAGTCAAATGAAAATGATAACTACTAGTGACCACTTGCTGCTTCGAATAGCTAAATCGGACAAGCCGTTTACTATTGGCAAAGTGTTAGTAAAGTTATCCTAGATATCGTACGGGAAATTTTAGGTCTTTAAGCTGCTGCAAAACTAGCGGTCACACCCTTATGAAAAGAATTGTTTTGGTAACCACCTTTATTGAAAATCAAGTCGTAACGAGTATAAAGAAATCGAGATGTTTTGCGATTCAACTTGATGAATCGACTCAAGTGAGTATCATGCCATCCTACTTTGTTTTATGAGGTATAGTAAAGATGAAGACTTAGGGGAGGAACTTCTTTGTTGTCTCGACTTACCTGGATGAACCACTGGTTCAGAAACAAAAAAACTTATATATTTATAGGGCTATCAACCGTGAGAGAGTAGCTTTGAGGAGGTTCATCATCTTAACTTCACAGAAGACCTTTGAAAAACTGTGAAATGTCACCCTGTTGAGGCTCCCCAGTACTCAGTACAAGACGGACGATACCTCTAACCACTCGGCCATTGAGCGGGCGAGTCAGAATCATATACTGCTCTTGATGAGTATTTTCAAATGCAGGAGCAAATGCATCGGAGTGTGTACTGACGGTGTCACGAGCATGACTGGACGTCGCTCAGCGGTAGCCAAATTATAAGAAGTCGCACACCCTGAGGTTTTCTTCTATAATTGTATAATCCCCCGGGAACCCCTAGCTACAAAGAAGCTTTGTATTGAACATTAATAATTTTCATCGCGTCATTCATCATAGTGAATGACGCGGTGAAGATTATTAATCAAATTCATAGTCGAGCTATGAGGCGCTTTCGTTTAGCATAGTTTATGATTGCTAGTCGCCCCCGTGGCGTGCAGTATCGCTCAAGTCTTGCGGTCGTGCGCCGGCTGTTGTAAGGGCCGATGCGCATAGGAAGCGGCAAATAGAACAAGCAACAATAAGCCCGTACCAGCCCAGAGTGATAAACGAAAAGCACTAATGACTCAAGGCTCTTCGCGACACTATGTGAGAGAATTAACTTACCTTACCAAAATCTTCATATCCTACAAGAAGTGAGGACTCTCGATAAGTAGGTTACATTTCCCTCACGTCAATATAGCTGACGGGAAGAGTGCAAGGCTGGTTCATGGTGGAAGAGGAGACATTGCTACATCTCCTAGTACATTCAGCCCAGTGGAGTGGCCGCTCAACCTCAGTCCCAGGGCCAGCTGCCTTCCCCTCGTGAAAGGAGATGGGTGCCGGACGCTATGTACCGCGACCTCCTTAGTGTAACACTGGAGGAACTGGGAAGTCTACAAACGACAAACCAACCCAGACGGCAAAAGGGCTCAATTACGGGCTGCAGGAGGCGTGCCCAGGGCAACCTCAAGCGGGAAGAGGTACAAGTCATATTTATGGAGCCAAGAGGCTGTGGAGGGGCGCAACGAGGCGAACAGAGCCAAGCGATGGGTATAAAGGGCTAGAGTGGTTGGAGCGCCAACCGAGCTCCTCCAGGTCCAGTACCGGACAAGAATGAAGGAGTATAAGCCGGTAATAGAGAGTTAGAAGAACAGTACAACTTACCCTCGTAGAGGGAAGTTAAACGCCATCTGGCGGCACCACATCAATTAGCAATGCACACCCATATGGTGGTGCCGCCAGATGGCGTTTAACTTCCCTCTACGAGGGTAAGTTGTACTGTTTTTGTATTCTACCACTCGAGATTTTGTGTGAATTCATCCTCACTAGCTGAGCTACACTGACGAGATCTAATAAGATCGAAATCTAGATATGTAGATTGCTAAGAGGTGGGTTCACACTTATATATGTTTTATACGATTGGCTTTGTGCTGATATCTCAAGCAGGTTATTACCATATGGGTGTGCATTGCTAATTGATGTGGTGCCGCCAGATGGCGTTTAACTTCTCCTGATGGGATACTCAACGAGGTACTACGGGGCTACTACCATCAGACTACTAGGGTAGTAGCTGGCTGTCACATGCAGGATAAAATACCTAGGGACAATATTGGAGGCTAACACTTGCTATGCTTCGTAGGCATTAAAGGGCAGCAAGGACGGCGCAACCCCCGCGGTTGCGAGGCCACACGACAACCAAGTACCAGAGACAGTGGGAGGTATCCCAAAATGCAAGATGGACACAACTAATATTCCCTCAGCTAGAACCGCTAGTGAGAAGGGAGCATGGAGGCCCGTTCCTCGTACCAGCGATGACATCTAAATAGGGTATGTGCCGGGTCGTGGCCGTCTTACCAATGTCCAGTTAGCTCTGGAAGGCGCCGTGCCCGAATATTACCTGCGCAAGTTAGTGGTCAACTTGCGCAGGTAATATTCGGGCACGGCGCCTTCCAGAGCTAACTGGACATTGGTAAGGCGGCCACGACCCGGCACATACCCTATTTAGATGTCATCGCTGGTACGAGGAACGGGCCAGCATGAGGATCGAGCTTGGAGATATGAGATACTACGAAGCCACTACCATCAGACTACTAGGCCATTGCACGCAATATAAAATACATTGGGACAATATTGGAGGCTAACACCTGGCATACCTCGCAGGCATTGCTGAACACGCGTAAAGCTGACAGGACGGCGCAACCCCAGCAGCTGTGCAAAAGGAAGCGAGAGGCCACACTACTACTCACTATAATGGAATCGTCTTACAAAAAATGACGGCTCTGTTCTAACCCCCAATAAAACCTCAGCGTCTTCGGCAGTGGTGGTACTGGGCGAGAAAACCAACATCCAACATACCTAGGGGTGGCACTAGATCGGCCATTGACATATAAAAAGCATATTGACAAAACATTTCAGAACATGAAGACTAGATATAATATCACCCAACTGCACCCCTATGCCCCACCATGCTCGAGTTTACGCATAAATTCCCGTGCTCCAGGCAAAAACTATCCCTCTTGCCTTCTTCATCTACCGTGTCCGAGAATAGTAACTCGAACATGGCGATGCCCAATTAAGTCTAGTTCTAAACTATTGTCAAGTACACATGTTGTGGGTAGATACTCTTTTACATAAATAAATACCGATACCTGAAGAGTCTAGAGTACTACACCCCATATCCGCAACATGCATATTAAGATCTATCACCAGACAGACTAAAATCGCGGAATCCAATATGTATGTAAAGAAGATATAGTAGATCAAGCCGAACAGACCAAGTGGCAACAGTTAAAGGCACTTTCAGATGTACGCAAACCAAAATACTCTTTTACATAAATAAATACCGATACCTGAAGAGTCTAGAGTCTACACCCCATATCCGCAACATGCCTATTAAGATCTATCACCAGACAGACTAAAATAGCGGAATCCAATATGTATGCAAAGAAGATATAGTAGATCAAGCCGAACAAACCAAGTGGCAATAGTTAAAGGCACTTTCAGATGTACGCAAACCAAGAAATTATTGACTCAAACAATAAGATCCCGGGATTCAACCTACCTAGTAAGAAATGGACAATGCTGTATCGCATCCGTACTAGCCATGAGAGCTGTAGCTATCTGCTACATAAATGGAATATGGTGGAGTCACCGTCATATGACTGTGAAAACGACCAACAAACCATTGAACATATCGTGGACGAATTCCCGCTGCGACGTTTCGTAGAGGCATCCAGGCACCCCACATACAAGAGGACGTCGCATCACAAATGTGCTCGTCCTGTCAACCAATCCGGTGAAGGAAAACGGATTTGGTTCAGTCGGACTTGATCGGACGACGAATCGGAACGCACCCCATCGAACTGCGATCTGGCAGGAAGATTGGCGGTAAATTTAAATATCATTGCCATCGTGCCGAGTAGAGCTTGTATATGGGACAGCGCGACTCGATCGGGTAGGGAATTAGCGGAAAATTTAAATCTGCTGTAGTGTTAGTAGTAGAATCAACACATTAAATGCGCAATAAATGAACAGCTGGTAGGTGTGAACAAACTTTAAAAAATGAGTCCCAACACTATGATACCTATGTTACAATATTATAACTCTATCGATGTTATACGATATGTATATATATATATATATATATATATATATATATATATATATATATATATATATATATATATAAGAAATATTATTAAATATCTAGTTTATAAGATAAAATCAGTATGGTTTAAATAATTCGAACGCGTAGAAACTTATGATTTAGTAAATCTGCCAAAACTTCAATCCGAAATAAAAGTCGGCGTCCACGTTCGCGGCGCGGGCAATAAAAATGGGTATATTTGTAACTGATAAGCGCGCGATGAGTGGCAATTTGCGCGATAAAACTTGTTGTACGAATTCGCACTTTTTCAGCGGCCGGGCGGAAAGAAAGTTTCCGCAGATGGTATATAAATCAATGCGTTGCGGACGCGGAGGGCGAGGGAGAAGAGGGCGAGAGCACGCGGGGGCGGTGTAATCGTCTGGCATCGATAGCGGTTTAAGGCAAACTCCGGGAGTTTGGGGAACAGTGGGAGCAACTATAATCACCGCTAAATGAAGTTTGATCAATGTGGAGATGGTCGTGACACCAATAGGGTTGCGATCTGTTCCTTTACTTTCGCGGGACAATGGCGGCACGCATTTACAATGCCCGGCGGCGGTTAGGGTGTTTCGTTTCGTTGTGCATTTTTTTTTTGTTTGTTGCTGGCCGGGGGGGTTTAATTAAACGTTGACGGTGTATCGAAATAATCGCGCGCATAAATAAATTGATATTAAAATGGTGGACACGGGTAATTGAACAAACGGCGCGTTTTTATTGCGGCCGGGGATTTTTTATGATTATTTTGTTTTCATTAAATAAAAGTGCTGCTTTTACGCTGCCTCCATACTCAATTCCGATGGGGCCACTCACTATTTTACATTCGGAAAGAATGTATCTATAAAAAAAGTTTCGCTGCAAATTCTACGTGGCATCCGTACAAATAGCCGCAATTTTTATTACGCGCCCGACAGCATGGGTATTTTTTTTTAGGGGGGAAGAATAAAAGCGTGGATGATAGATTATTAATATGCGTATATCGGTGGTAGCATAGGTGGAATTAAAATGTCGGTAAACAAAAGCTGAGTGGCGCCGAGGGTTCACGTCATCGATATAACAGCAGGCTGACTTCTCTGCGTATGATTTATCGGTGTTCTGTCTAATATCCTTTGGGGCACGACCGGGACCATTCTGTTTACACATGTCTTTACCCTGCTATAACTCACCCCGGGACGCGTCACGATCACCTTAAACTGCAATACCGGAAATGAAAGAACAAATAAAACCCCCCTCCAGCAGTGTAGCCCCCAGCAGCAGTCACACTTATCCATCTCATAGCGTCGACTTTGTGGAATTACTTCATCACGGACTGGCTCGTGTTATGACGACAGATGAAAGGACTATTTCCGGCGGGCGTTTTACGTAAATGCTCCCTATGCAAGTGTAATTTACTAAAAACGCCTCTTTATTAAATTGTTATCACTGCGCTAATTGCGTTTTTATCGGTGGTTGCAAACTAATAGTGAGGACATGCACAACTCCATCGTGTTAAAGTGAAAATTTTTCGCAATCCAGCAGCTTACGCATGCGGAACATACTTTTAAAATAGATTTAAAGTTTCGCCCAACTCATATTGCTCGAGAAAAGTTTGGAGACGAATCGATTCACTACTTTGATATCATGTGTGAATTCATGCAATACACAATATGAACAAGGGTGCGGAAATTTGCATTATTTTTTTCTTCTACAACTTTCCGCAATTTCTGTCGGTGACAAACAGGCACTGAATATTTCAGAAGGGGATGGCCCACTTCCGCCTACAAGAGAATTGCCTCAAATATAAAACCTGCTCTTGTTTAACCAAACTATACTAGCGAGTGACATTAGAGGCGTAATTGTGATTGATTCTTCAATATACTTCGAGTTACCGCTGCTTTCGCGAAATGAACTGAGCATTTGCGTATGCAGCGCCGTGTTAATCCCGCGGTTCTTCAATTAATAATGCACCGCCACCAACAGCCGTAATAAAACAGCGCGCTTACGGCGTAATATAAAGAGGAATTGTTGTGCCTTTTTTAGGAGCGACGTTTATTCGAGTAGTACCGGAGCGTTAGTGGCAGTACCGGATATTACGTATTCCGGGCGGCAATGTGTCACTCAGGAAGTAAACCCTGGGCCGGTATCTTTCAAATGCCGCTTGAGGGACCCACTTGACGACACTCATACGCCACCTCCGAGAATACCCCCAGGACATGTACGTATGCCATTGTGTTAAAATAGATTTCAAAAACATGCCATCCCCACATATGTGTACCACAACATATCAACATCCCTGGAATCGTATAAAAGTCACGTCCATTTCCCCAAACATATTTCCTGCCCAACCGCAGCACAAATAATACCAAATTTATTTATGAATTCCGCCCAGAATCATAATTACGATACACTCGCAGGGATCATGCGGCGGTACAAAACGGGTAAACAGTTATTAGAAAACAGTTGCAGACTCCAGCAAAATAACTTTATAACAACTCCGGCTAATATAAAAGTCACGTACTGCGACCGGCACTTGCACCATCAACCGCTTGTTCAAACACCTTGAAATATCGCCCGCCGCTTTATATATTTAGCAAAATAACAGCGTTATAAAATACACCCCCCAACACACACACAATAAAGCCCCCTAATAGGGCGCAGGCGGCTCGATTATTTGTTAAGGCCGCGTTAATGTAAAATATGTTTCGTCGATAACAATTAAGCACCTCAAAGAGAGTCGCGCAACTTTGTTACATCAATAGGTGACGGTATGAAGCAAATATTAAACACTGACACTGTAAAATTTCCCACTGAAAACTTTGCAACATTCGAAAATAAGTTCATCTCTATCTAAAGCAATCCCACAAAGTTAAGCATTATAATCGTGCAAGTTGACATAGTGGACGTAGTGCATTAAATGTTGGTATGTCCTGTCGTGCAGATTAGCCAGGCTACCACACTCCTGGGGTGGATTTTACAGCTGCGCTGCTAAACCAACAACATATATCCCCGGATTTCGGCAACATCTAGTCTAATATTTAGTTTGCATTAGCGATATTGTACGGTTTAAACAATAAGGTTCTGCAATTTTATTCGATAACATTATCTAAATCCGGTGTAGATTCGGAAACGAAAACGATCTGCCCGAAAATCCGGCTGTAAATTCCAGACAAGTAGTAGAGAAACATTTACGCCCCTGCGATATGACACAGTGTTAAATTACGCTGAGCTAGTAACTGAACCCGCTCTATTTCACCGGCGCACTCTCGCAGCATAATCCCGCTTCTTATGCCGCCGCCGCGATCGCCCCCAATAACCCTCCCCGGTTGCCGCGGCGGTGTGGCGGCTGCATCTGTAAATACGCCCAGCCCCTTACAACTTACGGCTTGTATCTAATATTCTATTTTCCACGGCGAGCGCTTATTATCTCCCCAACTTTTCCCGCTTCTTTATTTCCGCTGCATAATCCGCGCAATTCGCGGGCGACGTATTTACGCGGACGAGGGGGGGTGCCAATTCAGAATAATGCCCATTACGCCGCGCCCGCGTGTTCTTAAAACAATATTGCCCGCGGGCGAGTTTCCACCGCACGGATTTTTCCACCCGTGAACGGGAATTTTCAATAAATTCAAATCTCCCGAAATGAAGGTAAAGGTTGAGCAAGAAGTTTGTTTAAGAAGAGTTTGCAGCGATAGATCACCGCCATGAATATATTCGGCTGCACTTTATTACACCCCGATGCCATCCCCAAATACTCGCCGAACAAATTTTTATGAAATATTAATCGTATTAATAATTCAAGTTAAAACAACTAATTTATACATTCATATTCATTATTATATGATACGTGATACCGTTTTGTCATATAGAATGGTTTTAATCTAGATAAATTTAACCATTATTATACATACTTGTACATTTTGTTTGAAACGAAATGCTGTACACGTCGCTCGAAAACGTGGTCGTGCCAATAAATTGCTGAACTTTCATTAAAATATTGAATAGACCGCGTTTAATCTCCGTTATCGCCATAAATTCCGCATATCGGCACTACATCTTACATTCTGCGCGCAGCGATAGTTATTTTCATAAATTTTAATTTTCCACCGCCGTGCAATTTCCGCGCCGGCATTAGCCTAAAGCGCCCGCATTGACAATGGCCATGTGCCGGCGTGCCAATATTTTGGTTGCCGCAAGTTTAATCTGCGCGGGGACGCCGTGTATCGACTGGCAGTACCCTAAAGTTGGGCGCCGGTGTGCCCTAAAGTAGTTAAAGGCAAGCTCGCACACCGCAATCCCGACTTATCATTGTCGGTGCGCGCAGACAAAATTACTAAAATAATCATCCTCACTATTCATTTAAACCGCCCTAATGCGCTTTTCATGTAAACACATAAATGGAGCTGGGAGGATTGCGCGGGACGTATCAAAGTTTGTTTGCAACTTAAATTATCAATGGATTAGCTAGAATCATATTGCGATCCTGTAAAAATCCTGTTAACCCATATAACGTCGTTTATTTATATGAAAAGACGGCGTTGAGTGGATAAAAGAGGGTAATGCGAGATGATGTGTGGTATTAAGGTGTAAACTTGCAGTGCGATATTTTGTTTTTGTCGTTTTTCATCCCCTTGCAGCGCACACGCACGCACCGCTTGTCATAATAACTTTACACCCATCCCATTGCGTTTAAACATTATTTATTTCCGCCCGGTCCCAGCGGGGGGCGGATTACGGTGGTATTACAGCGCGGCAATACATCTTTCTTCCGCCAAACTTCTAATACCACTCGATGCTAACTGACTGCTTTGCCTATCTGTCGGTAAGCCGCCGACCCCCGGCCCACCCCTAAACCAATAATCGTTCCGTCAACAAATAAATTATTTTCCGCGCATTTAGTTATGATAGGTGTAAAATGCGATGGGGGGGTTGGGCGCGCGGTATTTTTCACTTGAGATAAAGTTTGCGCCGTAAATTACGACGCGAAGCAAATTTATTAGGCTATTATTCATGTAAATATTGATTCGAAGAAGCGTATGCTAATATTTTCACCATCTGATACAATAAATTTACCACACAGTTCTTTAAAAACACACCCTACAATGTAAAAATGCATACAATCGCAATAAATTATGATTCTCAAAACAAAAACGTGCCTCCTCAAAATTATCACACTGCACTTTAAAATAAACCTTACAATGTAAAAATGCTAATAAAACATAATGCATTATCATGATTATCAATTGATAGAAAATACGTGTCTTGTCTGTGTCTGCATCAAAATTATCGACGGCACGGCCAGCGCATATTGATTTTCAATTTCGCGCCGCGGCCACATAAAATTAATCTGAATTTTAAAAGCGCGCAAATTAAAAAGTTGAAGACGTTCGTTTTATTGCGGCCTCCCCCCTACGGATCGGTCTTATGAATTTTAAGTGCGGACGACCATAAATAATTGCGCGGCCCCTAGAAATCGCGCTGCTCCCCCAACTCGCGCCACGGATTTAACAGGAGCCCGTAATTATCCAGCCAACTTTTAAAATATTTAAACGCGCGAAAACTGACTCTTGTCGGCCGCGCACGTTCCCGTAATTGCACCCTTTGGGCCTGTATCACATTGCAGCACTTTCTGCGAATTTCTGCTTCCTTCTTTTTTTTTGCTTCTTCTTGCGCATTTCGGGCGGCTGTTTGGAAACACGTACGCGGCGGGATTGTGAGAGGGCCATGAAAATGATCAAAGTCTAGAAATCTCGCATTTAAAAACAAAAAATCTGATGTCTATGTTTATAAACTCAAAATGCGATGATGTGAAAAATAAATTTATTATTTACAATATATCCAACTTTGCAGTGCTTTTGTAACCTAAATACAAAACTTCTGGTAAACTGAGAAAATCCATGTTCACCAATAATCAATGTGTCTTAATATACCTCAGGGATTCACATCTTGTGAATACGGGAATTGGCGGTCCCGAGGGACCCTAGCTGGATCTGGTTTCTTTTTCAACTTGTCTTGGAATAGATCCCTCTTATTTTTTACTATCTAGTGTTTTTTTATATCTCCTACATATCTTATTATTCTTGCTTTTCTTGTTTCTTTTACACATCTTGCCTCTCTTGCCTTGCTTATCTCTCTTAAGGACCATTCACAATAAGCTTGGTAAGCGAAATTGCACACATGTATAAAAAATGCGTGCGTTTACAGCAGCGTAGTAAAACTATGACAGAACATGGATAATTACCTCTACCATAATTATCGCATAGCATTACCACCCAATTTTGAACGTCTTAATTTTTATGGCCATGCAAAATATTGCTTACCGTTACCGTACCACTACTGCGCTTATTGTGAATGGCCCATTACACGTCTCATCTCTTAGCAATACTGGCTATCATTCTTCTTCTTTAGGTGCCAAAAGGAAAGGAAGATGAAATAAGATAGTAGAGGAATATATACATGTATTCTTCTTCATTAGATGCCTTCTTCATTACTGAAGGTTAGCAACAATCATGGCAAATTCCGCACGGTCTTGTGACGCTCTGAACAATGAGTGGGAGTCCAGACCAGTCCAGCCCCTTATGTTCTTTAACCAGGAGCATTCCGATCGTCCTGGACCACGGCGACCTTCTAACTTGCCCTTCATTATTATTTTTTTTAATTAAGGCTATATTTTGTACGATATGTCCTAGGTACGCTGTCTTACGTTTCTTCACAGTAGCCAATAACTCTCTGTCTCTGTCCATGCGTCTAAGAATCTCATTATTCGTGATATGCTCCACTCTGCATTATTCGAAAAATCTAAATCTGAAACGCTTCTATTCTGTTCATAGTATTGATCTTCAACGTCCAAGCCTCAACACCATACAACAGTAGCAAGTGAATGTAACACTTAACGAACCGGTATCTTAGTTTCAGGTTTAGGCTTCTCTCACAAAATACTTTTCTCATCTTAAGGAACGTTGTTCTGGCTATTTCGATGAGTGTTCTTACTTCTAGATCTGGATCCAGGTCTTCGGTGATCCAGCTGCCCAAGTATTTAAATTTAACGACCTGCTCTATTTGCTTATTGTATACTTTGTATACTACAAATTGGCTTGGATATCTGGTGTTCTACTGATTCGTTTTGGCCGTATTTAATTTTAGCCCAAGCGTATCACCTTCTGCTATTATTTGGTTTACCAAAGGTTGTAGGCCAGCTGCGCTGTCTGCAATTATAGCCGTATCGTCGCGTACCTGATGTTGTTCAATAATTCACCATTGATCTTGATTCCATCTGTAGAGCTTTCAAAGGCTTTCAGGAATATTTGCTCCAAGTAAATATCGAATAGCAATGGTAATAGTACACAGCCCTGTCGTACTCCACGTTTAATAGGAATATCGCTGGTCGTATCGTCCTCGAGTCTTACGGCAGCAGTCTGGTGTGAAGCAGATATCTTTTTGGTCGAGGCTTTTGGTCATCAGGATGTTAATTAGGACGTCGTGTTTTAAACAGTCAAATGCCTTTACATAATCAATAAAACAGATGTACACGTCCTTCCTTTGGTCTCCACATTTTTGTCTGAGAACTGACAGCCCAAACAATGCTTCTCTTGTTCCTAGTCCATCTCTAAAACCGAACTGTTCCTTGCTTAGGTCTTCTTCGCATTCCTTACGTATTCTATTATGTAGGATTTTTAGAAATACTTTTAATACTTGGCTCATCATGCTTATCAGTCGGAATTGATCGCACTTGTTTGCGTTTGATTTCTTTGGTAGGGCAATGAATACTGATTTTAGCCAGTCTTGCGGTATGTTTGCGGATTCATATATTCTGTTAAAGAAGTTTACGAGAATATCAGTATTTTCCTCTTGTATAAGCTTTAGGATTTCTATGTACATGTCTTCCGGTCCTGCAGCTTTACCTGATTTGGTGGATATTATAGCTTTAATAACTTCTGATTTCATGATGTTCGGGCCAGTGTCTCCACCTTGATTTGGATGTGGTAAATTCGTTTCACCCTCGAACAAATTTTTGATATACTTTGTCCACTCTTGTTTCAGTTTTTTTTTATTTGTCAAAAGTTGATTGTTCTCATTTACTAGTCTGGATGGTAGATCCAGCTATTTCTTTCAACTTTTTGTGGAGGTTGAACAGATCGTGTTTGTCTTGTAGTTCTTCAAGTTCTTGACATCTTTCTTTCATCCAATTTTCTTTGGCTTTGCTAATGTTTCTTCTTATGTTTGAGTTCAGTTCATTATATTTCTGCTGATCAACATTTTTGTATTTTCTTCGTTCATCCATTAAATTCATGATTTCTTCTGGCATACACTACTTTCGTTTATTAGCCTTTGGTGCTTTCAATGTTTCTTGAATATTTTTAAATATTTTTAAGTTGATCTCATATTGCCTCAACCGTTTGCTCTTCTGACGAACGGGTCTTTTTTAGTTCAGTGTTGTTAATTTCTCTTGCAGATTTCGATCTTTGAGTGCCTCCATGTTTGATCTTCTAATGATTTTACGCTTTATCTTTTTAAGGCGGAATCTTACTTGAGCTATTACGGGGTTATGATCTGACCCAATGTCCACCTCCGGATACGTTCTCACTCTAAGTACACCATTGCGATATCTCTTGTCGACTAGTATAAAGTCTATTTGATTTCTTACTATGTGTTGTGGCTGATGTTGTGGAGATGTCCAAGTGTAGAGTCGTTTTTAGGTAATTGGAACCAAGTGTTACTAATCAGAAGGTTCTCTTCTTGGCAGAATTGCACCAGCAAGTCGCCTCTGTCACCTATCACCCAGACCATGGCTACCAACAACATCAGCGACTCCTCCTTTGCCCACTTTCGCATTAAAATCTTCCATAATTATGGTAATTTCGTATTTCTTCTTATATGATTTTAGTGCTTTTAATTGCGCATAGAAATCGGTTTGTCAGCTGTTGATGCATAGACTTGTATGATATTAATGTTTTTGGGGTTTGCTTTTAGTTTTAGTAGCTGGATATCATGGTTGTATTTTTTGGCTTCTCTTGCCTAATGAGATAAATGTATTCTGATTTTTCTTGCCTCTCCTGCTTCTTTTGGCCATCTTGCATCTTTTATTATCTCGATGTTAAAACACTGGAGGACTAGGGGTCTTTATTTTGTACAATGTAACTCTCCATGACGGGAAATCACCTCCCTTCAGTTCAATGGGAACTCGAATTATATTTTAAGTGATAGTTTTGGATACAAGCATTCAATAATTGTTTTTCAAACAAGAAAGAAAATCAGAACCTCTTCCAATGATCCTAATAAGCCATTATAATTATTATAGCGAATTGTAAACGTTTAAAAACTTAATATTGTAAAAATTCCCTATATGAGCATCGTTTTAGGACACGCGCAGTCATTTAGGCCTATTACAATACGCCTGATTCGAGATCCTACAACATGTAATAATACACGTAGCAATTTATTAGGCGAATGTTTTCCGTACCCAGCAATTTCAATAAATAGAAT